>CM063511.1:106501740-106524240 GCA_032207245.1 Pardosa pseudoannulata
TTAATTTTATATACTTTAAAAATATTATAAAATGTTACTCCAGTATCCAACTATTAATATTCTTTGAGTGATTAATAATTGGATTGGCTTAGCAAAACTGAATATTAATAAAAAAAAATTTTCAAAATTATTTTTTAATTAAGAAAGAAAACAGAGGTGAATTATGAAAAAAGAAAAATTTAGAAATTAAAATATTTTTTAAACATTACTAATAGACTAAAATAAAACGAAAATTTTTAATAATAATATATATGTATTTATCAAATAGAGTTATATTACAACAAAAAATTTTTAAATTATACTTTTAATTACTTTAAATTAATTCATATTAAATATTCTAAAATCTTGAAATTAAAAATGATAAATGCTTATAAAAAATATGTAATAAAAATGTGATTAATTTAATACATACCATTAAAGTAAAATTTTTCGATATATTCTATGTTCCTCCAGTATCCAACTATTAATATTCTGTGAGTGATTATTAATTGGATTGGTTTAGCAAAACTGAATTTTATTAAAAAATACACGGTTCAAAACGGTCGAGCTATTTTAGAGGATAAAATTTATTTTTAATTCGATAACTATTAAAACTTTAAAAAAGTCGCTTTCAAAAATTTATTTTATCCAGTAGCTATTTTTATATATATTACATGCTATAAGCTGCAAAACGTATTCTGAAAACTGAAATTTTAAGAAATACGAAACTTCATTGAATCTAATAGTAGTCAACTGTTAAGAGTGATTTAAAATTTATAGTACTCAAAATAAATTTTCTCAACTTACATGCATATATAAATATAATATATATTGTATATATAAATTTGAAATATGAAACACATGTTATTTAGGCTGACAATATTAAAGAAGAAAATTTTGTTATATATTTTAAACATATTTACTTTCATATGTTTAAAATTTCATATGCTTTTCTACATATTTGCCCATTTAAAAAAATATTTTTTTAAATATTTACGAATTTTAAAAATCTTGTGCAGCTTATAATATTAAAATTTCAACTAGAACTTATAAATAGAAATAAAAATAAAAACCGACATACCAAATAAGCCGACAACATTAAAGAAGAAAAATCTTAAAAATTATTTACAACTTTTAAAAATCTTGTGCTACTAAGAAAATAAAATATTCAACTAAAAGTTATAAATCAAAATAAAAAATAAAAATTTTTAAAGAGTTATTATTTTTGTCAATAGTAATGTGAAGTGTGTCTGAAATATTGATGAAAAACATTTGTTAGAATTTAAAAAATTATACGAATTTTCAATATGTTTCATATTATTAACGAAACCATTAATAAACGTAATTTTTTAAACAATACTTTTTAAAATTCTAAGAATTTTTAACAATGTAAATATAAAATGTCAATCTTATTTTGTATACAGCAAAAGAAATAAATATTACATCTGTTGTTAAAATGAAAAAATAAAAAAATTAATTTTTAAACATATAATTGAATTTTTAAAATTTATGCGTTCTTTAAAATGTTATTTCAAAGTAATAAAAATGGTCGTTGAATAAAATTTTGTTCATTCATTTTTGCTGAAGGAAACATTTATAAAAATAATATTTTTAATGATAATGTTACTATTTTTCTCTAATTAATGCATTTTAATTAAAGTTAATTTTTAGTTTAATTTAAAAGTATTAAGAATTTTTTTAAAGTATAATAAAAATTATATTTTATTTAAAATGTGTAGTAAAAGAGTATTTTGATTAAAAAGGTATAATAATATATATTTTTAATTCTAAAAGTATAATAAGAAATTTTTTTTTAATTTTAAAAGTAAATCAAAAGTGTATTTAATTTTAAAAGCATTAAAGTATATTTTCTCCACTAAAATTCTATTTATTTCCCAGTATCTCGCCATTAACGGACTCTTAATGGTCAATAATGGGATGTGTTTAGCAAAAGTTGATTCTAATCAAAAATGCATCCGTGGAAAGAGTCATGCACTTTACTTTGGGGAGGAATAAGTTCTTCAAACTCTCTGAACTTACTTAATTGATCACCATGTTTAAGTTAATGACCTTCGTACTTCAATAAGGAGAACAAGAAAGTGTTAAACGCACATCAGAGACTATAACTAATTGACTTAGCGTTAATGACTTCTTCCCCGAAACCCAAGGGGCACCAAAATTGATTTTAAATCCCCAAGAAGACTTCCAAATAGAGGTAATGCCTTTTTCACTCCGGCTGTTAGACAATAAATAATTCCAGAAATTATGCTTGGGGGATTTCATTTGTGTGTGTATGTTTGTGTATACATATATGTTGTATGTATAAATATTATATATACATATATGTATATATATATATATATATAATATATATGTATAGTATTATATATATATATATATATATATATATATATATATATATATATATATATATATATTTAATATATATATATATTTGTATGTATATATATATATTATTATATATATATATATATATATATATATATATATATATATATATATATATATCTTATATAAATATATATATATATATATATATATATGTATATATATATATATGTATGCATGTATAAATATATATATATATAAATGTATGTATGTATTATTTATATTTATATATATATATATATATATATTTTATATTATGTGTTTAATATATATATAAATATATATATATATATATAATGTATGTATGTATATAATATACTTTATTATATTATGTATATAAATATATATAAATATTTTTAATATGTTTTTATATAATATTTTATATTATATTTTATATATAAATATATTATTTATATATATACATATATTGTATATATATGTATATATTTTTATAGAATATATAAAATATATATTATATATATATATTATATATATATATATATAATGTATTTAATATATATATTTAATTTTATAATATATATATATAAATAATATATATATAAAAATAATATATATATATATAATATAATATTATATATATTTTTTTTTTGTGTGTGTGTGTACGTTTTTATTTTTTCTGTGTGTGTTATTTGTGTGCGTGCGTGTGTGTGTTTTTGTATTGTAAGATTTTTAAATGAAATATTCAGATAGACTTATCTACGATGGAAAAAAAAAGCAAAATTAAAAAATAGTAATTTTTTTTTGTGAGCACCTGAATAGCTCTTCAGCTCTTTACAATGAAAATTTGTTTCGTTTAAAATAGGATACAGAATAAAATGTAACACAAACTATTTTCATTCTGTGTGAGAAATTATTTAGGATCCTAATGTTTTATTGTTCGTTTCAATGTCATAAGAAAGAGTCTCACACGACAGCAATTTAATGTAAAAGCAGCAATTACTTTCCTCCAAGGGTATGTAAAGACATCGATAATGATCGGCGAGGAGATTACTGAAAAATTTTTATAAAGAGTTTAAAAGCAGTTTCACCATGATAAAGCTGTCAGATCAGCTGAGATGGAAATTTAAAGATGATATAAAACTGAGTTGCCTATGAGGATTTCTGACTGATCGATTCTATGAATATTTTTAGACAGAGAGTGTTATCTTTTTTCTCAAACGATTAGGAAGCTGATACTCATCATTTTCATAAATATTATCATTTTCATTGTATTTATCATATTTAAAAATATTCTAAATAAATATCTTTATTTACGTAGCCTCCGATATTTTTTTCTAGCTCAATTAGAGCCCCAGTAAGATACAGTATATATGTAATATATCCTAATAGTACCCCAAAATTCTTGTAATTACTTTTGAAATCAAATGCTTTTTCCATCTCTTCCTGATATCTTTTATAGTATGATCGTTACATTACTGCTAAGTCTTTATAGTACTTTTAATTATATTATATTCAAACTTAAGATGTTTTCTATTGTCTATAATCCCTTAATTGATTTTCCTGTACAGCTATTGGCTTTTTATAGCTGTCTTAAACCTATTTGCCGTTCATCTATAGTGTATCCTCTTCAACACGTTTAAACGTAATTTTTTTTTAGTTTGTAAAGACTGATTCTCATACAAAGTGTAGTACTAATACTTTTACTAGGTAGCGTAGTTTGTTTATATTACTTCTTTTCTTTTCATCAGGTAATTCTTTGTTAAATAAATGTGGGAAAAATTTACTGAAGATTTTCTAAACACTTTTTGTCAATATTTAAAGAAAAAAATTACTAGTTAGTGGGTTAATGTAATAGTGAAATTCAAGAATAAATCGCAAGTATAAAACAATTTATGCAGTAATGTTAATTTTATGTTAATTTTGTGCTAGTTTTATATTTAATATTTAATTCTATGTTAATTTTGTTAATAGTTAATTTGTTATTAATTCTATGTTTAATAGCTAATTTTATGTTAATTTGATATTTATTAATTAGTTTTATGTTCATTTTATATTCTACAGTTAATTTATGTTTAATTGTTAATTTTATATTAATTTATTGTTTAATAGTTAATTTTATATTAGTTTTATGTTTTATAGTTATATTTATGTTTATTTATCACTGGTCCACACCATGAATGTTTTTAAAACCTAAGTGTTTAAAGCGAAATTAAAAATATGATTATAAATGATTGCCCACTATCATATTTTATAGATCCCTTAATTTGTCTGAAATAAATCATAGAAGGAGATGCATATCCACTACTTTCAAAAATCGAATTTTACATTATAGCTTATATATTGAAAATGTTGTATTTTGGAAAAACTTCCTGTATACAGGGTTATTAATAAAGGCGTCGTCCAACCATTTTCTCTGCAGCTATTAGTCGAAGTTGTATACTTTCAACTACATAAACCGTGTAAATAAAATAAGCATTCGTTTTACTATCTTTATTTTTACTAGAAAATTCAGTTTCACGAAAATAAAAAAAAATCTAAATATTTATAAGTTCCCCCTTTTCTAATTTCTATGTTTTGTGAAAATTGAAACTCAAAAAGTTCCTCTTACTTGTGAAAAAAACTTACTGTGATATTTAAGAACAAAATTCCAAGAATATTTTACGACAGCGATCAGGGATAAGTTAACAAAATAATTACAGTATTTTGAGGTTCAAATTGGGTTGAAACGTTTCATTTCAGCTGAAAGAGGGAAAGTTCCCTGAATTTTAATAGTAAATGTATCAATAGCTAAGTGAATGTACACTGTACTTGATATTGTATAAAATATTGTTTACTAAACTGTAGTTCTGTTTTATTTGTGGATATAGCTGTATTTTTAGAATTAAGTAAGATTAACAATTATATTTAGGCGTAATGGAAACGAATGTTCTTGTGATACATGTGCCTAATACAGTGAAACCTATATTGGGCTATATTGTCTATAACGATATTTTCTTTAGTTCAGTGTAATTTTCTATTTTCCCGAAATATTTCTTGTTTGAAAATTGTAAAATTACCAATAAATTAATAATTGTGTGTATCAATATTTGTACTTTGAATTGTTTAAATAAAGCACTTCAATACTTAAATCCTAAATACATTTATTATATTACCAAATTCTATTTTACTATAAGTGCATAACCTGAGGTACAAATGGTCAAATTGTCTGAAAGGATTACCTTTTAGATTTTAATTTCTATTATACACAGATTTTACTGTAGTTAAGATAACAAACCTAGTAAGTTAAATTACTGTTCTAAATAATAGTTGTGCAAAGAATAAAATGAGATTAAAAGAGTGTAAAAAATTTTCCGAGAAACTGCAATGGCCTTTTTTAGAGGTCTGAGTAGACTTGACTGTACAAGACTGCCTACAAAATGAAAAACTCACCAGACTATCTTTTGTAGTTCCCTAGTAATCCAATGACTTTTAAACATTAAATAATTGTGTCGTACTTTCACAGTATGAGGACACTGTTAAAAAGTATTAGAGAGCCCGTAAACTAATGGCTAAGGAGTTTGAACTAATTGTTTGGTATTTGTAAAATAAATAAAACTGTTCTTAAACAATATATCATTAATTTAATGCAAATATAAATAATACTAAAGATTTTTTATTGTTATTTCATTCTACATCAATTTTAGAAGTTTTAAAACTATCCTTATATAAATATATATCATAGACATTTATTCTAAAATTAGTTATGCATTATTTTGTCCAAACTCGTGTGCAACTAAATAGATTTAAGTGAGGACTATTTTGCCAACACTCTCTAAATTCTAACACGTCATTTTGGACATATGTTCATAATATGAACATCCGGTTAGTACCAGAAAACTAATTTAAGCTAAGTCTTGTTAAATAATATTTATTACTCCCTTTCCCAGAAATAAAAGTGACCTAAATCATATAAAGCCCACACTGTTTCGTGTTAAAGTATACACGGTCTAAGAAAAGCAACGAGCCATTCTGGGGCATATCATCGCATAGCTAATTGAAAAAGGATAATTGCTACAACATTCTATGCCTGGCTCTGCTCAGTTTGAAACGAGATTGCCCTCGGTAATTCTTCTTTGACCTTCCCTATTATCTTAATCGATATTTTCCACACCTTCAACATTTCTCACTCCACTGTGAATCGAAAGAAACCATTATAATAAGGATATACCGTAAGCAGAAAGATTAGTTCGAGAAAAGTTACAAGATTTATAATTCTCAGATTTTATGAAACTGGAACGCAAGCAGCCCATTCATTAATTAGATGGATGTTACTACATTTCAAACTTAAAATCGTATAAGGATGTAAGATTACATTTTTGTTGTAACGTATAATTTTATACAATTTTTAATCATTTTCGAACATTTGTCAAAATAGCAGTTATAGTTTTCTATATTTTATTCTTTTACTTTTCACAGTGAAATTGGTGTAATTCACAAGGATTTAATACATAAATGAATTTCTGTTCATTAGAAATCAATTTGTTTTATCTCTATTTTAAATAAATTTGTATAATTCAACTGTACTATGTCCATATCGGACTCTATAATCTTGGACACTTTGTTAGGTTATCATTTATAAAGTGTGTAATCTTTATATAGTCATATCCTGCATTGACAAATAGCACTATTTGTACATTCGTCATACGATTAGTTTTAGATTTTTAATCATGTGCCCTTCAAATAAATTTTCTACTGATGGGATCTCAATTAATTTTTCAGTTATACAAATTATTTCTTTTCAAACAATTTTAAATGAGATAAAAGAGTGTAAACAATAATTTTTGCAGCTACCGGTAGTTAACGTATGGTGGCTATGTATTCCGTTCGTGAATTCTGTGACATGTACTTGATGTAAGGCCGATGTAATGGAAATGCCTTACGAACTGTTAGGGAGTATACCCGTGCATATACTGCTGCTCAATAAAGTGTTTTTTGTTTCTTGCACTGGCAGTGACGTCATACTTGGTTCTTTGTATTTTTCTTATACACTATGGATCTTACAGGTACGCTTTATTGGACAGTTTTTATGTACTCCCGAAGAGGAATTTAGATGTGCAGAGTTTATGCGGCCATTTTGGGACACCCTGTATATATCATACACATTTATTCTAAAATTGGTTATGAATCATTTTGGCCAAAATTTCTTTTAGTCCTCTGTAAATAAATAGATTTAAGTGATGACTGTTTCACCAACACTCTGTTAATTCTAACCGTCATTTTGGACATAGGGTTATAATATGAACATCCGGTTAGTACCAGAAAACTAATTTAAGCTAAGTATTGTTAAATAATATTTATTACTCTCTTTCCCAGACCTAAATCATATCAAGCCCACACTGTTTCGTGTTAAAGTTTCGTGTTTCGTTTAAGAAAAGCAACGAACCCTTTTGGGGCATATCATCACATAGCTAATTGAAAAAGAATAATTGCTACAACATTCTATGCTTGGCTCTGCTCAGTTTGAAACGAGATTGCCCTCTCTAATTCTTCTTTGACCTTCTCTATTATCTTAATCGATATTTTCCACACCTTCAACATTTCTCACTCCCTTCACGGTGAATCGAAAGAAACCATTATCACACTCATAAGGATATACCATAAGCAGAAAGATTAGTTCGAGAGAAGTTACAAGATTTATAATTCTCAGATTTTATGAAACTGGAACGCAAACAGCCCTTTCATTAATTATATGAATGTTACTACATTTCAAATTTAAAATCGTATAACGAAGTAAGATTACATTTTTGTTGTAACGCATAATTTTATGCAATTTTTAATCATGTTCGAACATTTGTCAAAATAGCAGTTGTAGTTTTCTATATTTTTTTCTTTACTTTTCCAAGACAAATTCGTGTAGTTCTCAAGGATTTAATACATAAACGAATTTCTCCTCATTAGAAATAAATTTATTTTTGTTTCTAGGTTAAAACAATTATATTTCAACTATATTATGTCCATATCAGACTCTATAATCTTAGACACTTTTTTACGTTATCATTTATAAAGTGTGTATTTTTTTAGAAAGTCATATTCTGTATCGATAAATAGCAGTATTTGTACATTGGTCATACTCTTAGTTTTAAATTTTTAGCCATGTGACTTCCAAATAAATTTTGCTCATTGCTACTAATGTGGTCTCAATTAATTTTTCAGTTATAACAAATTATTTATTACCAAGCAATTTTAAATGACTTAAAAAAATTCAAACAATAATTCTTAATGATTAATAATAATTCTTGTTAATGTTGTGCTTTTTGCAGAAGAAAGATAATATTGAGAAAGAATCGACATTGGGAGCAAAGTGAAAAGATTGTGCGTACCACAAATGGTACATAATATATCAGTAATATATGACCTTTGTAGTATCCCAACCACTACAGTTTTTCTTCGTGAAAAATTATATATATATATATATATATTATATATTATATATATATAGTATAATATATATATATATATATATATAATATATATATATATATATATATATATATATATATATATATATTATATATATATAACATATATATAACACGGTCCGAGTATCCACTAGTAAATATATAAGTCAGTTCACACTCAAGTCATTATTTTCTTCTCTTTATTAATCCACTTAACACGCTAATCAACATGGCGTCTCATCTTTGGCGCCCAACTGCAAACAAAAGCCGTATTCACTACTTCGAGAGCCAAAAGGTCCGACTATAGTAATTGCTTATCGCTCTCTGCTCATATCACTGCGCGTGAGCCGTATTTATGTGACTAGTAACGCGAGGCGCGTTACTCCCATTAAAATAATCCCTAATTAAAATCTCTTAAATTACTCTATATTTTAAATCCTGACATATATACATATATATAAAAATAAATAAATAAATAAATAAATATATATATATATATATACATATAAATATATATATATACATATATATATATATACATATATATATATATATTTATATATATATATATATATATATATATATATATATATATATATATATATATATATATATATATATATATATATATATATATATATATATATATATATATATATATATATTATATATATATATATACAAATCAGTGGGTTTAATTTAAAAGTAGAAGTGCTTATCATTTCTGGTATGACTGATGAAGTATGCGGTTTATATAAAATCCTTTTTGTCTAATAATGAAACACCAGTAACTAATGACAATGCTGCACTGTAATGTTCAGCAAATGCTAAGTACAGTGTCTTGTGTGGTTGACTACCATTTCAGAATACCAACGCATTTGTGGACTCATCAGTGCTCCTCAACGAAAGAGCACGGCAT
Source organism: Pardosa pseudoannulata (assembly GCA_032207245.1). Lineage (NCBI taxonomy): Eukaryota > Metazoa > Arthropoda > Arachnida > Araneae > Lycosidae > Pardosa > Pardosa pseudoannulata. The sequence goes on from CM063511.1 coordinate 106,511,446, forward strand.
TTCAATAACTTGCTGAGTTTGAAAAGAGTAACATAAATGGTCTTTCTGAAGGAGAATTTTCCTTTCGTGCAGCAGCAGGAGAGTGATGTGAATGTTAGAACAACAGATGAAAGAGAACCAGATCATTCATAAATCAGAAGTGGAAGTAGAAATATGACGTTAAAACCCTGGTCCTCCTGTCGCCAACATATTGTAGAGTTATAAACATCGCGAGAGTTGGCAACATTTTGGTCCCCTGATACAGGTTTTACTATCTCCTTCAATTCCTCATTGTCGAAGAACCGTGGTCTGTTTGCAAGAATTTCTTTATATAGGATCTACATCGCTCTCAACCATCGTCAACTGTGGATGTAATGGACTCGTGAACGGAGGTAATGGAGACCCTCGTGTAGCAATGATTGTGTAATATTTCATTTCAGCAGAACATGATTACTTTCTTATGTGGCCTGTATATTCACCGGAAATGTTGCCTGTAGAACATGTTTGGTCAGATTTCGTTTGCCAGAGTCTCATTTGTGGTAATTGTGCAACAGATTCTAAAACTGAACTTTGAGCACATATACAAACGATATGAAATGCTCATCCGGAGTAAAATATTCTAAATCAGCTTGAATTCAAGTCCTGTCTCGTAGTCCCCTTATTGCAGCCCATGGTGACCACCCTAGTGCACATTTTCATGCACTTAATATTGTATTGCTTTGAACAGCAATAATTTATTTTACCAGTATAAGTCCTTTGTAAATTAAATTTCAATTAACTCAGAAATGCTTGCCTCTGTGTAATGCGAAGGTTAGTAAAGTTTTATTCAAAAACAAATATATCCATATTCTACAAACAAATACATCTCCTATAAACAAAATCAACTTAACACATACGAACTTTTATAAACTTGAAAACTTATGTCCAAAAGCATGTAGTATCTTTAGTAACTTTAGTATTTACAGGATGTTATAGATATAAATACTTCGTAAACCATGAAACCATGTTTGCTTGACAAGAAGGCATCTTTCACTGGGGTGGAACGTTGTCTTATTAGAAAATCAATTCAACGCTTTATCTACTAATGAAATCACTGGTAAAATAAAATTATCTTTTTATTAAAATAAAATTATCTTCTTACTTACTAAATTGTTCAAATATATACAATGTCATCATAACAGATACTAGTTTTTATAAAGATCTTTTATAATTTGAAAAAATAATATGCCCAAAATTATCCAATATCTTTAATAACTTGGGTATTTACAGGATAGTAGAGATACAAATAGCTTATAATTCCGTGTTATTTGATACTAAGGCATCTTTCATTGAGGTAAAATGTTGTCTTATCAGAAAATCGACTTCACTCAATGTCTACCGAAGAAATCACTGGTAAAATGTAATTATCTTAGTGTGGAGCTCTTACTCACTAAAGTTATCAAATATATACTAAGTCAGCATAGCAGATATTAACTTTTATAAATATGAAACATCATTTCTCCAAAGACATCCAGTATCTTTAATAACTTGGATATTTACAGGACAGTATAGATCCAAAAAATGCATGAAACTGTGTTTATTTTACAAGAAGGTATCATACATTGAGGTGAATTGTTGTGTTATCCAAAAATGAAATCAACGCAATATCTACCAATGAAAACATTGGTAAAATTCCTGTAAACACTGTTTTTTCTATAATTTTCTTACTTACTACAATGTTCCAATATACTTTCAAGTATTTCGAAAAGAAAAAAATGAGCATGTCCTATATATTATTAAAGGATAATATTTAAAATAAATATTTCTACAAAGTTTCTACAAAAGTTTATTTTCTATAACAATATACTACGCATTATTTATTATGATAGAATAATTTTTTACAAGCTCTTTAACACTGATATACCCTGAAGTATTTGTTTATTAATATATATATTTTTTAGCTCAAAAAGCCATTTTACCCATAAAAACTTTTGAGTCTTTAATATATAATTATATGAGTTAAAAAATTGATACATTATCATGTTTAGTCCCATGGGTATAATTACGTATCTCATTTACTGATACCTTCAAAATAAATTTCCATCTCTTATCGATAATTAAAGAAGATTCTTTTACATTTTTCTTAAAAAGTACACTGTATTAAGAAATTATTATGAGATAAAACAAATTAACGGGTAGTGTAGGAGCTCTTTCTTCTAAATATTTAATATATTTTGCACATTAAGCGTTTTCTAAGACGGTGATACAAGAGCGTGAAAGAAACGTTAAAAGTGTTTAGAAGAATGTACAAAAGATAAAGAAATATTTTTATATTACTTTGCTTTAAGGTGTTTAAAACGAAAATGCATTTGAACGTATAACATGAAAGCATTTATATGATTTACGTATTTTTATTAGATACACAAATAAACTGTAATTCTTTCTGACACATGAGCATATTAAAATGTATGCTCGATTACTTCTTTTACATCTAGCTTTATGTATTTAAACACTGACTAATACCATTTATGTTGGTACTAATTTCATTTATTCTTTACTAAACAGCACAATACTAATGTGTCAATTTATGTAAACTGTGTGACATTTTTTGTACTTTACTAAACTTTAAGAAAAACGTGAGAAAAATGGGTTTTTTTCTGCTTAATTTTGTTCATTATCATCATCAAAATGTTAGAAATAAATTATTAAAAAAAAAAAAAAAAACGAAATTTTAAAAGACGTAATTACTATTTTTAATATTTTCATATACATGAGAAATGTTAATGAATTACATAAATTTGTGCTCAAATTATAGCAAATTAAATCTAATGACATAATTTTCTGGAGAAATGTAATAAATTAATACGAAACTATTATGTATATCAATTGCCTAACATTTCATGTCCCTCAGATTACTTTGAATTTCAAATCCTTTACAATATGCGATAGAGATAAATGGCACAAAACAGCTGAACGTTTAGAGGAAAGCATCTTTATCTGTTGGTAAAATGGCAAATTAAGTATTATGCATTGAAGAAACTGATTTCGGGCATCTTCAAGGAGTTGAAATACCATATTTTTATTGCCCAAACAGGGTTCGGGAGTCAAAGGCAAGTGGTTAAGTGTGATGCATTACTGATGTAGGAATAATCATAATTGTTTTTATAAATGAATAACACAATATTCGGGATTTAAATACTTTTTAAAACATGACAATATAGTTTACTTCTGATTTAGATTTATTTTTTCTTTTTGTATACCATTTTGTGATAAATATTTGTATTTGTATGAAAATTACATGAGACTAAAATATTAATATCCATTGTTATTTACATTTGGTGTTGATTCTTAAAATATATATTTAATAAAATACATAATATTATGAAAAGAAAATTATATTTCGTATTAAATATTTTACAAGAAAAGAGAAATGGGATATGAAAAATTCTATTTATTTACGGTTATTTTTGTCACAAAATAGTGGTTGAAAATGTCCATCTTGGAAATAAAATGTTAGAATATATATCCATCTTCAATGTTTATTTGTATGAAATGATTAAATTTGGATACACTGTGTATAAGATAACAAATGGGGACTTATTTTTAATTTGTGCATGTAAGATAACAGATATAAAGTAAAAGATAACAAAAGGAGTTCTATTTTTAAATTTAAGAATGTAAGTCCTTGAATTTGCATTAGAAAATAAACAGCCTGAATGTAATAAAATCTACCTAAATCATGACATACCCAGTAAAAGATGAGAACTTAAATTCAATGTTAGATTAATTGGTAATTTTGTATCCCTTGATAAAACAACGCTAAGAACAAAGTTAGTTTTTATTTCAGCACCTCAATCTCAAGTATGGAAATTATTTTGGAGACAATGTCTTAATTTTATAACACAGCGTAGATCACAAACCCCAAATAGATGCAGACCCACTAATGTACTAAGCAAATTTGAAGGAGTAATATAGAGCCTGTAGCCAAGTACCTGAATCTTCCTAAATCAAGGCATACCGAATAAAAGATGACACATTCAATTCTATATTAAATTGATTGGGTATTTTGTATCAGTTGATAAAATCAAGCGAGTGTTTATCTCAGCACCTCAATTACAAGTATGGAAACTATTTTGGAGACAAGATAATGTCTTAATTTTATAACACAACGTAGATCACAAACAACAATTAGATGTAGACCCATTAATGAACTAAGCAAATATGGAGTAGCAATATAGAGTCAGTAGCCAAGTACCTGATTCTGTAATCACAGGTGCATATAAGACTTCGTACAGACCTACTGGATAGCTTAGATTTAAGGAACGAGGTTAAGACCAGATGTGTCGCATCGAGGGAAATAGGTAAAATCCCACCAACTCAATCATAAGTACGGGAACTATTTTGGAGACAAGATAATGTCTTAATTTTATAATACAACGTAGATCACAAGCCCCAAATAGATGTAGACCCATTAATGCGTTAAGAAAATACGAAGTAGTAATATAGAGTCAGTAGCCAAGTACCTGATTCTGTAATCAGAGGTGCATATAAGACTTTGTACAGACCTACTGGATAGCTTATATTTAAGGAATGGGGTTAAGACCAGATGTGTCGCATAGAGGAAAATATGTAAAATCCCGCCTATTCTCTCTTTTCTCTCTCTCGTCTTTAACGTGATGAAAATAAACTGCACATAATCTATGAAGGCATCTGGAGTTTTTCTTACTTACATTTTGGTGGGCATTACAACGAGTAAATTAAATTCAGGGGATTGTTTAAGGTCCCCCTGTTCATCAAAGACGCTCCAAGTTTGAGAAGCATCCAGAAAGTAGTCAAGTTGGAAAAAGGGGCTACCAGACCTAAGAAGAATATTTTCTTCGTTAGAGAGTTGTATGTGAAACTTCGATCCTTGTGTCTAGTTTGCAACAATTTTAAGTCATCTTGACGTTAATTGTATGACAGACAATCTGCTCTCGGTTAAATTTCGTAGGATATCTCTTATATTCTAGAACTTTGGAATGCTTCAGGTATCGATCCCTCAGATCCTATTCTTTTTGGAAGAGAGCCTTGCTCTGAAGAATCCCTAAATTGCAAACATTTGTCAAGCCCTTGCGTTTTATTTAAATTAATGTAATTCATTTCCTCTGAGCAGATATTCATTCTAATATGTATAATCTTCAACAAACTTAAGAATGATTAATAAACTTAGATGGAATATGTTTGATATTAGACTAAGCATATTATTGTAATAATCACCTGTCTGATATACAGCCTTCATTATACACTAATCGAGACATATGTTCATTTTCAGAGATGCAAATTCGTTGTACCCTATACCTTTGGTACTAGAGTCCCGCATAGTAGTTATTTGATATTTATCTTAAATTCTATGAACTAACTATTCATTTGCTTTTGATGCATTCGAATTTTCTAAAAAGTATTTTTTTTATCTACACTAAAGAAATTTCATTCGAAAAACACAGGTAATAATAAAACTATTATTCCTATATACTTTAAGCTACTAACATATTTTCAATCGCCCTAACAATAAAATAATACGTAACAACTGCAATTTCTGTATCTTTCCGACGTCATTGCCCTTCAATGCTTAATTAATTTCCTCCGAGAAGTGATCCGTATTGATATGTATATTCTTCGACAGACTTTAGAGAAGGATTATTAAGTTCAGACAGAATATGTTTTACATGAGACTAAGCTCATTAATATACAAATCTGTGTAATATACAACGTTCATTATACGATAAGGAGACGCATTCCTACAATCAGTATTTGCTATATCGTCGGACAATATACTTTTTGGTACTTTACTGTAGAATTGATTTGCTTCAAATATATTTCAATTTTCTGAAATCATCTTTTGCACAAATATATAAATGTGTATGTTAAAAATACAGATACAATTTAAATTACTATTTCTGTATACTTAACTAAAACTTTTATAATGATTACAAGATTAATAAATATGAATTTAGTATATTTTCTATATTTTTCATAATTCTCTTGTCTTCAATGCTTAATAAACTTCCCTCAGTTGTATGCGTTGATATTATATTTCTTAACATATTTAGGGATTACTATCTTCAGATGAATACATTTGTTAGACTTAGTACATTATTAAACAAATAAGATTTGTGATACACATGTGATCTGCATTTATTATACACTAATCAGATACATTCACATATATAGAGGATGCATGATCATCGGGCAATATACTTTTGGTAATATATTGCAGTATAGTAGCTATTCGGTATTCCTCCAAAATTTTAAGAACAAAGTATTCATCTGCTAGTAATGTGTATAGTGTTTGGTGGGGTAAAATGTGTAGAAAAAGCGGAATTTCTCATTCTGCATTCTTTTTCACTTTAAAAAACCTATAAACAAGCAATTTTTTGCATGTACTCATGCAATGGGTTCATTAACATTATTGTTAAAATACTTTTATACATTTTCTTGAATAACAAATTTATAATTTTTTACTTCATTTTTATACCTATTTTACCCCAGCGGTGGGGTAAAATGGGTATCGATTAAAAAATGTTATAAATTATGCAAAATTTAATTAAAACTTTATTTTTTAGCTTCAAACACAGTTGTGTGGAATATGAATACAATTTATGTTACAAAACTGTAATGGCTAAAATTATTAAGTTCAACTACGTTCTGCTACACCAGAAACAGACATCACTTCTCCGGCCTAAGTTTGTACCCGCTTTCATTTTAGACTGTCATATTCTAAGGATTTTTCCCTTTACAACTGCAGTGGTAATATTGTTGTAAGGATGGCCTTTTTTTAATCCTTATATGGAGAAGAAATGGGAAAATTCCAAGTGGTTGAACAGGAAGTTTAAGTAGAAAGATCTTCCATAGCAGTTGTTGTTGAAGTCTGTGCAACGCTGTTTACAGTTATTTTTATTTTTTTCAGTTAATATTATTTTCTGTTTAACAGCCTTTTTCCTTCATAGTGCCAAATAACTGTTTCAACAGGTTAGAGAATGCCGCTTTGGATACTTTTTAAAGAGAGCTCTCAGTGTACTACATCTTCAGGATTTTTCTCCAGGCACATTTCAAGGGGCAAATACTTCAACATCCAAAGATTTCAGGGCATGACTTGAGTTTAATGCAGTGAACGGTGATTCTATTATCCATCGCTGGTTTTACTGTCTCATATGTCAAGTGACTATCGAATGTCAAAAGAATGTTTTTTCCAGGTGTTCTACTTGTTTGAGAAAATGTCCCATCCAAGACACAAACACTGTATCATGCATCCACTTTACTGTACATATAATGTACAGGTGGTCCCCCCTTACTCCAAGTTTCATATAAATTTAGATTTTGTACTCAGTGAAAGTTGGAAGAAAATTTCCAGTCACAAATGTACAAAACAGCCATGTAAACAAGTGTATTTTAAGGCTTACCAGCTCAATTCCACTATATTGTAATAATTTACTCTATAGCACAGCAAATAAATTTAAAAAATACTATGTAATGTTATTTACACTAAAATTGAAGGGTTAAAATCTTTACATCTAAAAATTTAGAATTTTATAATAAATTGTTAAGCTTAACCTTTACCCATTTTCCCCCATCATACAAAAATAATCGTTAAACATAAAATATTTAAAATATTTCTTGCCTGTTTTTGAAAAACTGTTGTTCAGAAGCCCTTGCAGTTGATCATGGAGATAATATTGACCATAAAAGAAATAAAATATTATTTTTTGATAATTTTTATGACCTTAGTAAAGAATAATATATTCCTAACTTGCAAAAAGGGCAACCTATATTGGCAGGTGAAAAACATAAAACTTCTTAAGCAAAATAAGGGATGCCAACAAATGTCTAAAAATATATTACAAAGCTAAAATACAATTGTTAAATGTTCCGATGTGTCTTTTAAGTAAATTATAAAAAAATACCCAATTTACCCCACTACCTATTTTACCCCACTAGACCATACTCTACAATATCATTTATGTTGGTTCCAAATATAAAAATAAAATTTTATAGTTTTAGTGCATGCATTATCTGGATTATTTAAATGTTCAATGACTAATTTATGAATACAATTGTCTGTATTGATATACATATTATCCAATAGAGTTAAGAAGGATTACGTAATACAGATGAAATATGTTTCATATTAGACTAGGTTCATTATTGTATTAATCAACTAGGTGATATGCAATGTGTATATATGTATATATATATATTGATGAGATGTATGATCATTTTAAAAGTGTGATTGATCGAAGAGAAATCCGTTGAATAATTAAAACCATCATTGTAACTATTTGTTATTACAAATTCTACAGATAAAAAATTGTTTGATTCTTACATCCATTACAATTTTCTCAAAGTATTTTTATCTATATAAATGAATATTTATTTGAGATACATAGATATTTTTAAAACTGTTATTTCTATATTCTATTACTGTAATGCAGTAAAATATCTATAATTGCTCCAAACAAAAGTAAACGCAATATATCTACTGTAATTATTTGATTATTCTGTACTACTTATCCTTAAATGTTTATTTAACTTCTTCCAAAAAGTTTTCTGCATAGATATTCACACTCTCTGATAAATTTCAGTAGGATTACTCAATTTAAATGGAACATGATTCATATTAGACTAAGTTCATTTCTATGCTAACCATAAGCATGATGCTCCTAATTCATTGTATAGTAACAAAACCCCTTCAAAGGCATTACTCTTTCAGGTGTATACGGATTCCCCACTCCTAAAGCACCAGAGGAAGTTTTCTTTGGGTTCAGTCACACGTTTGTAATTGCTCCTAAGAAAATCAAACACAATATATCTACTGTAATTATTTGATTATTCTAAACTACTTATCCTTAAATGTTTATTTAACTTCTTCCAAAGAAATTTCTGTATAAATATTCATACTCTCCGATAAACTTCAGTAGGATTACTAAATTTAGATGGAACATGATTCATATTAGACTAAAATCATTTCTATGCTAAACAACAGTGTGATGCTCATAATTCATTGTACAGTAACAAATACCCTTCAAAGGCATTACTCTTTCAGGTTGTATATGGGTTACACACACCTAAAGTGCCAGAGGGATCTTTCTTTGACTTCTTCCTAGTATTTTTAACTTACTTCTGTATAGTATGCTTCTTACTGGTTTAAACTAAATTAACACAGACAGAGGTTATCTACCACAAGGCAATAGCAATTTGATAGCGGCTTTGGTTTCTTGCTGCAGTAGCGTTCTTGTCTGAAATAAGCCTTCAATAAATCTTCTTATTTCCAGAGGCATGATCGTAGGGCAATAAGCTTTTTAGTATAGTCCGATTCTGTAGTTATTCGTTATTGGATTCTAATTCCGTGAACTTAATATCTGCTGTCACCATATCTGGTTAGGGCTGAATGTAAACTAATTTCAATAGAACTGTATGGCATTTAATATGATTTTGTGTTTTAATTTGCTATTAAGAACAAAGTCTTGACATAATAAATCAAAGATTAACAAATTGTTGACCATATCTTTTATAAACAACTATTTTTGAATTTACAAAGTAGAGATTTTCAGTAGACGCAAATATGTATGTTCACCTTTTCAATTTGGTTGGGTTTGGAGAGTCACAATTAACTTTCAGCTTAACGAAATCTAACGAGACTAAGATATTCTGTTTAAGCATATTCCAATTTAATACAAGAATTCATAATAGCTGCAAGATTGTTTCACACGAACTCCAGTACCGAAAATCAGTATTCCAATCCAACTAGATCGTCCGAAATACTGCACTAGAAGATATATATTTTGCCTATAATATTTCTTCACATCTTATAATCAACAAATTATAAACACTGTTATAATATTATGCATACTTTGGTGCAAAGTTATATTATAATTTAAGCTATTACTTTCTTTTATAACTTTTCATAATTTTCATATAAAATTCAGTAATCGAAAGTACTAGTGGAGTAGTATTATTGTAGCTATAATGTACGCATAATACGTTTTTGTTTTATATTACTATTGTTGCTATTATTACTATTAATTTGTTATTAATTTGTTAATTTAGATGCGTTACACTTAATTGGAAATTTATTGTTGATAAAAAATGATAAAGGAAAAACACCGTAAACAACAAAAAATGATTAAGAAGAAATTAATTAGAAATACATTTTTTTTTCTTTGAGTATATTTTTTCTGGCCATAATTAATGTTTAGAAATTAATAAATTTTACACTAAGGTAAAAAAAGGAAAGTTAGGTAATATCATATTTATTTGCTTTAGAAAAGATATTTTGGATTTTGTTTTTGGCAAAAAAGGAAAAATTAATAGTAAATAAAAACAAATTAGATCGTTTATTTCAACATTTTAATGTTAGTTCATTTATTATTATTTCTTAGTTAAAACGTTTATCCGTATAACCATCACAATATACAAACAATATTAAAATTAGGTTTGATATAGTAAAAATGTCTCTTTTGAAATATTTACTATAAAAACTATTTATGAATTTTTTTGTTTCTAAACTTTTTAAGAAACATTCCATACTTTTAATATATGTAAATATATTGATGTAAAAAGAATACAAAGTAAATATTTTCTTAAAATACCATTAAGATATCATCTGTTTTAGAGGATACACACTCCCCTCTTTATAAATCTCTGAATAAAGATACTCTCAGAAAATATAGTGTATATTTTACACATGTAGGATTACGAAATAATATATTATTTTTACTCCTTTGTGCAAAATAGAGAAATAACCGTAAATGAAAAATATGAGTGTTTAGTTTTCAATAGACAAACACATTTTCACTCCATCTGAAGTCAAGTTTGACATTCTCAGTGTTACGTATGTATGTATACATGAGAAAGCATTAAACATAAAGCATGAAACTACATTTATTAATTTTAAACATCCCTCAATGTGTTTTGACTTATTTCGTTGTAATTGCTGTACATACATCGTACGTCTTTATTTTGCGTAACTAAAAAACAATCACCCATAGAATGTTGATTTTTTAAATTAAAACTGTCACAACATCTAAATGAACACCTCCCTTTTTATTTCAATTTGCACTCTATCAAACGAAATTTTTTAATAAAAAAATTATTAACATTATCGTTTAAAATTCAAAACTAGTTAGGATTTTAAAGTTGAAATTTATTTTATGACTTGTAACATTTACTTGTGCACCTTCATTTTTTTATTGTGATCGGCAGTCAATGTAATAAAAAGCCTTAACAGGTCTATAAAAATTCCACACTAAAAACTTTACTTTTTTATGTACTAGTGCAATAATGGTTTTTAAACAGTTTAAACAATGCTTTTCAAGTTCAGTTTTAGTAAAGAAAAGTAAAAGTCTTCTGTTTGAAGAGAATAATTTAGCATTTTATTCTTTATTAGAAGCTGGTACGAGGTACATATGTATATATATAGTTTAACTATATTGGACTTCCGAGAAGAGTCGAAATCCCCATGACTGCTATTCACAGACAGCACTGTTACTATGAAAATGCAAACTAAATTTGAATCTTGATGAGAATGTGTAAATGATAATTCTGTTGATGATGCCTCCTACAAAATTATAAAAATTATATTTTTTGGCTGGTCTAAAGAACTGGGTTCCCCAGCCAACTTGGCGATAATGGTTTAAGTATGGTCACCTAATTTTTTCTCCTTATCTCACCGTGTCCAAACAATCTCTATCTCTATTATAATTTATATGATATTTGCATCCAACTCTCCTTTTGAAACTCTTTTCTCATATATTAAAAGTGCGCAATGCTTAAAATAATTAGATATAACAAACCATTAATGGTTCACTATGGATGATTTTTAATAATTTTTAGCTGTTTCGGTTGTAAACTGTTAAGGGATTAATTTCACAAAAATATAAATGTCCGGATTCAGAGTCGTTTTTTTTCAATTAAGTAAGAGTGTATAATTCTATTACGATGACACACTGTGCATTAATTAAAGTTACCAGAAAAAGCAAGAAATACGATGTTTGGATGGATTAGCTTTGTGTTTTAGTAAATATCGCCAATATATTCACCAAATTTACCAAGGAGAACCCAATTCTTAAATAGACCCTATTTTGTATTTTGTTTACAAGGAAATGTGGTGTCTACTTCAGATTTTTTCATTATACATCAAATTAAAAAGTTCCTCGGTAACTTATAGATTAATTGTATTGGAATAGTTTACATACGTCAAAATCAATTAACATATAAGACATTGAGGTTTTGAGAAAGTGATAGGAACACCTCACCTTCTGTATTTACTAATTTCGTTCAAAAATGTAACTGGTTGTATCGAAGAAATTCGGAATCATAGCATGAACATTTAACAACTGTATCAGTATCCTGCAACTATTTCTCACGTATAAGCATAAATTCAACGAATTAGTTTAATACGTGAAAAATTTATTTAATGAATTAATTATATATAAGCTTAGTAATAGCTTTCTAGCACTGTATTCCCCTCGAGACAAAGTCATGTTCACTTTAGACAATTCTTAAAAGATTCTGCATGGGACTAAAGTAAAAATTATTATGGAAGATTGCATCAGCATTATCCTATATTTGTAACACTGATGGGAAAATCAAGTCTGCTACCATATTAAGGTCGACATACGTCAGTAGTGAATTCTATATCATATAATTTTAGAGAGGGAAATTTTTGGTATAGAATTGCAATCTCTGACGTCATTATGACGAGGAAGTCATCAGTAACATATGTCGACTGTAACATGGTAGCAGCCCAAATCATTGTTAAACTAAATCTTGCTATATGTCATCAAAGGCATCAAAGGTGGT
>CM063511.1:106529240-106614240 GCA_032207245.1 Pardosa pseudoannulata
ATCTATTATAATGCTATTCACTGTACTTGGTAATAGTAATACTAATTGACAATACTCTCAAGAGCCAAAACATTATGAACACCTGTCATTAAGGAGTTGGCCACCTTTGGAGTTCACCTTAGCTTCAATCCGCCTTGGCATGGATGCCACAAGTCCTTGGTAGATGGCCGGAGACAGATTGTACCAGATGTTTAAGCAACGGTTACACAAATCCGAGATATTGAGAATTGGTGATTTTTTAACTGATCGGCCTTCCTATGACATCCCAAATGTGTTCTATCGGATTGAGATCCTGTGAATTAGGTGGCCAGGACATTAACTGGAATTCATCATCATGTTCCTGAAACCACTCAAACACAATTTTCGCCTTATGACACAGGAAGTTGTCCTGTTGGAACATTCCATTTCCAGCTGGAAAAACATAGGCCATGTAAGGGTCCAACTTGTCCGCAATGATGTTCAGATGCCATGTAGTGTTCATTGTCTGCTCTACTACAACCACAGGTTCCACAGACGCCCAATAGAACGTCCCCCAAAGTATAATACTGCCACCACCGGTCTGTGTCTAACCTACTGTACATTGAGGGAGCAACTGTTCGACTGGAAGACGGCGTATCCTGAGATGGCCATCGGCGTGATGAATGACAAACCATGATTCATCTGACCAGGTCACTCTCTCCCATTGGTCCATGGAGCAGTCGAGATGTTCCCTTGCCCAGCGTAGGCGCAGTTGGCGATGACGCTTGGTTAGCAAAAACAACCGAGTGGGACGTTTGCAGCGTAGCCCCATATCCTACAGTGTCCGCTGAAAAGTGTGCTCCGACATTATTGTTCTTGGCCCTGCATTATTTTGGGTTATCAGCTGAGCCACTGTCTGGCTCCGGTTTTGCTTCACCATGCGAGACAGTCTCCGACCTATTTCTTTGATAGTTTGTGGACGTCCAACATCATGTCGTCTACTGCTGGAGTCACCGTCATTCATCCACTTTGTATAAGTACTAACAACTGTAGATCACGAACAACACATGAGTCGTGCAGTTTCGGAAATACTTGTTCCGAGCCTTCGAAACATTACAATCTTCCCTCTATCAAAATCGCTTAGATCCGCAGCCTTTCCCAACACACACACACATAAGTAAATAAAAGAATGATTCTTTAGACTCTTCAGCAGCGGTTAAATACCACTTCCACCTGATCACGTATCTTCCACATCATCCAGGCGAGTCATTACAAAATGTAGGGGCTGGTCATAATGTTTTGGCTCTTAAGTGTATTGCACAATTATTGATTACTGAAGTATGACATCCACTACGACAGAATAAAAACCCAATAATTTCAAATAAGTATTTCAAATAAGTAGTTAGGATAAATAATTTTCACTTATGTTTCTATGGATGTGAGATAATCATTTATAAATAATTACTGAGCTGACAACAAATATTTTTTAAACTGTTAACACATTCTATGACATAATTTACTAAAATGTCACAGGATAAGACATATGCACTAATATATTCTACAAGCGTCAAAAATACCTTAGGGCAAAATATAAATAAAAACACTTCTTTGCTGTAAATTTTTTATTTTTTATTAGTTCAGTATAAACTGTTCCATAACATGAAGGATCACGAACAACTAACACAACTTAAAGACATATATTCGGGGAAAAGATATGTCTGTTCTGTTTTTAGAAATAACATTTGCTAATTTCAAAATAAACATCATTATTTACGACATCTGTTATCAGTTTTTCTCTCGAGAGTTTTCTTATGCGATGCATTGAGTTTACAAATATAAATGAACTTATCTGGATACGTTTGTTAAAATTTTGGATGAGTAAAACCATATTTGAATTTCATTATTTTTTAAAAGTATGTGAAATATAGTTTAAAATGTCTTTGAAGTGTTACTTTCGTATCGCTCTTGAAAAACGTAAATTTAGAGGAAAATCATTGCATAGTAAATTTCTCATAAAATATTCAATAGCTGTGTTAGGGATTGGCAGAATATGTAGGTTATTTTTGTTTAATTTGTGATTTTTATTTTATTTGGATTATTACATGGATAATGTTATTTTATTTGGACCTTTACATGTATCAATACTCCTTCAAATACATATTAGATACAAATATATAAGTAGGTTTGAGTTAGAAATTACTTTTTTGCATTTCCTTAAAAGTCAATAATTAAGATCAATTTTAACGGCAGTTTTACGTTTAAAGCATTAGGGTTAAGAGATGCTCGTGTAAAAACTGTGCAATTACTGTGGTTTGGAATTATGTTACGTATCCCTAATATAATGCGATTGTATCATGCAGATCTCATTAAAAGCATAAGTTTTATAGAGAATGTAAATTCTTTAAATTTACTGCCTATTATTTTTAAATTAATAATTCAAATTATAAAATTTAATGTAATAATTTAATTGATACTCCAATGTAAATAAAACTGTTATATTATATTATTTCGATTCGTATCAAAATTTAAGTTTTTTTTTTACTTTTCAACTTTAAGATCTAAACATTTACTTAATTTAATTTAAACATTAGAAACTAATTAGTATTAGAAAAATATTAGAAATCCAAATCTAAAGATATAAAGTATTTTATAGATTTTTTTTATTTATCCAAACGTTTCAGCAATGATATAAGTTAACATAAATTATTAAAACTTTAACTCACTGCAGCAAATTTTAGTAATTTTAATTTACTTTATTACATAACCATGAGACAATAATTTATAACTACAACTACGATAGATTGTATATTTCTAAAAAGTTATCCATGTTATACAAATAGTTTTCCCTTGTGAATATATAAATGCAATAAAAGAAAAATTGAACTTAAGGAATAACTACTTCTAAGAATTACATAAAGCCCTTCTTTAAAACTGCACATGAAGTGATATAATTTACTTAAATAAATGCCAAACTTTATTGCATTTTCAGTAATCTATGCTACAAAGGTCATAAGTACCTTAGAGCAGATAATAAATGCAGGAAAGGATTTTTTGTGTTAATACTTTTGTTATTATGCTTTTGAATTGCGTATGAATTTTTTTCCACAACACGAAAACTGACATAATGAATGCAATGATATATATTCAGACATGGGATATATCTAATCTGTTTTTAGGAAGAACATTTGCTAATTTTAAAATAAACATCATTGTATAATATATGGTATCTATTTTTATCCTCTCGAGATTATTTTTTTGATTATTTTCAAATAAGTATTTCTTTGGGTGGAAGAAATTGTTGTGTTAGAATTTGTCAGAATATGTAGTTTATTTTTGTTTAATTTATCATTTTTATTTTCTTTGGATTATTACTTGGATAATGTTTTTCTATTTGGACATTTACATGGATCGATACCCGTGCAAATACATATTAGATACAAACATACAAGAAGGTTTCAGCTGGAAATTACTTTTTTACATTTCCTGAAAAGTTAATAATTGAGATTAATTTTAACGGTAGTTTTATGTTTAAAGCATTTGGGTTAAAAGACATTCGTGTAAAAACTATGCAATTACTGTGGTTGGGAATTATGTTGCGTATGCGTAATATCATGCGATTACATCATGCAGATCCCATTAAAAGTATATTTTTATAGAGAATGAAAATTCTTTAAATTTACTGCCTATCATTTTTAAAATAAAAATTCAAATTATAAAATTTAATGGAATGATTTAATTGATTCTGTAATATAAATAAAACTGTTATGTTATACTCTTTCGAATCGTATCAAAATTTAAGTTATTTTTTTACTTTTCAACTTTCAAATCTAAACATTTACTTACTTTAATTTAAAAATTAGAAACTCTAAATCCAAATATAAAATTCAAAGTATTTTATAGATTTTTTATCTATCTGAATGTTTCAGCAATGATGTATGTTAACATAAATTTTTTAATATTTTAACTTACTGCAGCAAATTTTAGTAATTTAATTTACTTTATTATATAACCATGAGATAATAAATTATAAGAACAACTACGATAGATTGTACATTTCTAAAATGTTATCCATGTTATACGATTAGTTTTCCCCTGTGAATATATAAATGCAACAAAAGAAAAATTGAATTTAAAGAATAACTACTTCTAAGAATTACATAAAGCCATTCTTTAAAATTGTACATGCTGTGATATAATCCATTTAAATAAATGCCAAACATTATAGCATTTCCTCTAATCTATGCTACAAATGTCAGACATGACAACAAATATTTTTTTAACTTTTAACACATTCTATGATATAAATTACTAAAATGTCACAGGATAAAACATATGCACATATATATTCTACAAGCGTCAAAAATACCTTAGGGCAAAAGGCAAATAAAAACACTTCTTTGCTGTAAAATTTTATTTTTTATTAGTTCAGTATAAACTGTTCCACAACATGAAGGATCACGTACAACTAACACAACTTAATGACATATATTCGGGGAAAAGATATGTCTCTTCTGTTTTTAGAAATAAGATTTGCTAATTCTAAAATAAACATCATTATTTACGACATCTGTTATCAGTTTTTCTCTCGAGAGTTTTCTTATGCGATGCATTGAGTTTACAAATATAAATGAACTTATCTAGGTACGTTTGTTAAAAATTTTGGATGAGTAGAAAAATATTTGAATTTCATTATTTTTAAAAAGAATGTGAAATATAGTTTGAAAGATCTTTGAAGAGTTACTTTCGTATCGCTCTTGGAAAACGTAAATTTAGAGGAAAATCATTGCATAGTAAATTTCTCATAAAATATCCAATAGTTGTGTTAGAGATTGGCAGAATAAATAGTTTAATTTTGTTTAATTTTTAATTTTTATTTATTTTTTTAATCATTACTTGGATAACCTGGACATTTACATGGATCGATACCCGTGCAAATACATATTAGATACAAACATACAAGTAGTTTTGAGCTAGAAATTACTTTTTTGCATTTCCTTAAAAGTCAATAATTGAGATTAATTTTAACGGTAGTTTTACGTTTAAAGCATTTGGGTTAAGAGTTGCTCGTGTAAAAACTGTGGAATTACTGTGGTTTGGAATTATGTTAAGTATGCGTAATATAATGTGATTATATCATGCAGATTCCATTAAAAACATAATTTTTATAAAAATGTAAATTATTTAAATTTACTTTCTATCATTTTTAAACTAATATTTCAAATTATAAAATTTAATGTACTGATTTAATTGATTCTCTAATGTAAATATAACTGTTATATTACATCCTTTCGAATCGTATCAAAATTTATTTATTTATTTATTTTTTTTACTTTTCAAATTTTAAATCTATACGTTTACTTAATTTAATTTAAAAATTAGAAAACCTAAATCCAAATCTAAAGATTCAAAGTATTTTATAGATTTTTATCTACTCAAATGTTTGAGCAATGATATATATTAACATAAATTATTAATAATTTAACTCACTGCAGCACATTTTAGTAATTTTATTTTACTTTATTACATAACCATGAGATAATAATTTACAACTACAGCTACGATAGATTGAACATTTCTATAAAGTTATCCATGTTATACGAATAGTTTTCCCTTGTGAATATATAAATGCAAAAAAAAATTGAATTTAGAGAATAACTGTTTCTAAGACTTACATAAAACCCTTCTTTAAAATTATACATGCCGTAATCCACTTAAATAAATGCAAATCTTTACTGTATTTTCTCTAATCTACGCTACAAAAGTCAGAAATACCTTAGGGTAGATAACAAATGCCAAAG
The DNA here is from genome assembly GCA_032207245.1 of Pardosa pseudoannulata. NCBI lineage: Eukaryota > Metazoa > Arthropoda > Arachnida > Araneae > Lycosidae > Pardosa > Pardosa pseudoannulata. Next base: position 106,534,997 of record CM063511.1, read on the forward strand.
AGGATTATTTGCTGCAAATTCTTTTGTTATTATTAGTTCCATATAAATATTTTTCCACAACATGAAAACTGACATGATGAATACAATGATATATAATATTCAGTCATGAGATATATCTAGGAAGCATTTTTGCTAATTTTAAAATAAACATTATTATGTGATATACTGTATCTATTTTTTCCTCTCGAGAATTTTTTTCAATGCATTAAGGGTACAAATATAAATGAGGCTGATCTGAATTTTTTTGTTCAAATTTTGGATGAGTAGAAAAATGCATTGGGAGTACAAATATAAATGAGGCTGATGTGACTTTGTTCAAATTGTGGATGAGTAGAAAAATGCATTGGGAGTACAAATATAAATGAGGCTGATGTGACTTTGTTCAAATTGTGGATGAGTAGAAAGATGCATTGAGAGTACAAATATAAATGAGGCTGATCTGAGTTTGTTTGTTCAAATTTTGCATGAGTAGAACAATGCATTGAGAGTACAAATATAAATGAGGTTGATCTGAATTTGTTTGTTCAAATTTTGGATGCGTAGAACAATGCATTGGTTTGGTTTGGTTTGGAGTGCTACGGTCTACTTTTTTCAACACGAGGGCTAATGAGACAGGGACCTAAAGTTTAAAGCCGATTCCGAACGGCTGCGAACATCCATACCACAGTGGGACTCGAACCCACGAACTCCGGTACCGAAGGCCAGCACCCTAACCAATCGGCCATCATTCGGCGAACAATGCATTGAGAGTTCAAATATAAATGAGGCTGATCTGAATTTGTTTGTTCAAATATTGGATGAGTAGAACAATTACATTGAGAGTATAAATATAAATGAGGCTGTTTTGAATTTGTTTGTTCAAATTTTGGATGAGTAGAACAATGCATTGAGAGTACAAATATAAATGAGGCTGTTCTGAATTTGTTTGTTCAAATTTTGGATGCGTAGCACAATGCATTGAGAGTGCAAATATAAATGAGGCTGATCTGAATTTGTTTGTTCAAATTTTGGATGAGTAGTACAATGCATTGAGAGTACAAATATAAATGAGGTTGATCTGAATTTGTTTGTTCAAATTTTGGATGAGTAGAACAATGCATTGAGAGTACAAATATAAGTGAGGATGATCTGAATTTGTTCACATTTATGATGAGTAGAACAATGTATGAATTTTACCTTTTTAAAAATTTATGTGAAATATAGATTCAAAGATCTTTGAAAAGTTACTTTCGAAAAACAAAATTTAGATGAAAATCATTGCATAGTAAATTTCTTATAAAGTATTCACTATATGGGTTTGAGTTCTCTAGAATAGGTAATTAATTTTTGTTTGACTTTGGAATGATATATTATTTGTATTTAGATCTGTAATCTTACAAAGACATATTAGATATAAATATACAATAAATTTTGAATTACGACTTGCGTTATTGCATTTATATAGAAGTCAATAATTAAGATTAATTTTTAACAGCGGTTTTATTATTATAAATAATAAACAGGTTTTAAAAGGCATTTTAGTTAAGAAATGTTTGAATAAAAACTGTGCTACTGCTGTATTAGTGAACTATCTTACGTATGCATTAATAAATATGAATATGCAGAAAAATTATATTATGCAGCTTACATTTGAAACAGGAAATTTATAAGGTATGACAATTCTTTAAAATTGTTTCCTATCGCTTTTAAACAAATAATTTAAATTATATAAATTAATATAATGATTAAATTGATTCGGTGTTGTAATTAAAAATGTTCTATTTTTCCTTTTAAATCGTATCAGAATCTAATGTTTTTCATGTTTATCTTACAAATCTAAGACTTTAACCCCTTAACAGTTTCATTTTTTTCACGAATTCTATCTAAAAAATGTCACATTTTTTACTGCATATTTTTATTCATTTTACATTTGTAAGCTGGAAAATTTATTATTTAAAATAATATTTCTAATTATTTTAAACATGTATAAAAATTTTACAAGAAATAAAATAACGTTTTAACTGGAAATTGATTTTTTATCCTATGTTCGCCAGACAAGAAAGTTACATTTACAGTTATGCATGTAAAAAATACAAATATTTTTTATTACAATTACTACACAATTAAATTCGATTACAAATACTTCAAGTACATTTACTTAAATCTGTTTCCTGAAAGATCAGGATTAGTATGAAAAAGCGATACTTCTTGAAACAGAGTAAGAGGCATAGTCCAACGTAACAGTCCTGACAAAAAAAAAACCTAGTCTCTGTCTAATTTTTTTGCCTCTGTCTTTTTTCTTCAGAGAACACATATAGCACTGGGTTTCAGGTTTTAGTGTTTTGTCTGTAGGTGAAATTATCTCTAAAATGTCTCTTTTTGTCAGTCTCCCAAAACTAAAGTTAAAGTCAAGCCAAAAGCTGAAAGATAAAATCTCGTGGAGTAATCCATACCTATCAAAAATCCCGCACTTTTAAACCAAACAGAATACACTTCAATAACCAACATCTTGTGGAAATCTATACGAGTAATTTACATAAAAGTACAATAGGTACGACCAAAACAATGAGAATGACAAAGAAATCGGTTTGCCCGTAAGCCGTATGGCAAATCATTGAAGGCACGGTAACCACGCCCGTACAGTGTACGTGGAAAACAGGCAAAGGGTTAAGGTCCGGTTTCAACAAAGTCGTTTAACGGCTAACCAGGATTTACCCATTACTCCAACCAATGGTGGGAAGCGATTCTCTGTTTAAATGGAGATTAATCTCAATTAGCTGTTAAACAACTTCAGTGAGACCCTAATTAATTTAAATTTAAAATTAGAAATCTAAATCTGAATCTGAAAATCAAGGTATTTTATTTATAATCTTATCTACCTAATTCTTTTAGCTATGATATATTTTAAAATAAATTATTAATAATTTTAATCTTTGTGAAAACTGTTCGTAATTTATATGGACTTTAATTATATAACCCCAAGGTTCTGATTTATAGATAAGCCTGCAATAGATTAGAAACCTAGAAATTTCAAAAACATTATCCGTGTTATTTGTATTATACGTTTTGCTTATAGAAATTCTAAAGGGAAACTTGTATTTGAAGAAATAATGCTTCTAAAAATTGAATAAAATCATTCTTTAAAATTGCACATATAATGTTATAATCCACATAAATAAATGGCAAAGATTGTGTATATGTGAAATAATATATACTGCAAACGTCAGAAATACCTTTGGACAGATAATAAATGCCGAAAAGAAAAATTTGCTGTAAATTTTGTTCTTGCTATAAGGTCGATATGAATTGTTCCACGACACAAAGAATGGCTTAATGAACGCAATGATATATATATTCACGCATGACGTTTATCTATTCTCATTTTAGAAATAACATTTGCTACTTTAAAAATAAACATTATCTTATACAGTATTTGTTGTCAGTTTTTCTCTCGAGAGTTCTTTAGTGCACTGCATTGACATGATCTGAATAAGTTTGTTAAAATGTTGGATTAGTAGAAACATTTCTGAATTTTACCCTTTTAAAAAGAATGTGAAACCTCCGAAATATTACATTTGTATTGAACTCGAGAAACATAATTGAGATAAAAATTATTTCATATTAAATGTCTCATAATATATTGATTGGCTTTGTCATAGATTGTAAGAATAGGTACTTTATTTTTGCTAGAAAATGAATAAAATTATTTGTACATAGACCGATAAGCTGTAAAGACATGTATAAACATAAATTTAATTTCGAAATATGATTTACTTTTTGAATTTATTTAAAAGTCAATAGTTAAATTTTAATTTTAATGTATAAAGGTATATTAGTGAAGAAATACATAAATAAATAAATAATTTATATATATATATATACACATACATATATATATATATATATATATATATATATATATATATATATATATATATATATATATACATATATATATAATATACATACATATATATATATATATATATATATATATATATATATATAATATATATATATATATATATATATATATATATATATATATATATATATATATATATATATATATATATATATATATATATATATATATATATATATATATATATATATATATATATATACATATATATATATATATATATATATATATATATATATATATATATATATATATATATATATATATATACATATATATATATATATATATATATATATATATATATATATATATATATATATATATATATATATATATATATATATATATATATATATATATATATATATATATATATATATATATATATATATATATATATATATATATATATATATATATATATATATATATATATATATATATATATATATATATATATATATATATATATATATATATATATATATATATATATATATATATATATATATATATATATATAATATACATACATAAATTTAGATACACAGAAAAAATATGTTTTGCAGATGACATTTGAAACTTATTTTTTACAATTCTTTAACCCCTTGTATCTTTTGCACGTACACTGTAGGGGCGTGGTTACCGCGTCTTCAATGATTTGCCCGTACGGCTTAAGGGCAATCCGATTTCTTTCTCGTTCTCATTTTTCTGTTCGTACCTATTGTACTTTTATGTAAATTAGTCGTATAGATGTCCACAAGATGTTAGTTATTGAAGTGTTTTCTGTTTGGTTTAAAACTGTGGGATTTTTGATAGGTATGCATTACTCCACAAGTTTTTATCTTTTATTTTTTGGTTTGACTTTGAGTTTTCGGGAGACTGACAAAGAGAGACTTTTTAAGAGATAATTACACCTACAGACAAAAAACTAAGACCTGAAAACCAGTGCTGTATGGGTTCTCTGAAGAAAAATGACAAAGGCAAAAAAATTAGAGAGAGACTAGGTTTTTTTTGTCATTACTATTACGTTTTACTATCCCTCTTAGTCTGTTTCAAGAAGTATTGTTTTATCACACTAATTTTGATCTTTCAGTAAACAGACTTAAGTAAATGTACTTGTAGTATTTGTATATAAAATATTTGTGTAGTAATTGTAATCAAAAATTTTTGTATTTTTTACATGCATAACTGTAAATGTAACTTTCATTTCTGGCGAGTATGAGATAAAAAATCAATTTCCAAGTAAAACGTTATTTTATTTCTTGTAAAATTTTTATACATGTTTAAAATAGTTAGAAATATTACTTTAAATAACATTTTCCAGCTTATAAATGCAAAATGAACAAAAATATGCAATAAAGAATGTGAAATTTTTTAGATCGAATTCGTGAAAAAATGAAACTGTCAAGGGGATTAACCTGAGAGGAAGCGAGCCGAACGATGGCCGAATGGTTAGGGTGCTGGCCTTCGGAACCGGAGTTCGTGGGTTCGAATCTCACTATGGCACAGAGGTCCGTGGCCGCTCGGAATCGGCTTTTAGCAGTAGGTACCGGTCTCATTAGCCCTTGTGTTTCTAAAAGTAGACAGTAGCGCTCCAAACCTAACCTAACCTGAGAGGAAGCGAGCTACTTGCAGTTACACGAAAACGGGCACCGGGCCTCGGAGGTCCGTTGAACATTTCTCAACCTAATACTGGCAAAATTGCTTTTAATGATGAACAGAAAATTTGTATTACCAAAAATACTTTCATAAATGTTTGAAAATTATTATGGATTATTTAAAACACTATCGATCTCACCGGTCTTTTAACGGCTAAACACGATTAACCCATGGGTCTAAGTAATGGTGGAACACAATTCTCAATTTATACAGAGATTAATCACGGTTAGCCGTTAAATAACTTTAGTAAGTTTGATAATTAAACGTATTTTGGACTGTACAACTTTGTTATTAGCATTCCGAAAGCAAAAAGATAATACACACAAAAGTTAAAAATTTAAATCATATCGTTAAACTTCATATTGTACTTCATCTTAAATTTTATCATTTTAATCAAATAGTATACATAATTTAATATACATATATATAGTATACATAATATAATATGCATATATATATAATATACGTACATAAGTTTAGATACACAGAAATAATATGTTTTGCAGTTGACATTTTAAACATAATTTTTATAAACTATAGCAGTTCTTTAACCTGAGAAGAAGCGCGCTACTTGCAGTTGCACGAAAACAGGCGCAGGTCTTTGGTGGTCCGTTGAACTTTTCTCAGCCTAATACCATCAAAATTGCTTTTAATGATGAACTGAAAAATTGTATTACAAAAATACTTTATTAAAAGTTTGAAAAATATTATGGATTATTTAAAATACTATTTTTTAGGGTCGATCTCACCAAACTCTTTTAACGGCTAAACACGATTAACCCATGCCTCCAAGTAATGGTGGAAAGAAATTCTCAATTTATACAGAGGTTAATCGCTGTTAGCCGTTAAATAACTTTGGGGAGATCGGTCCTTAAACGTATTTTGGACTGTACAAGTTTGTTATTAGCATTCCGAAAGCACAAACATAATACACACAAAATTTAAAACCTTAAATCCTATCTTTTTACTTCATCTTTACATTTTATCATTTTAATCAAATAATGATGTGTTTTCATATCTCCTTTGACCCCCCAAAAAAATAATAATATTACAAAAGTGTATGCGCATGCTCTGGGCCTCTGGAGCCAGAATAAATTAAAATTATAACTCTCTGAGAAAAAAAAATATTCAGAAAAAATTGAGGACATGCATTTTATTGAGGTGTAGAAGACCAATAAGATAGCTACTGAAAATTTGGGAAGTTCATTTCCGTTGGGTGATTTTGTGTGGAATTTTTTTTTATAACTCTAGGGCCTTAGAGGCCCTGCGCACATACTTGAGGGTCCATCTCATCTCCAGGGTTAAAATAACTGCCTATACTTTTCAAGTTAATAATTCAAGTTATATAACTTTATATGTGTGGTATAGCCACATTCTATGTAAAAGGGAATGCCAGGAATTGCCGGCCTCCTGACCCCTTATTTTATGGAATGGGGCTTGTCCATGTCCGAGTCACCTTGAATTTTTCCCGCGCTGACCATCCGTGGGTTGCCGTTTTGCTCTCCCCATCTTTCATCTTTTGTCCAGCTTGAGCGCTGCTTGGCGCCCTAAGTTTCCTAGGCTGTTGTTCCTATTCAAGCTACGTTTGGCGATCGTCTTGGGTTCCCGCTGGCGGGATTTTTCCACTGACCTCGCCATTCACGGTGTTGAATGGACATCATTCTGGCCGAAATTGGGGGAGAGTTCACCCGCATCATTTTATGAGGAAAAAATATCTCTTTTGAGCCATTTTGCCCCTTTTTCTTTGATTTTTATGCATGTCGAGGGACGAGTATTTTTTGACAAAGTCAGCAAGGAATAGTCATAAATAAAGACTCCTTATAGCTATTTAGTAATTGGACTATTTTTGTTTTCGTCAGTTTGCATTTTCCTTTGTCATAAAGTTTTGGAGCATTCAATATGAAGACAGTGAAGTGTGTCTGCCGCCATTTTGTTCCACCAAAGAACCGATCAAAGGTTATTGCGGCTAAGTGAAAATATGGAATATTCAACTACAACATTAATAATACATCGATAAATCTACAACCATTATTCTTCAATTATTAGTTAACAATATGATGATTAAATTCCTTCTCTGTTCTAAATAAAAGTGTTCAGTTCTCATCTTTCGATTAGCACCACAATTTAATTTTTCTTATTATTTAACTTGGAAATCTAATACTTAAATTATTTTTTTTTGAAAATCAGAAAATCTAAATAAAATCAGAAATACATTTGTTATTAATTTAAAGTATTTAATCCTTATTTTTGTCTACCCATCTGTTTTAGTTATGATATCTTTTAAAATAAATCATTAATACTTTTATTCTGTGTTGCAAGTTTTAGAAAGACTAATTAAATTTTATAACACAACCATGAGGCACTGATTTATGACTACAGCTACGACAGTTTGGAAACCTAACAATTTCAAAAAAATTATCCTTGTTATGCGAATACATAGTTTTACTTTGTGCTTATATAAATTCAAAAATAAAAATTGTGTTTGAAGAATTAATGCTTCTAAAGCTTGCATAAAATCCTTCTTTAAAATTGTATATGCTGTGATATAATCCACTTAAATAAATGGCAAAGGGTAGAACATGTAGACTAATCTACTCTGCAAAAGTCAGAATTACCTTAGAGCAGCTAACAAATGAGGAAAAGAAATATTTACTGTAATTTATTTGTTATTTGTTAAATATGAATTGATCCACAACACGAAGAGTCACGTTCAATATGTAACGAATACAATATATAAATTCGAGACTAAAATATATCTGTAATGTTTTTAGAACTAATATTTGCTAATTTTAAAACAAACATCATTATATGTACTATCTGTTATGACTTTATCGCTCGAGAGATTTCTTGTATGATGCATTGAGCCTACAGATATATATGTACTGATCTGAATAAGTTTGTTAGCATTTTGAATGAGTATGAAACATATATGAATTTTTCTGCTGTTAAAAAGGGAATTCTGAAATATCAGAGATCTGAGAAAAATTACTTTTATATTGTTATCGTGAAACAGAGATTAGGTAAAATTTACTGCGTAATAAATTTTTAATTATTAGTTAGAGATATTCAGTGTAAGCATTTTATTTTTGTTAGGTTTTTTAATGATAAATAATTTGTAAAAGAATCGGTACGCTTGCAAGGACTTATAAGATATTAATGTACAATAAACCTTCTACAACGGCTAATATTTTTTGTATGTCCATAACGAAGATTAACTCTTAACTACAGTTTTACGATAAAAACATCTTGGCCATAAAGTATATATGCTAAAAATTATATCTTACAGTTGATTTAAACAGACAGTCGCTCTCACTTTAAGGGAATGTTTTTGTAATTTATTTTATCTTTTGCATTTATTGATATAAAAATATTAACTTCAGAATATCCATCTGTTATTCTTTGTTTGGAATGTAAAACGAAATATTTGAGAACTTTTCTCTAAAAATTAATAGATGTCTCGTAGAATACTTAACTGCATTTACCGAACAGAAGTGTTCATTTCAACAAATTAAAAAGTGGTGTAAAACTTGCGGTTATTGAATTTAAAAAAGGTATTTACAATATATTAAATATTAAAGGAATATAAAAAAGTCTATCTAAAAATTAAAATGAAAGCAACCGTAAACCATCATTCTTAAACTGTTCAAACGCAGGTAAATACCAAAAAATTGAAATGTCTTATCCTAAAAGAAATTCTGCCTACTCAAAAGTCCACTTCATCAAAACTAAAAATGCCATATTTTACTGCAAGTAAAATATTCCATAAAGATTTGTATTTAAAAAATAAGGTATTTAAATCTGAAGTTCTGTTTTTGCCAAAGCACATTGCTGAAGGAAAACAAATTACTGAAAATTATCACCAAACTGTAAACACCATTACGTCCATGACCGTTACTTATCATTAACACCAAACTGCTGAGAAAAATAGATATTTGTAGTAAAACATAGACATAAGTATATTTAAGTGATTGTAACTGTAAACGGTCTATTTTGTGTTGCTCAACTGACACGAATGATAGAACTAAATGGCGTATTCAGTGTTTTGCTAAAATTATAAGAGTTTCAAGTAAAGCTGAAATCAAATTATTCTACTATAAACTGTGATTAGGCGATTTTGGTCAGTAATATAATTGATTAATTAATACGAGAAGTAAAATGCTTGGGATCTAAATCTGACCTCATTACATGTTTTGTAAAGGACAGAGAACCATAAAAAATATTCAAAGATTTTTTTCGTCTTGTGCGGCATTCTCTCATGGGGTTCTGATCCCTGTCCCAGATTAGAATCAAGTCTCTGTACATGACACTAAATAAGAATGTACCTATGTGGAGTTATTTATGAGTCCCTAAGGGACAGTGCCCAATTTGAAGGGATAAGGTTTTTTTCACGTTGGCGGTTTCAAGGCTGGGTTAAGGAGACCAATTAGATTTTTACAACTATATATATGTATATATATATATATATATATATTTATATATATATATATATATATATATATTATATATATATATATATATATATATATATATATATATATATATATATATATATATATATATATATATATATATATATATATATATATATATATATATATATATATATATATATATATATATATACCTAATTGGTAGAAAATTATTGTTAGACCTAAATTAGTATGGCACTTAATTTGAAAGTGTTGATAAAGTAAATTTTATGAAGATAGATTCAGATTGTGTGTATATAGATGCATATATATCATTATAATAAATTTACTTTTTTATTTTAAGCTTATTTCAGTTACTTTTAATTTAGCTTTATAGGTTATTTTCCTATTTTAAGTCTGTAGTCTCTCAGAGCTAATGGTTGAATTTAGTAGTTAAATATTTTTACACAACGCAACCAAAATAATACTTAGTCTTTGTGACTAACCAAAATAAATACCACTATATATTTGATCACAGGTTAATACCTAAATATAAAAGAGATCTACACGACATCAACAGAATATTTTTCAAGCAGTTTTCGATTAATAAATCCCAGCCCTATATCTGGACAATGGTAAAGTTGAGCTTCATATTGACAAGTCATTCTAGTCTCACATCTAATTCAGCTGTCACATAGGAAAGAAAGAATTAGAAACAGGAATAAAGTGTATCCCAATTAATTAAATATCTGTAAAATCATCTGACGATTCTCCAATCAATTTTGCGCTTTCAATTTCTTAAAACGAGCTTCAGGAAAACACCATCTTGGAACATTCTAGAACCCAGGACTTTGGAAAACATTCCAGAAGGAATGGTAAAAATGACTTGTTAGTACTCAGAAAAAGTTTACTTTCATGTAAAATGCAAGCTAGAGCTATTGTCTACAACAATGGCTACCAAATAGAAGCAAAATGCCACAAAAACTTGCCTTTCAAAATCAATCCCATTAGGTGTGAACGACGGTTATTTAAAATTATATAATTTTAAATATCGAATAAATTAATTTTTAATTATAATTAAAAAGTGTTCTTTTATTTTTTATTAATAAAAAAATATATTTAGTTTCAATTACCAAATCCAAATCCGAATTTGATATTTCAGTTGAAATTATCGATATATTTATCAACAGAAATATTTTATTCATGACATCTACTAAAATGTATTATGTACTTTGATTCACAGTAATCATTCTACTTGGATGAATTCTAGTAGTTTTAACATATTTTATTACACAAACAAAAAATACTGAAAGCTGAATAAAGTTACAACAGAATGAAAAATTTGACAATTTTAAATAAACATCCCTTTTACAAAAATAAGTATTTTTTTCATTGTGTAAAAAATTACATTTGAAGAATTACTGATGCTGAATCTTACATAACATCTTTCTTTAAAATTTAGCACTTTCTGGGGCAGAATCTACTTTAAAAAATGCCAAAGTTCATGATACATGCCTTAATATAATCTGCAAAGTCAAAAATACCTTAAGGCATAAAAGAAATATTTAAGAGTAATGTTTGGTTTAACACTAATTTTGTTGTTCTTTCTACATGAATTATTTGAGAACATGAAGAATCACGTACAAACTGTAACGAACACAACTTAATGATATATATATATATATATATATATATATATATATATATATATATATATATATATATAATATATATATATATATATATATATATATATTAGATAGAAAGATATGTCTATTGTGTTTTTAGAAATAAAGTTTGTAAAATTTAAAATGAACGTCATTATTTGAAACATCTGTTATCAGTTTTTCTCTTGGTTGTTTTCTTGAGTATACAAATATAAGTGAACATATCTGAATGCGTTTGTTAAAATATAAGATGAGTAGAACCATATCCAAATTTCTTATTTTCGAAAAGTAAGTAAAATATAGTTTTAAACATCTCAGAAAAGTTACTTTCGTTCCGCTATCTAAAAACATAATTTAGATGAAAATCATTGCATAATAAATTTCTCATAAAATATTCGATAGCTATGTTAGAGATTGCCGGGAAAGATTCTTTATTTTTGCTTGATTTATGAATGATAAATTATTTGTAAATAGATCGATACGCTTGCAAATACATATTAGATATTAATGCACAATAAATCTTGTACTACGGTTTACATTTTTATCTATAATTAAGATTAATTTCTAGCCACAATATTTCGATAAAGTCGTCTTGGATAAGAAATGTCTGTGTAAAAACGGAATGCATTGTTATGCTAGTGATTTAGATTTATTTTTTTATTATATGCTTTAACACAACTTTTTTCGCTTTAAGATTATTGATTAAAATATATTGATTTATTGATTATTATTGATTTAAAATACATTTTATTATTTGAAACTTGCTACAAAGTATAGCAGAAAAGAACTTTAAAATTACTTAATTAAATGATAAAGAATTGTGTGGTACCCTTTGAAAAGAAGAAAATATTTTATAGAGGTATATAAACAATAACTTTTATCCTAAAAAACACCCATATCATTTTCAAATCACTAAAATAATGATCATAAACTTAGTTATATTTATGTTTAATTCATTTTGAAGGTTACGTTATTTGTTAAGAAATCAAGTATGTAAAAAAATTGTGTGCTACATTTTAAGAAGTTTTTTTTATTCACGGAAACCTAAAGAGCTATATTTCTTATTATATAGATAAAATGAAGACCTAAATAACCCAAAGTTTAAAAAAGTATCTCTTTAGTCTCCAAAATCAAAAGAATTATTATGATTGTGAAATATATTGATGTTTATAGATGTTTATTTATTTATAGATGTTTAATGATGATATCAGCATACCTATCCATTTTTTTACCTTATCTGGACACATATTTGTCATAACCATCTTCACATATATATCGTTCTGGACGATTAACTACCTGCGTGCAAGGTAGAATTTGCCCGTCCCCAATAAATGCACATACCTGCTAGATATTCTATCAACCGACCAAGAAATTTTATTACCAGCGAACATGCACGCACCACATTTACTAGTCCCATAAATGCATACATACGCTTTAGGATATATTTATAATTATTGATTTAAAATATGTTTTATTATTTTAAAACTTTCTACAAAATATCGCAGAAAAGAACTTTAAAATAATTAAATGATAAAGAACTGTGTGGTATCATTTGAAGAGAAGAAAATATTTTATAGAGGTTTATTAACAATAACTTTTATCATAAAAAACATCTATCTTATTTTCTAATCACTAAAATCATGAAAATAAACTTAGTTATATATATGCTCAATTCATTTTGAAGGTTATGTTATTTGTTAAGAAATTAAGTATGTAAAAAAATGTGTGCTGCATTTTAAGAAGTTGTTTTATTATCAAAAATTAAACCGAAATAGCTATATTCTACATTACATTGATAAAATAAAAACCTAAATACCCCAAAGTTTACGGAAGGGGTCATTTTGACACCTAGCGAAATTGGACATCTCTGGACATTGGAATCTCTGACAGCTCTTCTATTTTTTTGCAAATATCTTAATCCTTTCTTGACTTTTCCTAAATCATTGTGATTTACGAAATAGGAAAGATTTCAAGAAAATCATATTTTTATTTTAGACCTAACAAATGATTATAGAAATACGGCAAGCTATATTCTGATGTTGAAGACAAGTGTAAACTTCATAATTTCTCTTTCACTATTTTATTAGCAGAGCTGGAATCATTCATAGCGTTGTTGTACGTAAGGGGGCATTAGCCGCCAAGGGGTTACCAATTCTTAGTTTGTTGTCCAACTCTTGGGGACCAAAGTTTTTTCATGAAACTATGAGTAGAGATAGGTTTCCGGAAGTTATGAAATTTCTTCGTTTTGAAAATAAACTAACAAGGTATTCACGTTTGCAGTGTGATAAGTTTACACTAATATCCGAGGTAGGGAATACTTTTATAGAAAACTGTAAGCTTTGCTACAAACCAAATGAAAATATTACGTTTGATGAACAGTTATTCCCTACAAAAACACGATGCCGTTTTTTGCAGTATATGCCTAACAAGCTCGATAAATTCGGAATAAAATTTTGGCTAGAAGTAGATGTTAGGACAAAATACTTATTAAACGGATTTGTATATTTAGGAAAAGATGAAATGAGACCAAGTGATCAAAGTTTAGGAGAGAACGTAGTAAATAGTTTAATTGATCCTATATACCTGCAAAGTATGTATATTTTAAAAAACAAACTGTAGTTGTCATAATTTGCATTATTTTAATTTATTTTTCACAAATATATTATATTATATCAAATATATTATATTATATCATATAATCTTATCAAGGGGTCAAAATGACACCCGCCGTAATTCTAGGTATACAAAGACCACCGTAATTCTAGTGTTAAAAGAGTATCTCTTCAGCTTTCAAAATCAAAAGAATTATTATGATTGTGAAATATATTGATGTTTAGATATCAACAGACCTATCCATTTTTGACCATATCTTGATACATATTTGTCATAAACAGCTTCGCATATATATCGTTCTGGACGATTACCCACCTGCGTGCAAGGTAGAATTTGGCTGTCCACATTCAATTCATATACCTACTAGATATTCTATCAGCCGCCCAAAAAATTTTATTACCAGCGAGCATGCACGCACTGCACATTTGCTAGTCCCATACATGCATAACGAAATCTGAATATATTTCATATAAACTCAGCTGAAATCTGCAGTAATTGTACTCAATACCGTTACCTATAGAAACATAAAAAACAGTGTCCTTATGCTTGTAGAAATGATGATTTTAGTAAAGCCTTATACAATAAATGAAACTTTAAAAAAGTTTGTTTAATTTTATATGAGTGTAGAAAGTCATTACCCCAAGTTAGATTTTGATTCATTGTTCTTTTTATAGGTCATATAGTCATCATTAAATATATCGTAAAGGGCATACATTGGCTACAAAAATGTTTCGGAAAGAACATTTTTCGTTATGATGTTTATGAAGTATAATATTATTGCATAAATTATTGTATTTTAATTCCTTTAGAAGAATTATTTTGAATAATTTTAAACAATGTCCATTAAAGATACAGAACTAATAACCTCCAGCCAACCAATAAAGGATATCTCTTTAAGTATGCTTCACATATACAATATTGTCACAACAGATTCGAATGAACACACAGTTTAACTTAACAGAAGAATTTATTGAAGCTAAGTAGCAACTTTACAAGATCGAGAAGTTCCTACAACTAGTGGGTATCAGCTTTTATACCGAACAGAATATTCGAGAAATAACTAATTTACATATTAAAGAAAGACTTAGAATATTCAAGAACATAAGGAAACAATAAATAACATTTTAAAATTAAAATTCCGTACTTTGGATAAACAGCCATGGCAAGTATCGAACCCACAATCTTCGGGCCAGGAACGCTTGCTTTGACCATTCGGCCCCTCAGCTCCTTGGCTAAGTCTCTTTATGGGGCAATATAGTCTTCCTTTCCTTAACAATGGTTGGAAAGATACCTATTTTTATGACCTGACGAAAGAAATGTTAAATGGACAAACCAATTTTACAGTTTATTCTTTGGAGTGAGATGATGAGATGCTCTACTAACGTTTCATCATATATTCAAATAAATAAAAGAAAGTTTAGAATTCTTTAGCAAAGTTACGTAAATTGACTTTTAATAAAAAGAGCATTTACAAATCTTGTCAAGAATTAAGTGATATGCTATTTCATTAAATTACACGGTGAATACGATTAAAGGATTCGCTTTATTTCACAGAAAACATTGTGTTGGATCGGATGTGTGGTTTTAGTTCCTGAAGTTTCAAGCGTTTAGGATTATTGAAAATTCCTATTCCAACAACACAATTTCACTGATCCGGCTAGGCATGAATCCGGGATTGAGATTTCCTTTCTAAAGGAATTCTGAAAAAATGCTAAATTTATTGATAAATGTCGAATATTGGTAATTATTGTTTTTATTTTTAGAGCAACTATATTTCTATTAGCAAAATTTGTGAACTCCGTCTCCTAAACATGGACTATTCTAGCTTGCCGTAAAAACATTAGCTCATTCCTATGCAAAACAGAATTTGCAGTTCCTTTTTTTTGTACTTAAGCAAATATTTTATATGCTATGTTTGATACTATTAATATTTAATTATCCTATCTGTTATAAATATGTAAAGAATAAAGAAATAACGGTCATGTCTGATATTATCTTACCTTAAGAATTAAATCTCTGATATGGCAATAAATATGTGAAAATAATATTTTGAAATATTTCTTAATAAATTATAATTTAAACAATTTGTTAAAAAAATGTGTACATTTTTTTGTTTTAGCACAAATTGTAAAATGATTTCAAAATACAATGTAATATTCTATAAATATATGAATAATTTTTGAAATACCATAAACAATAATTTTAGAACTGTAGAAATTAATGTTGTTTATAAGCAATAAAGTTCCATTTATGCATTTATATTGGTATATTTAGTGATATTAATATTCAAACTCTACAATTTGTTTGGATTAAATTTGTAGTAAATAAATTATTTGTTGTCTCGACTGAATTTCTCGAGTTTTCTCCATATGACACCCAAAGATTTAACTCAATAAAATGAGAGAGAATCTGTGAAAAAAATATTTGCATTCTGTTTTAAATTTTATCATACTTGAGATACCTTTAACAAAAATATGCATAATGATTTGTTTTTACACAAAAGTTTAAATACTTTCAAGATAAGAGAAATATGTCATAATTACCTATATAATAACTTTATAAATAACATCAATAATAATTTTATAATTCTATAAATTCAAGATGATTACACATAATGAAATTAATTTATATTAGTAAAATTAATATGAAATAAAAAAGCAATAATTCTTATATATAATTGTTCGTAATAAAATGTGATTATATAAAACATCATATAAGTATGTATTTTTATATTAAAGAAATTTTTGCATTAAATATCTAACTCTAAAATTAACTCAGCAGATAGACATATCTTCCTATAGAGTCATATATAAACATATCAAAAATGATTTTATAACTATATAAATTCAAAATAATTACACATAATCAAATTCATTTATATTAATAAAATTAAAATGAAACAAAAATACAGTAATTCATATATATAATTGTTGGTAATAAAATGTAATAATGTAAAACATTATACAAGTATGTATTCGTATATTAAAGAAGTTTCAGCATAAAATCTCTAATTCTAAAATCAACTCAGTAAACTAACATAATATCTTCCTATAGGTCATATATAACCATATCAATAATAATTTTATAACTCTATAAATTCAAGATGGTTACACTTAATTCATTTATATTAGTAATATTACAATGAAAAAAATATGTAATAATTCTTATCTATAAATGTTAGAAATAAAATGTAATTATATAAAACATCATACACGAATGTATTTTTATATTAAAGAAATTTCAGTATTAAATATCTAACTCTAAAATCAACTCAGCAGATCAACATAATATGGCGTGATAT
Source organism: Pardosa pseudoannulata (assembly GCA_032207245.1). Taxonomy (NCBI): domain Eukaryota; kingdom Metazoa; phylum Arthropoda; class Arachnida; order Araneae; family Lycosidae; genus Pardosa; species Pardosa pseudoannulata. The sequence goes on from CM063511.1 coordinate 106,552,556, forward strand.
AATCATATCAATAGTAATTTTATAATCTATAAATTAATAATAATTTTATAATCTATAAATATATTTAATCTATAAATTCAAGATGGTTACACATAATCAAATTCATTTACTTTAGAAAAATTAAAATGAAATACAAATACAATAATTCTTATATATAATTGTTGGAAATAAAATCAGAATATATTATACAAGTATGTATTTTTATATTACAGAAATCTCAGCATTAAATATCTAACTCTAAAATAAACTCAGTAGATCAACATAGTATCTTCCTATAGCGTTAAAAGATTTTTTAAATTCGAACTCAGAATTGAAATGCATTTTATATCAACTGTATTTCTCTGCAAAACGTAAATCAGAAAAAAAAATATTTCATAGCTATCACAAACTGTAATAATTGAACTACCACAAATAACAGATACATAAAAATATTTTTCTAGTGTTTCAATTCTAAAAGAATCATTTTTCTGATTTATTTAAAAACATTTTCTTTATGACGATTTGTTTGTATTTCATCTCAACCAGCAGTTTTCCTCTCGAAATGGGAAATGATATTGTTGAGATGATAACTGCATCTGAATAATTTATTATGGGGCTTGGATATCCCGTCCCAGGAGAAATCACAATATGTGACACAAAATAAATCACGACATTTCTATCGACGGTATGATTTTCAAAAAGATATCAAAACTACCAGAACAAATATTAATCATAGTTTTGAAATAGAGATACGATGTAGTTTATATAATAATCATTTTTGTTTTGTAAACACACATTTCTCTTTTATAAAAAGTAATTGTGTATTCACCAGAAATCATTGAAAGAAAGAAAAGTATGATAATATATATTGCCTGTAAATGAACTGTATTCCTATTATAACAGGAAATGTTTGGAAATTAATTTTACAGTACATCAGGACTTTTCCAAATGCATTTGCAAAATATTTTACTGAAATTTTATATCATTATACAAAATAGTTGAGAATGTAATTACAAAGTTAGTGTATACAAAACAATGATAGTTAAGCAGTTACAACATACATTAAATTATAATATACTTTTTAAAATAAACGATTTTACAGATTTCATTTTGTACAGTTTTTAGATCATATGGCATCATATTGATGATTTATTTTGGTCAACTATTATACAATTAATATGACGTTTATTTTCTCATCGGTATGGATATATAATTTCTATTTTAAATCAAACAATTTTTGTGATTATTAATGTAAAATTTCAGTCGTTGAATGTAGTAATCTCATTCTTATTTTCTCATCAGTATAGATTATATAATTTCTATTTTAAACCAAACAAGTTTTGTGATTATTAATGTACAATTTCAGTCGTTGAAAGTGGTATTCTCATTTTTATTTTCTCATCGGTATGGATATATAATTTATATTTTAAATCAAACAATTTTTGTGATTATTAATGTAAAATATCAGTCGTTGAATGTAGTAATCTCATTTTTATTTTCTTATCAGTATAGATTATATAATTTCTATTTTAAACCAAACAAGTTTTGTGATTATTAATGTACAATTTCAGTCGTTGAAAGTGGTATTCTCATTTTTATTTTCTCATCAGTATAGATTATATAATTTCTATTTTAAATCAAACAATTTTTGGAATTATTAATGTAAAATTTCAATCTTTAAATGTATTATTCTCATAAACACTAAATTTTTCTAAGTCATCTTATTCATTATTCTCATCTTAAAGAGTAAACACAATTTGAAAAGTGTATTAAAATCACAATGCGTGGAAGTTACAAAATTGTTATTACAAAATAAAACATCTATAAATTTTGAAAACCTGTAATGTTTTCACTTAAGTTTTACTTTCGATAGAATTTCCAATACATAAAATATATTATTATATGCTTCAATATAAAATGAAATTATAATTCAATGATAAAATTAAAATACTTCTAACTAAACTCAACTAAAACTTATTGAAATAAATTATAGAGTAATACAAAATAATCATTGCATATAAAATTGAAATCTACAAAACCTGAAAAAGTATTTAATCCAAAACGAAAATAACTACAAAACCATTTTGGCGAGAACTGAAAATTTTTCACGCTGTCATTCTTGAACAGTTCAAACGAAAATTATAGGAATGTTTTGCCATGAATGTTCTTGGAATTTTTAATATTTAAAGTGTTAACACATTGCTTGAAATACTACTGTAGTTATGAATTGCTATTACTGTTCAGTAATTAGTAAAACTACATTTTTACAGAAAACAGATTACTATTAATTATCGTTATTTACAAGGTATTTTTCAACTCAATGTATTTATCGTAACATCATGTCTCATTCTGAAACACACTTAAAAGTCTTTTGTTATAGAGAAATTTCATATTTTTTTTTGTTCAATTCTCTATTCTTTCTTATTTGCAGTCATTGTTTTCATAACCGATAACTTTTATTGATTGCTTGAGATAAAGACAAAAACTTCAAGTTGTGAAAGCAGGACTATATAGAGAACTCCATGTGATATCGACGATATTTTTGGTAAAATGTACAATAAATTATTACAGTATCTGGATTTGTGTTATCGTGACGATTTGCATCGTTTGAAACTCGATGCAAAATTAGCTTTCATTCCGTCATGTGACACTTGTAAGCCTCTTTGTGTCACCTCTCGACTACATGAATACAGAAAACACCTCTTTTATTTTATAGTATTTATTATTCAATTAAATATTCTTGATAAAAAGATTAATTTAGTAAATTATAGACCCACTTACATACAAAAGAAGCTATTAATTTTGAGTTTAAAATAAAATGTTTTAAAACATACATTTCAATACGTTTTCAAGCAATCAGAACATGTGGTAAACTTTAATATTCTTATTTGATACAGCATAATACAACCAATCCCTATTTTTTGAATTATTGTTATCGTCATCAATAATTCCACACTGATAATTCAGAATAAAAATCATTAAAAACTGCATTAAAAATATTCCCTTATCATATTCAAATATAAATACCACTGGAATTTAATAAAAAAATTAAATAAGTCAATGTTATTATAAGAGTAATATGATACAGAAAATGTTCTTTTATAAAATTATTACACATTTAAGTATGCTTGATAATAAGATTAATTTATTAAATTATTAAACCACCTACATATAAAAGAAGCTATTAGTTTTGAATTTGAAATAAAGTATTTTTAAAACATATATTTTAATATGTTTTACAACCAAAACGTGTGGTAAACTACATTATACTTATTTGATAGTTTGCTGTATAATACATCGAGGTTCTATGTTTTGAATTATTGATTTCCTCATCAATAATTCGAAACATTACATTCAGAAATTTGAAATAAAAATGATTAGAAATTGCATTGGAAATAAACTTTTTGCTCCTTATCATATTCAAATATAAATACCACTGGGATTTACTATAAAAAGATAAATATGTCAGTGTAATTATTACAATAATATAACATACAGACATTTTCATTTTATAATATTTTTCTCCGATAACTCTTAGAGTATATTGTTAACATCAATAAAGTATATTAAGAATTCAAAATTAATTTCATCTATCAAAATACCATTGACTTCCTCTATATTATATCTGATTAAGTACTTTGAATTAAAAATAATTAACACTACACACTTCGAAAACTTGAATAAATCGACTTGTTCAACCAAGTGAAGAAATTTATTCAATTTTTCAGATTAAATCAAGTAAATTGCTGTTACAGAGATCTATTCTCATTTTGAAACGGAAATAATATATTAAAAGATATAAACATTTATTGCCAAAATTTAAATCCTTAAAATGTTTTCATAGAGATAAATGCGCTAAAATCATGCTTCTAATATTTCTTTTCATAATACACCTTTGGGACGCATTTCAGAATCCCGCACTGATTTAGGAAAATATTTTATGCAAATATCAGGAGAGGTACGAAATTTTAAAGTGATTCTTACCGAAAAATTTTCTTTTACGTAGAGACAATACAAGATTATAAATTTAGGAACAACAGAAATAGGTATATTAAAATAACCATATAACATAATTAAGCTATTATATAGAAATACATTATATCGAAATATTAATGTAAATTCTAAGTAAAAGCTTGTGTAGTTATTTAATGTATTACGAAATCGTAAAGGTAAATTAAGTAGAAAAATATATTCTTTCCCTTTCTTTGACAACAAAAGGAATTTCATTACTTGGTGAGAAATCTAAGTATATAGTAAAGTTATTTAATGCATTACAAAAACGTAAAGGTTAACTAAATAGAAGAATATATAATTTCCTTTTTTTACAACAAAAGTTGATTCATTACTTATTGAAAAGACTCTGTATATAGTAAAATATGTTATTTATTTTCAAATTTAAAATGTATTTTTTAAATTTTATCTTTCAATATATGCTACAACAATAATTTTTTATAGGTTTTAAGGTTTCTATTATATATTTTGCACTGAAATACATTTAATATATATTTTCCGAACCAATAATACTTTGGAGCATTAGAAATATAATATTATTTATGATTTTTAAAGCATAAATACCATTCGAAATTCCTCTAAAATTTAATAAATATTCCAATGCTATTAGTAAAATAGTATAACATGCATGAAACTTTTAGTTCAGAAAATGTTTCAACCTTTAACTATTATGCAAAAATACATCCTTAAATATGTTAAGAATCGAAGATACATTTCATTAAAATATTGGAAAACCAGTGTTTCTCTTCCCTACATCTAACTCAAGGCTTTGAATAAGAAACAGGTTAAATCTCTAAACCTCGAAAATTTCAATACCTATTGTTTAACCACTGCAGCCAAGAAATTTAAAAAATCGATTTCCATATCAAATCACGTAAATTGTGCTTATATAGATCATTTTCCATTTTGAAACGGAAAAGATATATTATTAAATGGAAACTTTTATTGAAGAAATTTTACAAAAGTCCTAAAATATTTCTATAGAGATAAGTGTTCAAAAATCATATTTCTAATATTTCTATTCATAAAACACCTCTGGGAGATATTTTGGAAACCCGCACTGATTTATTTACAATTATTATGTAAGTACGAGGAGAAGGAAAGAAGATTGCAAATGTGTTTAGCGAAAAAAAAAATTCTGAGAGAAAACATGATTAGAGATTTTTAAAAAACAGGAGTGGAAATGATGCATAAAAACATAACAATATCGGAACATAAGTTAACTTTGTTTAGTTATTACTGTAAGAGCTACGTAAGTACTCAAAAATGCGTAAATATCTATTTAATATATTACAGAAACGCAAAGACAAATACTGGAGTACTTTCTTTTCTTTTCGTTTCAACCACAAAATGAATATCATTCTTTATTAAAAAGCTTAAGTATATCATAAAAACTGCTCTATTTAAAATATAATTTTTAATCATATACTTCTATATATTTTACCTATATAGATAAATAAAACAGATATATAACAAAAGGTTATTGAAATACATGGTTAAAATTTTTAAACCATATATTTCAATATATGTTACCTAGCACTCAAAACTTGTGATATGTTTTAATGTTTCTATTATTATATTATATTCTCTTGTTATTTTTAATATGTAATTATTTAATATATTACAAAAACACAAAGATCAATTAAACACATAAGTCATTTTTTTCATTTCATTTCAACAACAAAATGAGTATCATTGCTTATAGAAAAGTCTACATATAGAATAAAATCTGCTATTTATTTAAAATTTAAAAAAATAACATTTTAAAAGTATATTTGTAAATTCTTTATTTCAATATATGTTACCTAAAAGCCAAATCTTCTAATAAGTTTTAATGCTTCTTTAAAGATATTATATTCTATTGGTGTTTGTAATATTAAACTATTTAATAAATGACAGAAACAGAAAGATAAATAATACCGATAAGTGGTTCTTATTCATTGCGTTTTGACTATAAAATGAGTTTCATTGCTTATTCAAAAGCTTACTTGTATCCCAAACTCTGTTATTTATATTTAAATTTATAAAATGATATTTTAAAATTAAATTTTTAAACCATATATTTCAATATATGTTATCTAGCATTCAAAACTTGTGATATGTCTTAATGTTTTTATTATTATATTATTTTGATATTTTAGTTATATATAATTATTTAATATATTACAAAAACACAAAGATCAACTAACACATAAGTCCTTTTTTTCATTTCATTTCAATAACAAAATGAGTTTTATTATTTTATTTAAAATCTATGTAAATCATAAAATATGTTGTTCATTTTTAAATTTAAAAATGATAGTTCAAAATCATATTTTTCAATATAGGTTACATTGCAATTAAAATGCTTGGAAATTTTGAATGTGTCTTGTTCAACCATTGCAGTCAAGAAATTTGTAAATTCAATTACACATATCAAATCACATAAATAGAGCTTATGCAGATCATTTTCCATTCTGAAGCGGAAAATGTATATTATTAAATGGAAATTTTTATTGAAGAAATTTTACTAAACTCCTTAAAATGTTTCTATAGAGATAAATGTGCAAAATTCATATTTCTAATATATTCTCATAAAACATCTCTGGTAGATATTTTAGAAACCCGGAATAATATATATATATATATATATATATATATATATATATATATATATATATATATATATATATATATAAATATTTTATGCAAATACGAGGAGGGGAAAAGAAAATTTAAAATGTGGTTAGGGAAAAAAACTTTTTTTGAGAGAGCAGATGATTAGAGATTTTGAACAAATGGGAAAGAAAATGGTGCATAAAAAATATTAATATCAAAACATGAATAAGTTAATTTTATATTTAAATATTACTGTAAGAACTACGTAATTAATCAAGAATGCTTTAAATATAATGTTTAATATAATACAAAAACGCAAAGATAAATACGTGAGTAGTTTCTTTACATTTCATTTCAACAAAAAAATGAGGTTCATTCCTTATTAAAAAGTTTACGTACATCATAAAATCTGCTTTCTCTCAAATTTTTAAAATTTAAAATACAACTTTTAACTATATACTTTAATATATGTTACCGAGCAAGATAATTAAAAAGGATAAGTGATTTCTGTTCATTGCATTTTGACAACAAAATGAGTTTCATTGCTTATTAAAAATACTACATATAGAATAAAACATGCTACTTTTATTAAATTTAAAAAATAGAATTTTTGAATTATATTTTTAAATTTTATATTTCAATATATGTTATCTAACAACAAAAACTTCTGATATGTTTTAATGCATCGCTTAGTATATTATAGTCTATTCGTACTTCTAATATATAAATATTTAATAAATTATAAAAAAACAGAAAGATAAAATAGGTAAGTAGTTTTCGTGCATTATGTTTCGGCAACAAAAGGAATTTCATTTCTTAGTCAAAAGCTTTCGTATATCTTAAACTCTGTTATTTGTATTTAATTTTAATAAATAATATTTTTAAATTATATTTTTAAATCCTATATTTCATTATATGTTATCTAGCAATGACAATTTGCGATATATTTTTATATTTCTGTTAGTATATTATATTCTATTGATATTTGTACATATAACTACTTAATATATTACAAAAACACAAAGATAAATTAAACACATAATTCGGGCTCTTTTATTTCGTTTCAATAACAAAATGAGTTTTAATGTTTATTAAAAAGCCTAAATAAATCATAAAATATGTTATTCATTGTTAAATTTAAAAAGTAATATTTCAAAATCATCCATTTCAATATGTTACATTGCAATTAAAATGTGTATGCTTTATTAATTCTAATATATTTTTTGAAACGTAATATATTTAATCCATATTTTTCGAATTATTGATAATTTTAAGAATTAAGAATAGAACAATAATTTGTCACCTTTAAAACATGAAAGCTGTGGAAATTAAATTTGATATGAAAAGTATTAAATAATGCTGGACTGTTATTAGAACTGTAAATCATGTATGAATATTTTATATCAAAAATATATGGAAAATTTAACTGTTATTTCATAATTACCATTATTATATAATGTGTTAAGAAATAAAAAATTAACAATTATTAATTTACATATTTTAATAAATGCATTACATTTATTAAAATATCGTAAATAAATACTTTTTTCTTCCGGTATATCTTAATTCAGAATTTGAATATGAAACAGGCTAAATTTGTAAACCTCGAAAATTATGAATGCCTCTTGTTCAACCATTGCAGTCAAGAAATTTATAAAATGAATTACATCTATCAAATCACGTAAATTGTGCTTATACAGATCATTTTCCATTTTCAAGCGGAAAATATATATTATGAAATGGAAATTTTTATTGAAGAAATTTTACTAAACTCTTTAAAATGTTTCCATGGAGATAAATGTGCAAAATTCATATTTCTAATATTTCTTTTCATAAAACATCTCTGGGAGATATTTTAGAAACCCGCAGTGATATATATATATATATATATATATATATATATATAAATATTTTATGCAAATACGAGGAGGGTGAAAGAAAATTGTGGTTAGCGAAAAAACATTTTTCGGAGACAACACATTATTAGAGAGTTTGAAAAAATAGGAGAGAAAATGGTGCATAAAGCCATAACAATATCAGAACAGGAATAAGTTAACTTTACTTATAAGTTAGATATTACTGTAAAATCTACGTAAGTACTCAAAAACGCTTAAACAGGTATTTAATATGTTACAAGAAACCCAAAGATAAATACTTGTAGTTACTTTTCATTTCGCTTTAAAAACAAAATGAGTATCATTCCTTATTAAAAAAAACTTACGTATATCATAAATTCTGCTCTATATTTTCAAATTTAAACTATAATTTTTAATCCTATACTACAATATATTTTACCTAATAAATAAATAAAACCGATAAGTCATTTTTGTTTAATTATATAGTTTAATATATGTTAAATAGCAAGACATATAATACAGATCAGAAATTTTCGTCCATTTAATTTCTACATCAAAATGGGTTTTATTGCTTATTGAAAAGTCTACATATAGAATAAAATCTGATATTTATTTTAAATTAAAACATAAAATTTTAAAATTATATTTTTAATTAAAAATTTCAATATATGTTACCTAACAAACAAAATTTCTGATACTTTTAATGTTTCTATTAGTATATTATATTCCATCGGTGTTTGTAATATATAACAATTTAATTAATGGCAACAGAAAGATAAATGGAACAGATTGTTAGTTGTTGTTCTTTAAGTTTTGACAACAAAATCAGTTTCATTGCATTTTTAAACTCTTACGCATATCATAAACTCTGATATTTATAATTAAATTTAGAAAATATATTTTAAAATCGTATTTTTAAATCATGTATTTCAATATATGTTACTTAGCAATCAAAACTTGTATACTTCAGTATTTCTGTTAGTATATTATATTCTATTGATATTTGTAATATATAACTATTTAATATATTACAAAAACACAAAGATAATTAAACACACATGCAGTTTAATTTTAATTTCGTTTCAATAACTAAATAAGTTTTATTATTTGTTGAAATGTCTGTGCAAATCATAAAAAATATTGTCGATTTTTAAATTTAAAATTGGTATTTCAAAAATATATATTTCAATGTAAGTTACATTGCAATTAAAATGTGTCTTACGCTTTATTAATTCTAATAGATATTTTGAAGCGTTATACGTTTAATCCATATTTTCCGAATTATTGATATTTTTAAGTATTAAAAATAGAATAATATTTCATTATCATCTTTAAAACATGAAATCTGGGGAAATTAAATATGATATGGAACGTATTAAATACCACAGGACTGTTATTAGAATGGTAAAACATGGATGAAAATTTCATATCAAAAATATCTAGAGTATCAAACTGTTATGCCATAATAAACCATTATTTTTTATGTGTTATGAATCAAAAATGCTTTACATTTTTAAAGTATCGTAAACATACCCTTTTTTCCGCTACATCTTAATTCAGAATTTGAATATGAAACAAACTAAATCTGCAAACCTCGAACCTTATGAATGCCTCTTGTTCAACTATTGCAGTCAAGAAATTTACAAAATCAATTATACATATCAAATCATGTAAATTGTGCTTATACAGATCATTTTCCATTCTGAAGTGGAAAAGATATATTATTAAATGGAAATTTTTATTGAAAAAATTTTACTAAACTCCTTAAAATGTTTCCATAGAGATAAATGTGCAAAATTCATATTTCTAATGTTCCTTTTCATAAAACATCTCTGGGAAAGATTTTGGAAACCCACAGTGATTTATATAAATATTTTATGCAAATACGAGGCAGAGGAAGGAATATTTAAAATGTGGTTATTGAAAAAAGATTTTCTGAAAGAGCAGATGATTAGATATTTTGAAAAAACAGGAAAGGAAATGGTGCATGAAAACATAACATCACAACATGAATAAGTTAATTTTATATTTAGATATTACTGTAATATTTACGTAAGTACTCAAGAATGCGTAAATAGCTATTTAATGTATTACAAAATTGCAAAGATAAATACGTGAGTAGTTTCCTTTCATTTCGTTTCAACAACAGAATGAGTTTCATTCCTTATTAAAAAGCTTACATGTATCATAAAATCTGCTCTCTATTTTTCAATTTAAAATATAATTTGTAATCATATATTCTAATATATGTTACCAAGCAAGATAAATATTACAAATGAGTAATTTTCGTTCATTTAATTTGGACAACAAGATATATTCCATTTCTTACTAAATATTCTACTTGTAGAATAAAATATGCTATTTATTTTAAATTTTAAAAATAAAATTTTAAAGTTATTTCAGTATATGTTACTCAAACTTTCTAATATGCAAACTATATCAAACTTTCTGATATGTTTTAATTCTTCTGTTAGTATATAATATTCTATTGGTGTTTGTAATATGTAACTATTTAATAAATGGCAGAAACGGAAAGATAAATAAAACAAATAAGAATTTTTGATTATTATGTTTGGACCACAAAATGATTTTCATTGCTTATTAAAATGCTTTAGTCTATCATAAACTCTGTTATTTAAATTTCAAAAATAATATTTAAAATTATATTTTTAAATTATATTTTTCAGTATATGTTACCTAGAAATTAAAACTTGTGGTATGTTTTAATGTTTCTATTAATATATTATATTGTACTGATAATTGTAATATGTAACTATTTAATATATTATAGAAACACAAAAGTATATTAAGCATATAAGTAAGTTATTTTTCATTTCGTTCAATAATAAAATGAGATTTATTATTTATTGTAAAATTTATGTAAATAAAATATATTATTCATTTTTAAATTAAAAAAATAATATTTTAAAATCATATATTCCAACATAATTTAAGTTGAAAATATTATATAAGTTAGTTGCATATGTGTGGTATGCTTTATTAATTCTAGTAGATATTTTGAAACATAATACACTTAATCCATATTTCCAGAATTATTGATATTTTTAAGTATTGAGAATAGAATAATATTTTGTTATCACCTTTATAACTTGACTTCTGCGGAAATTAAAATCGCTATGGAAAGTAATAAATACTGCAGCACTATTATTAAAATTGTTAAACATGCATGAAAATTTCATATCAGAAATATTCGGAACCTTTAACTGTTATGTCACTGTAAACCATTAACATTGTGTTAAAAATCAAAATCAAAAATACATTACATTTATTAAAATATCGTAAATAGAGAGTTTTTCTTCCCAACATCTTAGTTTAGAATTTGAATATGAAACATGCTGAATCTGCAAACCTTTAAAAATATTAATGCATCTTCTTCAACTATTGCAGTCAAGAAACTTATAAAATCGATCGCACATATCAAATCACGTAAACTGTGCTTGTAAAGATCGATTTTTATTTCGAAGTGGAAAAGAGATATTAATTAATAGCAGCATTTAAAGCAGAAATTTTACTAAATTTCTTAAAATGTTTCCATAGAAATAAATGTACTTAAATCCTATTTCTAATATTTTTGTTCATAAAACACATATGGGGTATTTTCATATCCTGTTCTGATTTAGGTAAATATTTTATGCGTATAGGAGGAGGAGAAAGAGAAGTTTTAACTGATGGTTCAATAGAAATGTTTTATACATAGATATCACTAGATTACAGATTTGGAAAGAGCAGAAGTGCAAATAGTACATAGAAATACATCAATATAAGAACGTGAATAAGTTTATTTTATATTTAGACATTACTGCAAGACTTGACTAATTAATGAAAAATGGTTTAATAACTATTTAATACATAAAAAATTCAAAATATAAACTAAATAAATGAGATGTTTCTTTTCATCTCATTTCGACAAAAAATAAATTTCGTTACTTACTGAAAATCCTGCGTATATAATAATATAAGTTATTTTTAAATTTAAAGTACAGTGTTGTATCACATCTTTCAATATATATTATCTAGAAATCAAAATGTGTAGTAAGTTTCAATGTTTCAATTAGATATTTTACACACTAATCCATTTAATTCATATTCTCGTGATATCTTTAAGTATTGAAAATATCATATTATTTCCCTATCGTCTTTAAAATATAAACACCATTAGAATTTTCTCTATATATTATTAAATATTGCAAAGATATTATTATATCAGTAAAATAAGCGGTAAAAGTTTATTTAAGTAATATTTTTAACCTCTAAATATTAACTCTTTATTATTAAGTTATTATTAAGTTATCGTTATTATCGTCAAATTAAATCGTTATTATTAAATATGTTTAGAATAAAAAATATATTACATTCATTAAAATATCATAAACCCAGTAACATAAAATATTTGCTCTGTCTCATTAAAAAAACAAACTAATATAATAAACCTCAACAATTTGAATGTCTTTGATGTTGATATAGATCAATTTCATTTTAAAGCAGAAATATATATTAATCGAAGGGAACATTTTTACCTTAAAATGTTTCCATAGAGAGAAATCTACTAAAATTATATTGATTTGGGTAAATATTTTAAGTAAATGTAAGAAGGGGAATTTAAAAGGATGGTTAGTGAGAAATTAATATTTTTATAGAGTGAACACAAGATTATCGATTTAAAAAAAACAGGATTAGTAATGGTGCATAAAAATATAACTATATCAGAACAAGACACGTTTATTTTATGCAGATATATTAATGGAAAATATAAGTAAATTCTTAAAAATGTAAACATAATAGTTTTCAAACTGAAAAGATTATTTATAATTTAATAAAAAATAGATATTCTATTTTATATAGAATTTACTTTCTCCTAGATCATTAATAAAAGTAGAGCTTAAGAAAAAAGATCCTTAGTGTTCTGACATAAAGCGATGCATTTAAATAAAATAATATGAAATATTTATTCCGAATAAAACATTTTAAATTCAATTACCACAAAAAAAAATTTTCACTATATTATTTTTTGAAGAAGTCAATTATCGCCAATATTCTCTAAAGTCCAATTATAATAATACGATTAGTACATTTTATTTTATAGTATGATAAACGCTCATTGTTTTTAAATTTAAATTTCTTAGGAGTTTTAATTATTCTTAAATTTTGAAATGTTAGACAAGTTTAAAAATTGGATTACAGAATAAAGTAGATATTTTTTATTTCAATTTTATATAAAGCTTTAATGTATAATATACATATATAAAAATACATCTTTTTTTATAACTTTATCATCTTTAAAATGTAAACACCATTAGAAATTTATCTATAAATTATTAATTATTACAACACTATTATTAAATCAATGAAGCACGCACTAAAATCTTATTTCAGTAATATTTATATCCTCTAAATATTACGTCATATGAAATCGTTATTATTAAGTGTGTTTAGAACCCAAAATACATTACATTCATTAAAATATCCTAACGTAATGTTTTTGCGCTATCTGATGCAAAAATATGATAAACCTCAAAACTTGGAATGTCTTTTGTGCTGATATAGATCAATTTCCATTTTAAAACAGAAATATATATTAATCAAGGGGAACATTTTTTCCTTTAAACTATTTCCACATAGGAAAATCTACCTACTACTTTTGCAGGTAAAAGAATTTCAACTTTTTGGTGTATATATTTATATATACTACTTAAACTGACATACAGTACTTGAAAAATATATTTCTTGAAACGAAAAACTAATTTTTATATTCTTATTCTTATAATTTATTGAAAGAATATCATTCTAAAACATGAAGATATTTGTATTTTATTATGATTCGAAAAAAAATGTGCTGTAAAGATGACATTTTCGAGTTTCGAAATTAACTATGCTCCATTAACTTTACATAGCCAAATTCGTGGTCTCTCGGTATCGGAGTATTCGTGTTCGAATCTTGTATGAAACTCTCATGTATATTTGAAGAATGGACTTACATTAGTTGTCTAATGGGCAAAAATTAACACTATTCTTAGCCATTATGTACTGAAAAATGGACTAAACTAAAGCTAAGTGGTATTTATAAAAAAAACTTTGGGTAAAAATATTATCGATGAATTTGAAGGAACATGGTATTAACGAATTCTTAAAGGAAAAACTATTTAAGACAGACAGTTTTGTTCTTATAATCTTCAATTTTCTTTTATTAAATGCTTCTCATAATAAAGTACTACAACTAAATTCTTTCACATTTGTTCTACCAAAAAAATAACATTCCATAAGACATCATTTAGAACTTTTTTATATTACGTATTACCAGTAATAAAAGAGACTAACATCAATTTGTGTGATATCAAGTAATTAATCCGAAAAATAAACAGTTTTTTAAGTGAAAGAATGTTAAATATTTTCATAGTAAATAAATAACATTAGATTTTTTATAAATATGATTTGTTTACCTATTTTAGTGGTCGTTTATGTGAGACAATCAAGTACTTGAATTCTACATTGCATTTAAATAATTTTAAACTAATAATGCAATATTTAAAGTGATGTATTCTTATAGATTCTTATTTAGCTTTGATAAAAATATGTTAGATTAATTTTTTAAAATATGGCATGATATTTTCCAAGCGATAATGTCTTATAAATATCTGGAATTCCCCCTCCCCTCCACAAAAAACCCTTTAAACGATTTGATTTATACTTGCCATTAGCTGTTCTTAGAGTGAAACAAATCATATTTCAGCTCTAAGTAACGGTTTATTTTTTAAATTCATGATATTTTAAAAACTATTTTCGTATGATATATCTTTCCTTTGTTTCTGAGAAAATATATTACAGTTTAATTTTCTGTTCTGTAACATCTATTCGTCAAAATATATTTTAAAATGACAGTGAACATTTAAATTTGATTTATTTTTATTTAAAACTTAGATGGTGTTTGTATAAAAAGAGTTGTAACTTTTAAGGTAAAATATTAAAATAATAGTTATTTCAGAACTAATTTTTCAAAGTTCTCTATATTAAAAATATCCATACTCAGAATGATTACTAATATTTCAATAATATTTGTAGTATATTTAATATAAGCGTACAAATTTAATCGTTAACAAAATCTTTCGTGGAAATATTTAACATATAAAAATGTTTCTAAATTGCACGCAGCCGTTGATCTGGGTTATTTAGGTGTCCACATAAAGTTTTAGAAACCATAGAATAAACAAAACGTAGTAATAGAACTATTAAATGAATCTATGTTGCAGAATGTTGAAGGATATGTTATTTTATTATATAATCCCAGCTATAAATTTATACATGTACAGAGGTGCCGTGAATTACACGGTATGATGTCTAATTTGCATTTATTAAAATATAATAACTATTTTATATTGAATATACTTTAATGCTGCCCGCAAGTCACCTAGCTGTCAGATAGCTACAAGTTACCTAGCTGGAACTGCTAGTAAATTACAAAAATGCTATGGAAACTTAATGAAGTCTGTTTCAAAATAACTTCAAGTTACCAATAGATAAAAAGATATTTGGTCTGGGTTATTTAAGTGTTCACATAAAGTTTTAGAAACCATAAAATAAATAAACTTAGTAATAGAATTTTTAAATGAACCTCCTAAGTTGCAGATTGTTGAAGAATATGTTATTTTATTACATACTCCCAGCTATAAACGTATACATGTACAGAGGTACCTTGAGAATTACGAGGTATGATGTCTATTTTGGATGGATTTATTAACATATAGTAACTATTTTATATTGAATATACTTTAAAATTTTTAATACTGCCCACAAGTTACCTAGCTGTCAGCTAGCCACGAGTTACCTAGCTGGAATTGCTAGTAAACTATAAAAATGCTATGGTAACTTAATAAAGTCTGTTTTAAATTAAATTCAAGTTACCAATAGATACAAAGATCCCGTGAATTGTTGAAAAATGATGGTATGATATTTGTTACCCTTTTTTATTAATTATGTCACTTACTGTATATTTAGGAATATTAAAACCATATCTTTCATTCCCTTTTTTTAATAATCAAAATAGAACATATTTGGTCGGAAAGCACAAAAATATACCCTTCGATCCTATGTTTATCCTACAGTGATACTTTAAAGTACAAAATATTTCAAATGTCACAGGGAAATATATAAACCCTATTCGAATTTTCTATCAGTCACGATTTTTTAAACATTTAAATCAAAGTCAAAATCGGAATAGGAAAAAATCAAAATCGTTACAAAAATGCTTGAATACCCTCTGTGTCTTTCTCAATCCGTTAAAACAGGAAAACTAAAATTTTAGTCAAATTACGGAAAGCTGATAGTTAAATGGTGCTTAAATAAAGAATTTTAATCTACTGGACTTTTTTTAATTTAGTGTCAAGATCAGTATTTCAGAATCTAACAACAAAATTCCTTAACCTTTGTTCTAAACAAAAAAATAGCATTCCTTAAGGCATTCTTTAAATTTTTTTACAGAAGGATGGGATAACAGCTAGCTGCGTGAAATTGCCTAATTAATTTGAAAAAAATATCATTCAAATCAAAAAGATTTTGTTGAATGCCATGATAAATAAATTAATCGATTTCATTTTTTAAATTAAAGTTTTTTTTACATTTGTTGTGCAAAATATTCTTTAAAAGTACAATATAAGGTAATTTCGTATTGGAATTTTACAATAAAGTTAACAAGATTAAAAAATTAAAGATGATTTTCTTACAACTTGTTTTATTTTTCCTTGAAATTTAAAGATAAATTTATTTACTTCGTTTCAGTTTCAAAATACATTACTGAAAGGTTATAATAAAAACTGTATTATATTGATTGCTTAGAGAAATATATTTCAAATATTTGAAATATTTTATGAACGTATCAAAAATTTTAACGCATATGTTACTGTTTCCAAAAGTTCTGGCCTCGTAGTAAAATTAATGATACATCTTTCGAAAACATTTTTTTAACGAAATAGTCTACCGTATGTATACATTTGATCCAGCAGTGTCCTAATGTCATTGTTTGATACGTATAATATTTCAGTAGGGTTGTGAAACACCCAACTACAAATATACTCAGTTCATGATTTGACGTAAAAAGCTGAAGATAGAGCAATAGTCTAATCATTTAGATAGAAATACAATGTGCCAGCGCTTCATTTTGTAAGCTGCAGTTTAAAATCATAATTCGTAATGGAATCATATGTATGTGGCATTGATAGTACACATAGTTAAAAGTGATTAAAAATAGTTGTAATCATTTATTATGGTATACAGCAAAAAAGTACAAATCATCTGCGTACGCCGAAGACTTATAAATGCCCACATGGCATAGGAAGATCAAATTTGTTTTGTGAAATTGCAAAAATGAAATATGTCAACCTAATATATGCTTAAAATGAATAATTACTGAATGGAATTAGGACGATCTTAAACAAAAATGTCTGGAATGATCAATGGGACTCAAGACTATGGCATAATTCCAAGGACAATAACTGTTACCCGAAGACTAGAATCAGGTTGTTCAAAAGTAACAACTGTTTAGCAACACTGATATTTGACAAAACCAGAGGGAAATAAGCAAAAATGTGAGTTTGGCAAATGATAATGTTTTCCACTCTGTCTCTGTATATCCCCCCTTATTATTTTCGCAATCTTAAGGGTTGGAGATATATATCAATTTATATACGAGTTTAATGGGAGAATATTTTAAGAACAGCTGCATGCTAAATATGTGTTTACGTCTGTAAAACCCCCATTTCGGAATCTGTAGTAGGTTAACGGTCCAGTACAGCTTCAAAAGACATCGCTGCAGTCTGCCATCTAATGTCGACAAAAGGAAATATATCAGTCGAGTGTTTATTGATGTAAGAGTGGCATGAGTAAATTTTTCCAAATAAAAGATCTATTTTGACTGACCTGTCAAACATACAAACAAGTATAATTATTGGAGTTCATATCGCTGGGAAGTCTTTTTATAGATGAAATTTTAGTATTCAGTGCATCAAGAGTATGACACCATACACAAATCTGGGATAGATGTTGTCTGCTAGAAAAGCGGAAAAAAGTTGATCAGAATAAGAATAGACGAGTTATGAACAGGATAATTAACTCTCCTTACATAAATATGTAGGACTAAATTACCACAGATAACCTCCGAGATAAATAACCCCCTTCAGGATCACGTGTACACAAAAATTATTCAATGGGATCAGCATACTTCAATCTTTTAAAGCAGATCAGCAATTCCATAGACGTTAGTACCAGAACAGAGTGTTATAAAGCTACGAAAATGGTGCAGATTCCATCAAAACTAGGCACAACAATCTAAATATGCCACTTGTTGTCTTAATCTGTAACTACTTCAGCGCAGTTGCTTCGACTATATCTCTGTGTTAGTTAGTGCTATTATAAAAGTACGAACATTTTTTAACAAATCTTATGTCACTTTACATAAATATAAATGAATAAGTATACATATGCACATATATTTATATATATTATATATATATATATATATATATATATAATATATATATATAATATATATATAATAATATAGATAAACATATTATATATATATATATATATATATATATATATATATATATAAATATATATCATATATATATAACAGTATATATATATATATATATATATATATATATATATATATATATATATATATATATATAATATATATATATATATTTATATATGTATATATATAGATAAATATAGATATAGATGTAGATATAAATATAATATATATATATATATATATAGATAAATATATAGATATATATATATATATATATATATATATATATATATATATATATATATATATATATATATATATATATATATATATAATATATATATATATATATAAGATATATTATATATATATATATATATATATATATATATATATATATATATATATATATATAGATAAATATATAGATATAGATGTAGATATATATATATATATATATATATATATATATATATGTATATATTTATAGATAGATAAATAGATAGATAGATAGATAAATATACAGATAAATAGATACATATATACCTTCATATATATATAGGGAGTCTAACGTGGAACTTAATATTATTTAAGATGTAAGAGATGACATTCGGATTTCACGGACTTCCCCCCTCTAGAGCAGGGCATGAAATAATACTCGAAAAAACCTTATATTTCGAATGTTAGGCCCCACAGCGAAATACACGAAGAACATTCCCAAGAGAGAGAATCTTAGTCAGAATTTTTAGAAATCAAACAAGAACTTAGGTCAATGGAAAAGCGTACCATTCACCTGGGAACCTAGAAAATGTGGCGAGTTTGATAGTTAATTTTCATTTATTTCAAAGTTAGCATTGGGATATATGTAGACAGAATTTTAATCAGTGTCTAGTCATCTAAATAAAGTATCAGGCGGCTGGGAAAATATGTATGATAAAATAGGAAAGAATATTCCAATTAATCCTATTCCAATAATTTTGCTATATTACATATATATCAAGAAAAAAATTTTACCTTGATAAATTATTAAATTAATGCTCATTTTCCCTTTAATTTGTTACAAAATCTATTCAGATTTAAGAAGATATAATTCACAGAATACTAAACATTTCCTGTGAACTTATTCACGTGCATATTGTAGAAGTATATAATGTCCGATTATTACTTTTAACGATTTTTACGATTTACTTTGCAAAAATAACCTATTATGTCCTGAGGACTTGAGCAAATTCTGTATTTACTGGTACATGGTTGTAGTTCATCCCATACGCACACACACATACATACATACACACACATATATGTTTGTGTGTGCGTTCGAGCGTATGTATTTGTGACTGTTTGTAAACTATTAGCAAAGCTAAAAGGTATTAAGCAATCTTATTAAGTAAGTTGTAAAATTTATTTGTAACGAGCAGAAATTTTATGATAAACTGAAAAATCAATCGTCTAGAATTCTTAGTTTACTGAATGTTCTTTAGTCTTATACACATTGTATTTAACTTTAAACATTTAATTTATTAAAAGTAAAAACTTTAATACACCCCGTAAATTTTTACGAAATTACTTATAAAAATGACTTAAAACAAATAAAACACTGTCAAAATTACATCACTCCCTCCTGTATAATTATCGCTAAATAAGATCAATAAAAATCATAACATTTTTCATCCCCTGTCCTTAAAGTTGAAAGGTACTTTAAAAAAAGAAGGCTTTTTTATTGAAGTTTCCTGATAAAGGCTTTTCCAATTAATGTTTGTCTCGATAGATGTTTAAAGTACTCTGCAAAAACGCACTTAAAAAATAAACTTTTCATTAGCACCATCAATCACTATAAATGAAATGCTTAGTATTCCGTTAACCGCCTACAATGCCAATTTCTGTTATTATAAGAGCAATTTTGGAAGAAAACGGTTCACTTTTTTATCCACTAATTATGGGTTGCACGTTGGGAATTTTATTTCTTTCGGGGGGAATTTAAAGAAAGAAGATTAAGAGGTCACACATATTTTTGTTCCAAAAAAAAAAGATAGAGGAATAAAAACATTTTATTTATCATTCTGAAAATGTTTTACTGGTAATCGCTTCCGAACAGTGATTAAATATTTGAAATACCCAAGTCATGAACAAGTGTCATTCTGTAAGAAATAGAATTGTTTTCAAAGTAAAAAAGGCTAACAATTCATATCAATAAAAACATTTGCTATAGATAATGAATAAGATTACTTTAGTTTTGAGAAATTGAGAAAATAAAGTTCTTATACATTGATTTATGTCCTACACTTCTAATAAATTTGTTCTTTTAATAATGTAAAGGATTATTCTATTTGATGTTATATTTACTTTCTTTTTAGATCACTATAGTGAAATAGAAATTGTTAATAAAATACATTTCTTTTTGATCGCTTAGAGGGTTATGACAAATAAGTGTTATAGTAATGAAGTTTAAATACAATTTCCACTGACATAATTAATAAATAACAATCATCTAAATTGGAGAATCCAAGATGATTTTCTGGACAACTAAACTTTTTACAAGAAAAGGTTTTGATGAAGACAACATTGCTGAAGATACATACAAAAAAAGACAACAACATTGCTGAATATACATATGAGAAAATGACAACAATATTGCTAAAGACACAAGTAAGAAGAGAACAACATTACTGAAGACATGTACAAGGAAAGAAAAAATAACATTGCTGAAGACAAAAGAAAAGAGAACAACCTTACTAAAGACAAAAGAAGAAAACAACCTTACTAAAGACACGTGTAAGGAAAGAGCCAACAACATTGCTGAAGACACATTAAAGTAAAATGATTGCTGCAAACGGCTTACGACTACTACTTTATATAGTCATGAGTTTTAAATACAATTTTCACCGACATAATTAATAGATAACAGTTAACTAAATTAGAATTTCCCAACTTTTTCAGGACAACCACCTTTTTTACAACAGTAAATATTGAAGACACAAGTAAAAAGACAACGTTGCTGCAGACACATACAAAAAGAGATTGCTGGAAACGGCTTACGACAACTACTTGTTAGATATATGAATTATAGATAAAATTTTCTCCAACATAATTAATAGATAACAATCGTCTAAATCAGAGAATCCCAAGTTTTTCTGGACAATTACGCTCTTTACAAGAAAAAATATTGTTGCAGAAAGCAATGCTCAAGACACATACAAAAAAGAAAACATTTCAGAAGATACATATGAGAAAATGACAATAATATTGCTAAAGACACAAGAAAGAAGCGAAAAACATTGCTGATGACACATAAAAGGAAAACGATTGTTGAAAACGGCTTCCGAACACTACTTTATATAGTCGTGAATTTTAAAGACAATTTTCACAGACATAATTAATAGATAATAATCAACTAAATTAGAGGTTCCCAAATTTTTCTGGACAACCACCCTCTTTACAAGAATAAATATTGTTGAAGACACAAGAAAAAAGACAACATTGCTGAAGACACATACAAGAAGAGATTGCTATAAACGGCTTAAGACAACTACATGTTAAGAGTCATGAATTTTAAATATAGTTTTCACCGACATAATTAATAGATAACAATCGTCTAAATCACAGGTTTCCAATTTTGTTCTGGACAACCACCCTCTTTACAAAAAAAATTATTCTCACACTCTCTGCTGCATAGCAATTTCATCATATCAAATATAAAATACAGTTGCATACTATCCACATCTGTTTTATCTGCATATCTATGTATTAACAATCACAAAGTAGAAATTAACTAAAACGGCTATCATTTATAGAAAACAATTGTTTATAAAAACTTTAAAATAAACCTAAAATCAATAAGATATAAAAAAAGTATTAAGATGGTTCAGGTTGAGAGCGTTTTATCAATTTGTCCAAGTGGGGTTCCAAATTCAGAAATTTCCCTGTTCACTGATGTTCTATTTCTTAGACAATTCACTAACTTATACACTGATCCCAAGTTAAGTCAAATTCATTGAAGGAAATGCAGTTAAAATTTCTCTAATCTTTTTTGGTGGTCACATGGTAATCCTTGAGGGAATACCCAAGAATTATATTTAAAAAATATCACATTTATCATGATAAATACAATACTGATCTAGTTATTTATTAATATTTTTAATAAATATCATGCATGTTTTATAGACATTACTTCTACTGGTAGCTTCCCTTGACTGCTTTAATGACCCTCCCCCATTTCCCTCTAAACCCACTACCTTCCAGTGGGAAGTGGTACCGTCCTGGATGGAAACTCGATGGATAGTCTCAATATATATGAAATATCTTAACAATGCCATTAACGTATAAGTGTAAATTTCAAACATTATTTCTTTAACCAACTAGATTTCTAATTTATTTTATAAAAGAAGAAAGATCCTTAACACGCGATTCAAATATTTAAACTCATTATGGGTTGGACGTTCGAAATTTTATATATTTAAGAAGGAATGTAAATAAATAAGATTACTAGACTAAGTATATGATTTCCTAAAAAACAAATATGTAAAATTGTATTATATTTCTGAAAATGATTTATTGGTAATTGATTTCCAAAATTAATTAAATATACGGCATTTACAAAACATAGACGAATGTATTATTTGAAACAGATAGGTTTCCATTACTTAAAAAGTTTAACATTTATATGCTTACTATGCGTATGTAGCAACTTCCTTTTGTGACCTCCGCACCAAACTCTCTGGGGCCTTCTCATCCAATTCTCGTTCTGGGATCTTCTATCCAAACTCTCTGGGGCCTTCTCTTTCAACTCCCTGGGACCTTGTCCTCCAATTCTCTGGGGCCTTCCCTTTCAACTCTCTGGGGCCTTCTCTTTCAACTCTCTGGGGCCTTCTGCTCCAATTCGCTGAGGGCTTCCCCTGCCATTCTCTGGGGCCTTCTCCTGCAATTATCTAACTTAGTCCCCTCCTTCTTCTTGACTCCCAATCGGGATCGTTGCCAGAAAGTCATTGGTCTCAGCAAACTCCGCCCTGAGACCACCAACGTGAGTAACTTTATCACCTCTAATTTGGCCCTGTCCCTTAGGGACTCATAAATACTCCACAAAGGTACATTCTTACTTAATGTCAAGTACGGAGACAGGATTCTTATCTGTGACTGGAATCAGACCCCCGTACAAGACTACAATATACCGTTAAATTATGGTCCTCTATCTCTGACGATGTGATGAGGTCAGATTTAGATCCCGAACATTTTACTTTTTTTATGAATGAAACAATTATATATCAGATCTAAATCGCCTCATCACATCACTTACATATACGAAAGTCACAGACAATTTGCGATGATATCAGTTTGATATCATTAATACATATCAAATATCGTAATCTATTAAACTTGAAATATAATTGTAAAATTAAACAATAAACAGTCTCATAATAGAAGCCGGTTTGTGAGAACACAGTTTACATTTTATTCAATAAGTACGATTTTTTTAAGGGAATAAAAATAAAGTGCATAGAAAAGCACATATTTCTACCTTTAAACAAAACGGTTAGAAATAATTTACTTATTGTTCTGAATTTTTATAAACGCTTTCGGACAGTTAACATTTAATAACAAATTCATGAACGTTTGTAGTTCATGTACGTGTCAAGTCATTAACATGTATAGTTAATTAATATATATAAAATATCGTAATCTAGCAAATTTGAAATATGCTTGTAATATTAAGTAATAAACAGTCTCATAATAGAAACTGACTTGTGAGAACACAGTTTACATTTTATCCAATAACTACGATTTTTTAAGCGATTAAAATTAAACTGCATAAAAATCACATATTTCTACCTTCAAACCAAATGGTTAAAAATAATTTACTTATTGTTCTGAATTTTTTATAAACACTTTCAAACAGCTAATATTAATCAACAAAGTCATGAACATGTGTAGTTCTTTAATAGATATCAAATATTCTAACATAATAAATTTGAGATATGTTTGTAATATTAAATAATAAACAGTCTCATAATAGAAGACTGTTTGGGAGAACGCAGTTTACATTTTATCCAATAACTACGATTTTTTAAGCTAATAAAATTAAAGTGCATAAAAAGCACATATTTCTACCTTCAAACAAAATGGTTAAAAATAATTTTTATTATTGTTCTGAAGTTTTTAAAAACTCTTTCGAAAATTTAAAATTAAACACCAAAGTTATGAACGACTGTAGTTAATGAACTTGTGTTGTTCATTAATAGATATCAAATATCGTAATATAGTAAGTTTAAAATATGGGTTTAATATTAAAATAATAAACAGTCTCATAATAGAAGCCGGCTTGTAAGAACGCAGTTTACATTTGGATGCATAATTACAATATTTTTAGGTTAATAAAATTAAAATATAGTGCATCAAAATAATTTACTTATTGTTCTGAATTTTTAAGAAACTCTTTCGAATAATTAACAATAAACAAGAAAGTCATGAACGTGTGTAGTTCATGTACGTTTTAAACATGAACACGTGTAGTTTATTAAGAGTTATCAAATATAATAATCTAGAAAATTTGGAATATGCTTGAAATATTAAATAATAAACAGTCTCATAATAAAATCTGGTTTGTGAGAACACATTTTACATTTTATCCAATAATTATAATTTTGGGGGGAAATAAAATTAAAATATTGTGCATAAAAAGCACATATTTCTACCTACAACCCAAAAGGTTAAAAATAATTTACTTATTTTTCTGATTTTTTTATAAATGCTTTCGATCAGTTAGCATTAAACAACAAAGTGATGAACGTGTGTAGTTCATGTACGTGGCAAGTTATGAAGTGTGTAGTTTATTAATAGATATCAAATATCGTAATCTAGTAAATTTGAAATATGCCTGTAATATTAATTAATAAACACTCTCATAATATCAGCTGGTTTAGGAGAACGTGGTTCACATTATATCCAATAACGATTTTTTAAGGGAATAAAATTAAGTGCATAAAAAACACATATTTCAACCTTTAAATCAAACGGTTAGAAATAATTTACTTATTTTTCTGAATATTTTATAATCGTTTTCGAACAACTAATATTAAACACTAAAGTCATGAATTTGTGTAGTTCATGTATGTGTCAAGTCAAGTGCGTAGTTCATTAACAGATATCAAATATCGTAATCGATTAAATTTGAAATATGCTTGTAATATTAAATAATAAATAGTCTCATAATAAAAGCCGGTTTTAAAGAACACAGTTTACATTTTATTCAATAACTACGATTTTTTAAGGGAACAAAATTAAAATATAGTGCATAAAAATAATTTATTTATTGTTCTGAATTTTTTAAAAACTTTTCCGAAGAGTTAACATTAAACAAGAAATTCATAAACTTGTGTAGTTCATGTACGTTTCAAGCATTAACGCCTGTAGTTCATTAAGAGTTATCAAATATCGTAATCTAGTAAGTTTGGAATATGCTTGTAATATTAAATATTAAACAGTCTCATAATAACAACCGGTTTGTA
Organism: Pardosa pseudoannulata; assembly: GCA_032207245.1. NCBI lineage: Eukaryota > Metazoa > Arthropoda > Arachnida > Araneae > Lycosidae > Pardosa > Pardosa pseudoannulata. The sequence goes on from CM063511.1 coordinate 106,579,048, forward strand.
AAAACATAGTTTACATTTTATCCAATAACTATGATTTTTTAAGGGAATAAAATTTAAATATTGTGCATAAAAAAGGCCATATGTCTACCTTCAAACCAAGCAGTTAAAAATAATTTACTTATTTTTCTGAATTTTTTATAAATGCTTTCGAGCAGTTAACATTAAACAACAAAGTGATGAACGTGTGTAGTTCATATACATATCAAGTCATGAAAGTGTGTAGTTCATGTACATGTGTAGTTTATTAATAGATATCAAATATCGTAATCTAGTAAATTTTAAATATTCCTGTAATATTAAATAATAAACAGTCTCATAATAGCAGCTGGTTTAGGAAAACGTGGTTCACATTATATCCAATAACTACGATTTTTTAAGGGAATAAAATTAAAGTGCATAGAAAAGTGCATATTTACTACCTTCAAATAAAATGGTTAAAATAATCTAATTATTGTTCTGAATTTTTAAAAAACGCTTTCGAACAGTTAACATTAAACACCAAAGTCATGAACGAGTGTAGTTCATGTACGTGTCGAGTCATGAACGTGTGTAGTTCAATAATAGATATCAAATATCGTATTCTATTAAATTTGAAATATGTTTGTAATATTATATAATAAATAGTCTCATATTAGAAGCCAGTTTGTGAGAACGCAATTTACATTTTATCTAATAACTACGATTTTTTAAGCAAATAAAATTAAAGTACATAATAAATCACGTATTTCTATCTTCAAACCAAACGGTTAAAATTAATTTACTTATCATACTGATATTTTTTTATAAACGCTTTCGAACAGCTAACATTAAACAACAAAGTCATGAACTTGTGTAGTTCATGTACGTGTCAAATCATGAACGTGTGTAGTTCATGTACGTGTCAAATCATGAACGTGTGTAGTTCATGTACGTGTCAAATCATGAACGTGTGTAGTTCATTAATAGATATTAAATATCGTAATCTAGTAAATTTGGACTATGCTTGTATTATTAAATAATAAACAGTCTCATAATAAAAGCCGGTTTGTGAGAACACAGTTTACATTTTTTCCAATAACTATGATTTTTTAAGAGAATAAAATTAATAAAAACACATATTTATACCTTCAAACCCAATGGTTAAAAATAATTTACTTATTGTTCTATATTTTTTATTAACGCTTTTGAACAGTTAACATTAAACAACAAAGTAATGAACGTGTGTATTTCATGTACGTGTCAAGTAAATCATATATAAAACAAAACAGTTTTAGGTGAATACAGTTAGGAATATTTATGAATAGAGAATTTAACATTTGTTACTCATATTAAATAAAATTGCTTTCTAAAACCAAGGAATTTAGTATGTAAAGCTCTTATGCTACACATGGAATCTATTTACAATAAATGGGGACTTTTAAGGTAATTTACAGAATAATTCTCTAATTCTAGTAAAGTTTAATTATTTTAGAAATGCATTTCTCGTTTTGAGTAAATTGTATGCAGACTAAAGCAAACAGAGGTATTAATTTTTAATAAGAATTCAATTGCTGTAATTTGACTAAACTGGAGTGTTCACTAAATATTGTCATAACGAAACTTGCAACTCAACTAGTAATCAGCTTTTCATTTAATACCATTTAATTAGCAATAATTTTAACAGTTGATTTATATTTTAGAAAGAAAATCAGGTGAAAATACTTTTAAAATTTAATTTGTTTTGTATGTTTAACTGTAAACACTCTTCCGTGACTCTCATAAAAATGTTTAGTCTTACTCTAAAAAGCAATGAAGAATTACACAATAGGGAACAATAAATAGCATTAGATGTGTATATGCACTGAAGCATACTTATGTTATTTATAAATACCAAAACACTATTTTGAATTAGTTTAACTGTTATCTAAATAATAAGAATAATTATTGCATTTTAAAACATTTAAAGAAAATCCAAGAAGAGTCCATAGAAGTTAATTGAAAAGACATGGCATATAGAAGGAGACAGTCTGATAAACATAATTACAGATCAAGACATAATTAATACATAATAGATAATAATAATTAATCAAAGTAGAGTTAACAGATAACTATGTTTGAGATCGTGTAAGAGAAAATTAAAAAAGTATTTTTTAACATGAAGATTCAATAGCAGAAATTTCAGCTAAATAAAATTTAATCTTTCATTTCAAAAAATTTGATACACTATTGTGCGCATGTGCATTCATAGGACAATTGATAAACGTAACAAATTTGATTTGATAAAAAGAGTTGCTATAAAATATTTACCTCTTCTTGTTTACAGCTATCCGTATACTGAGTATTATTTATATGCATGCTTGATAAATGTATATTAGGTTTACAGGACTGTTAATTTCGGAGACGTATATACTCTATATCCCTTTTAATTCAAGTTTATCACCTCTCATTATATAATCTCTTACCTGAACACTATATCAGATAATTGTAAAATATCTTTTCTTACTGAGAAATACATTCTCGTAGTTCTAAGTCTGAATCTTAAATTAGGATTAATATTTTGAGAATTTTTAATACAATCATTAAAATTTTTGATGTTTTCTCTTAATTTTAATTGCTACTTCAAACACTATTCGTAACCAATTACAATTCTATTCCTGACTATAAATAAAATTGTATTAATGTAAGTAATTTAAATAGTAATTTATTAAAAATAATAATTATTATTTATAATAATAATTTATTTAATAACAATTTATTTTGCTATAATTTAAATATGAAAAGAATAATTTTGTAAATAATTTTATGTATACTCATCTTACTACTTTAAAAAGAATGAATTGTGTAATTATTGGAGATTTCCTCAGAAATCAATACCATAAAACTTGGCAGGATACTAAATTAAAAATAAATATTTATTAATTGAAATATAATATTCTTTAATGAGGTTCAAGAAATCAACCTAATGTTTAAAAAGAGAAGCAACTATTACAGTTTAATTTTATTGAAGTTGGGAGGAGGAAACACAAAATTATTTAAATATCTGCTACAATTCATAAGGGAAAACAATGTAGTTCTCTAATATAAAAGTTATTAAAGAATTACATATTATCTATTTTTTAAGTACTCGTCAGTTTTTAAGAGTTTTAAAAATGATTTTTCTTTTACACTAAAAGACTGATGTATGCAGTGAAGTGCATCAAATTTTTTTCAAACTTTTAAGAAATATTTCTTGTTATTCAGAACGTATATTCCTTTACTCATCAAAATTCTTTGGATTACTTTTACGGAATCTAAAATCTTTCAAAAATTCTTGCCTACCACAGATTTGATGCTGGATAAGTACCAAAAAACTCCTGTTCAAGCAGTACAAGTTGCTAAATACTAATCAGATTTTCGTGATTTATTTCACTGGAAACAATAGATCTTAGAAAACGTAAAATACAATAAGAATTTTGGAGAGCTAATATATCACTGAAATTTATTTCTAGTGAAGAAAAAAATATGATAGTACTGTGCCAGGAGCATAGATTGATCAGGAAATTTGAACTTTTAAATTTAATCTCATTTTTACCTTTATTGTGGTTACACTTTTGTTTTTAGCACTTTAAAATATTAAATACAAAACAATGTTATATAAACGTATTAGACATTAAAATGTCATAGCTACCAAAATAAAAATCATGCTATAAGATTTCAAAAATTGCAAGAGGCTTTGATTGTTATTATGTAATATCATCAGTGGATTACAACCATTTCACTTAACACTAAGCATACTTAACACTTAATACATGCCTATGTCTGCCATACAGAAAAAATGACCGGACTTCATGTTTTCTTACTGAATGTATGAAATATGGATATTGGGAAGGAAATGAACAAATAAACTTTGTTATAATTAAACAAAATTGTACAGCATCAAATTTTATGTATTATAAAGATAAAGTAGAAGAATTTTTAATTCATTACCCAACGCATTTTTTACATATTCATAACTGGTCATTTGAACGATTATGGTATGTTTCATGTTAAGATTTCGACATAAATTTCAACAAAAAAAATATTTCGTCGATTTATGAAGTATATTGGAAAAGAAATAAACAAATAAACTTTTTTATAACTAAACAAAATTGTACAGTGTCAAATTTTATGTATTACAAACATAAAAAATAAGAATTTTTAATTCATTACCCATCGAATTTTTTACATATTCGTTACCGGTTATTTGAACGATTATGGTATGTTTGATGTTAAGATTTCGACTTATGAAGTATGTTTATTTTGTCATTAAAATAAAAGTCTTAATGATATATTAAATTCGAAAAAAATAAGTAATCTCTTAAAATTTAAGAACTGCAATTACATTAGGGACATTTTTCAGTTTTAGAAAAAAAACATTTATCTAAAAAGTCGTTTCTATTATATGTGGAAACAAATTCCCTATTCCCCTATATAATAATAACCCAAGTTGTCTGTCCTTCGAATTTATGAAGCGGTTGTACCTGGAATGAATACACGCATCCATATTGGATTTTTTATGAGTTAGGGTTAGAAACATTCAAAGCGAGTTCGAAATACACTCCTTCTCCCACTTTCGAGAGTTTAATGCTATTATTTCAAGCATTATTTTCCCTCTTTTTCTATACTAAATTCATTCTTGATATGATGTCGAGGGCTGAGAGTAATATTGAAATTTTTAGACTATTTTTACTCAACATTTATATACTCTAACTAGTTTCATATCACCATCTCATTTAATCATTTATTTTAGATTATTTAAATATATTCTGCAATATTTCCTTACTTTTTATCACAAAACTTAAATATTACGTAAAGAATTTTCGTTTATATTTGGCTTATATAATAGATTAGGTACATATATTTTAATCGATTATTTTTGTTGAAAGATAATACTCAGACAAAAAACAAACCATTTCTTTACCTGCCTCATAGGGTACTTCATAGGGTACTTTACAATTCTGAAAAATTAAAAATTTTACTAATCCTGTCATATGACGGGCTATATGCTAGTGTAAAATAACAGAGCAAAATTAACAGGGAATATAGAATACATATGAATGCAACATCAATAGAGGTACATTAATATTGTTCTCTTAAAACATACAAGTGCATCCCAGCCACTGAACGTGATGATGCAATAATTCGCAACTCGACGCTATTAGCTCGAGTTTTGCTATTATTTAGATAAGTACAATAATATCGAGCAAATTTTGAGTTCATTTTTTTAACACTACTACAAATACCTGAAATATCTAATTCAGATCTAACTTACATATAGACATATTATCATCTTAGAGAATATAGTAACCACCAATAAATCTTAAAAGAGTAAAATAAATCTTTAAAGATTAATACATTGTGTACGGGTACATTTCGCAGCGGAATTGTACCATGAGCGGGCATTTTGTACGTAAATTCAGTTATTCAGTTAAATCTAAATAGATCGAAAATTATTTAATTTGTTAAATAACTTTTCGTATTTTATATTGAAATATATAAACAAATATATAAATAGAAATATATAAATAACAACCATAAGATTTTGGTAAACAAAAAATATATTTCTAGAGGATCAATTTATAATAGTATCGTAAATACCAAAAATCAAATAGAAATACTAGTATATAGTTTCATTTTTTCGAATTAGGTTATATATAAATATTTTACTATCATCTTAGAGAATATAGTAACCACCAATAAATCTTAAAAGAGTAAAATAAATCTTTAAAGATTAATACATTGTGTACGGGTACATTTCGCAGCGGAATTGTACCATGAGCGGGCATTTTGTACGTAAATTTAGTTATTCAGTTAAATCTAAATAGATCGAAAATTATTTAATTTGTTAAATAACTTTTCGTATTTTATATTGAAATATATAAACAAATATATAAATAGAAATATATAAATAACAACCATAAGATTTTGGTAAACAAAAAATATATTTCTAGAGGATCAATTTATAATAGTATCGTAAATACCAAAAATCAAATAGAAATACTAGTATATAGTTTCATTTTTTCGAATTAGGTTATATATAAATATTTTTACGTTATTTTTGTGCCTACAAGCAAACCATGTCGTTACACTAACCCATACTAGTACATGACCCGCACTCCAATATCAATCGTCAGAAAACTTACTAGTACACATTGTATGCGGGACACGTACTGTCCCGCATACAATGTGTTAAGAAACCTGTAGTATGACTTACAATCTCCTCAATTGTTTTTAATCCGTTATTTTTATTTTTTCTTTATTAGTCTAAAGTACATCTTATTTTAGTTCACTGTCATTATTTAATAGTTATTTAGGAGTATTTTATCTAAAAATATATAATTAAAATTATTTTCGCAATTCGCAGACTTTTCATAAAATTTACACTTAATTCTTATTTTTGACAAATAAATAGGGATGATATTTTTTTAACAAGAAAATTAAAAAGGTAACGATAAGTGTGAAAAGAGAGACGTGGAAGAACGATGGTGAAGATGATGGTTATGCAAGACTAACAAATCTGAGAACTAGAATCAGCCATATCCAAATATGTTCGAAAGTGTGGTGAATTATAGAATATGAAGATCTTAAATCCCAGCCTTTTGATATCTAGTTCATTGCGGTTATGTAATAGTTATTTAGTAGTATCTTATCTAAAATATAATTTAAAGGTATTTTAGCAATTAGCAGAGTTTCCATAATATTTACACTTAATTTTTATTTTATACAAATAAATGAGGACGATTTATTCTTTAACAAGAAAATATTCAAAAGGTAACGATAAGAGAGAACATACAGACACGAAAGAACGATGGTGAAGATGTTGGTTATGCAAGACTAACAAATCTGAGAACTAGCATCAATCAACCTTCTCTAAATATGTTCGAAAGTCTGATGAATTCTAGAATATGAAAATCTTAAATCCTAGCATTTTCATACCCACTCCCTCGAATTTCCTAATATTCGACAGTATGTCCAATACTATTTTTTTTTGTTTTTAATGATCAACAGCCCCTAGGGGGCCAAGGCTTACGGTGCCAATCTCCGTTTGCTTGACCAAAGACCCTGGGGTGCGAAGTTCCGGTTAGGTGGTCAATCTTACGCGGAACCCCCAGTGTTTAGTTCCCAAGCATGCTTGGTCCTCAATTTCTCTACCCACTGAAGGGAAGAAAAGCTGAGTCAACCTTGCCCAGCCCGGGGATCGAACCTCGGCCAATACTAAATTATATACTTTAAAAAAACATAACCCTTCTCTATTCTTCATCATGATATTTCCGTTCTACATAAAATAGTACTAGTTATATTAATTGACTGAATATAAAGCTCCATACTAGTAAAAATATTTAATAAATGTTCCAAATTAAAAATTACTTTTTGTCTCTGTCTAGTTTTCAGTAATGTGTAATGAATAATAACTAAGTAAAATCTGTCTGAAAATGATTTGTAATTTTGAATAACACAATGTAACATCACCAGTCTCCCACTAATATACACACATGACATAATATAAAATTTCCAAGACAGTATATATCTGAAAATGTTGCTTTTATATAATTATATACCTTTAAAAAACATAACCCTTCTCTATTCTTCCTCATGATATTTATGTTCTTCATAAAATAATACTCGTTAATTTAATTTCTGTTGACTGAATATAAAACTCCATACTAGCAAAAATAGTCAATAAATATTCCTAATTAAAAGTTACTTTTTGTCTCTGTCTAGTTTTCGGTAATGAGCAATGAAAAATGGCTAAGTAAAATCTGTCTGAAAATGATTTGCTATTTTGAATAACATAATGCAACATCACCAGTCTCCCACTAATATACCCACATATAATAATATAAAATTTCCAAGACAGTATATATCTAAAAATGTTGCTTTTATATACTTATATGCCTTTAAAAACATAACCCTTCTCTATTCTCCACAATGATATTTCTGTTCTACATTAAATGATACTCGTTATATTAATTTCTCTTGACTGAATATAAAGCACCATACTAGTAAAAATAGTTAATAAATATTCCTATTGAAAAGTTACTTTTTGTATCTGTCTAATTTTCAGTAATGAGTAATGAGTAATGAATAATGACTAAGTAAAATCTGTCTGAAAATGATTTGTAATTTTGAATAACATAATGCAACATCACCAGTCTCCCACTAATATTTCACACATATATCTTAATATAAAATTTCCAAGAGAGTACATGTCTTAAAATGTTGCTTTTATATAATTGTATTCCTTTAAAAAACATAACCATTCTCTATTCTTCATCATATTTCTGGTCTACATAAAATAATACTCGTTATATTACTTTTAATTGACTGACTATAAAGATCCATACTAGTTAAAATAGTTAATAAATATTCCTAATTAAAAGTTACTTTTTTTGTCTCTGTCTAATTTTCAGTAATGAGTAATGAATAATAACTAAGTAAAATCTTTCTGAAAATGATTTGTAATTTTGAATAACACAATGCAATATCACCGGTCTCCCCCCCCCACCAATATTCACACACATATAATAATATAAAATTTCCAAATGAGTATATGTCTGAAAATGTTGCTTTTACATAATTATATGCCTTTAAAAAACATAACCCTTCTGTAGTATCCATCATGATATTTCTATCCTATATAAAATAATACTCGCTATATTAATTTCTGCTGTTTGAATATAAAGCTCAATACTAGTAAAAATAGTTAATAAATATTCCTAATTAAAAATTACTTTTTGTCTCTGTCTAGTTTTCAGTACTGAGTAATGAATAATGACTAAGTAAAATCTGCCTGAAAACGATTTGTAATTTTGAATTACACAATGCAACATCACTACTCTCCCACCAATATATCACACATATAACATAATACAAACTTTCTAAGAGATTATATGTCTGAAAATGTTGCTTTTATATAATCATTAGTCTATTTTAAATTTTTCTATTTGATGCATAAGTATTTAAACTGAATTTATTTTAAAATTGTAAATTATTTATCAGTATATTCATATTATACAGGAATTTCAAGTTTTTAAATCTTTCTCACTTCAAAAATTGTATAATATTTTATGTATTTCTTTCCAGAAAAATTCGAACTAAATATCGCCTTCAAAGCTGTAAGGGAAGTAGCAATTATGCCTTGTAAGCTGGTAGCAAAAGCTAGGTTAATGCTTTAAGTCATTTTCACCAAGACTACAGACAGATCGATCAATCATTCTGCATCCTCGGTGATAAAAAAACACCACTAATGAACATGTAAACTACTCTTATACTTTACTATTTAACATGAATCAATCAAAATCAAATCAAGACGAACGCTTTGGGAATCTTATATTCTACATCAATTAATCTAATCATATACACAGCTGTCAAACTTTTGATTCCAGTTCAGAAGTCAAAAATGCTTTCGGGGGTATAATTTGGAAAGTTCTTTGTATAACATTACTTTTCTTTTGAAACATTTTATTTTACAGCTATTCACGCTTTTTCATGTTTTTTCCTTTTAATCTTTTTTGCTTGTTTGTTTCGTGTACTTTGATATTCTTTTAGAATATATTGAGATAATTCTTTTTATTATATACTAGATATTATTATGAAGGATAGCGAATAACGTAACTGATATATAGCATTTCTTGTGTGACTTTAATAACTATATGCTTAACTTAAATGGATATATGTTATTATATAATCCTTATCAGTTAATTACTTAAGAATTTCCTGAATGTTACTTTTTATTATACAACTATATCGAATATCAATTTTATGTTGCTTCAATTTATCAAAGAAATACATAGTTTTATTTTATTTAAAATATTTTATTTTACAGCTATTCATGATTTTTCATGTTTTTTCCTTTTCCTTTTTTGTTTGTTTCGTGTACTTTGACATTCTGTAGAATAGTGTCAGGTAATTCTTTTTATTATATACTAAATATTATTATGAAGGATAGCGAATAACGTAACTGAGATGTAACCTTTCTTGTAAGACTTTAATAACTATATGCTTAATATAAATGGATATATGTCATATTATATTCCTTCTCAGTTAATTACTTAAAACTTCTGAATGTTACCTTTTATTATACAACTATATTGAATATCAATTTTATGTTGCTTCAATTTATCAAAAAATTCATAATTTTATTTTATTTAAAATATTTTATTTTACAGCTATTCACGACTTTTTGTGTTTTTTTCTTTTCTTTTTTTTTGTTGTTGTTTGTTTCGTGTACTTTAACATTCTTTAGAATAGTTTGATATAATTCTTTTTATTACATACTAGATATTATTATGAAGGATAGCGAATAACGTAACTGATATATAGCATTTCTTGTGTGACTTTAATAACTATATGCTTAACTTAAATGGATATATGTCATATTATAATTCTTATCAGTTAATTACTTACGACTTTCCTGAATGTTATTTTTTACTCTACAACGATATCAAATGTCAATTTTATGTTGCTTCAATTTATCAAAGAAATACATAGCTTTATTTTATTTAAAATATTATATTTTACAGCTATTCATGCGTTTTCATGTTTTTCCTTTTCCTCTTTGTTTGTTTCGTGTACTTTGACATTCTGTAGAATAGCGTCAGATAATTCTTTTTAATATATGCTAAATATTATTATGAAGGTTAGCGAATAACGTAACTGAGATGAAACCTTACTCGTAAAACTTTAATAACTATATGCTTAACGTAAATGGATGTATTTCATACTATATTCCTTCTCAGTTAATTACTTAATACTTCTGAATGTTACTATTCATTATACAACGGTATCAAATATCAATTGTATGTTGCTTTAATTTATCAAATAAATACATAGTTTTATTTTATTTAAAATATTTTATTTTACAGCTATTCCTGCTTTTTCATTTTCCTCTTTTTTGTTTGTTTCGTATACTTTGACATTCTGTAGAATAGTGTCAGGTAATTCTTTTTATTATATGCTAATTATTATTATTAATGATAGCGAATAACGTAACTGAAATGTAACGTTTCTTGTAGGACTTTAATAATTATATGCTTATTATAAATGGATATATGTCATATTATATTCCTTCTTAACACTTCTGAAGGTTACCTTTTATTATACAACTATATAGCATATCAATTTTACGTTGCTTCAATTTATGAAAGAAATACATAGTTTTATTTTACGTGTTAAAATTTATTATAAAACGATATTAGGAGTTATTAAAAAATAATTGTAAAGTTAATTAAAAGTTAATATAAAAGTTAATGTGACCAAATAATTACAGTAAATTCCGAACATCGTGGACCACCTATTCCTATAGCAAAATTTATACTTGTAATTCCAGCTACCAAAAAGCAATGGTAACATTTTAATTAACCTACTACGTGAAGAAATGAGTTTTGAGTTATCTTTCAGATTTATAAATAGAAATAAATAATAACTGGCCTATAGAATGTAATAGCATATAAAAATGTTTTTTTAAAGCAAATAAATGAATAAAGCAACAATAACCAGTGAAATAAAAACTAGTTTTCTTTTTTATTTTATCTAACTTCTTGACAGGTTTCAAACAGACGTAATAGCGATTTCTTTTTCTGAACTAAAAACTATTAAAAAGAGGATAATTTGCCAATTTGCCATTGCTAAACACCAATGAAGGTATTTTAAAATTAAATTTTATATCAAATTCAAAATGTTCGGATTTTTAACGCAAAGAATAAACTTATAATTTGATATCATTTTTTTATAAATTTTTATTAAAGTTATAACTATAATCATGTAGTTCTTGATATTATATATTTAAAAATAACACATTAAATATACACAAGTAGATAAAATGAAATTCACTTACTCGACTGTTGAAAAATGTATTTTAAAATCATAATTACTAAATCATATTCACTAAAATAGCTGTTTTATTCAGTAAATCTAAAATTTTTAATGTAACTGGCACATTAAAATGTAAAAAAAAAAAATAAATAAACTGAAAAATATTAAGAATGGAGGCAAGTTGTGTATATCATATTGTAAAATAAACTATATTGCTTGTATTATTATAATTGCAGTACACAAAACAAAAATGATAATTACCTTAAATTTCATATAAACAATTAGTTGCTAATTTACATTGCATATAAATAAATTTTGTTTCTTCAGTTGTTTCATATATTTTATGTGTTTTAGACACGTCTTGCTTCGTATAGCAAAACAAAATTTTTTTAAGAAACTCCAACTTAAGTAATGGTGTAGAAAAATTTTGTTCTGAACATAAGAAAGTAATTCATTCTACACCGAATTAAAAACAAGCTGTTTCGATGCAGGTGTTTTAGGTTCGAAATTTACTGTCACTTTATAATTCACGAATATAAAATAGCTACTATTTTCACATTATGTTTAAACATACGAAAAATTAAGAATTATATTCGTAAAGAAAAAACTAATTAAGAGATCTAACAAAAGTAATCAGTGTGATTGGAAGGAGTTTTAATTTTCCGTCTATCTGACTTTTAAATTGAGTATTTGTACTAACTGATATGGATTACGTAATAGCGATTTCCTTTCATTAACTAAAAACGATTAAGTAAGAAAATAATTTGACAATTTCTAATAAACATCAATGGTGGTATTTTAAAATTTAATTCTATATCAAATTCAAAACGTTCGGATTGGTAACGCAAAAAATAAACTTATCCTTTGATATCGTCATTTGGTCTCCTAAGATGAGGGAAAAGTTTCGTTTTGAGTACTTTACAAGTGTCACAATACGTTTATAATATGAATTATTAATCATTCTCAAAGAGATATAGTAAATTTTAAGACTTATTACATTCATTATAGATGGATTTATCGATGCACCATACAGCAAATAATTCTATTTCTTTTAGAATTATTTTTTTATAAATTTTTAGTAACGCTGTAACTTATATCATTTAGTTACTGATATTATAACTTTAAAAATAACACAGGAAATATGCACAAGTAGAAAAAATAAAATTCACTTACTCGACTGTTGACAAATATTTTTTAAAAACTTAATTATTAAATCATATTCAACTAAAAATGCTGTTTTATTCAGTAAATCTAACATTTTGAATGTAACGGACACATTAAAATGTAAAAAAAAACTAAAAAATATTAAGAATGAAGACTTACAAGTTGCCTATATTATGTTTTAAAATAAACTAAATTTACTACTTTTATAATTGAGGTACCCAAAATAAAAATGATAATTATCTTCTATTTCATATAAACAATTAGTTTCTAATTTACATTGCAGATAAATATATTTCTGTTTTTTCAGTTGTTTTATATATTTTGTTTTTTAGACATGTCTTGCTTCATATAGCAAAACAATTTTTTTAGAAAATAGAACTTTTTTAATGGTGTCAAAAAATTTTGTTCTGAACATAACAAAATATTTCATTGAATTATATTACACTGAATTGAAAACAAGCTGTTTTGATGTAGGTTTTTTAAGTTCGAAATTTAAGGTCTCTTTATAATTCAAGAATTTAAAATAGTTACTATTTTCCCATTATGTTTAAACATACAAAAATTTAGGAATACTTTTCTTAAAAAAAAACTAATTAAAAAATCAAACAAAAATAATCCGTGTCAATCGAAGGTAGTTTTAATTTTCCGTTTATCTGACTTTTAAATTGGGTATTCCTAATAAGTGATATCGATTACGTTTAATAAAAAGACTGTTAAATAAAAGACTGTTATTCTCTTTCAGAGCCAATGATGTTATTTCAAAGTGTATATCAACTTCAAAATATAAGATTGGGGATACACATACTAAAAAAAACTCAATAATTTAAATATATTGTAATTTTTATTCATATCACCTTTAAATATATTTTCCACGTAGAATTAATTCAAATCAATGAAAAATAAACTTATGTTCTATCTAAAGGAAGGTACTTTTAATTTTCTGTCTATCTGACTTTTAAATTAGGTATTCCTTATAACTCATATCGATTAGGTTTAATAAAAAAACTATTAAATAAAAGACTGTTATTTTCTTTCAGAAGCCAATGGTATTTTTTAGAGTGTATATAACCTTCAAAATATAAGATTAGGAACACACATACTAAAAAAGCCTCAATACTTTAAATGTATTTTAATTTTTCTTCATATCACATTTAGATTTATTTTTTACGTTAAATTAATTCGAATCAATGAACTATAAACTTCTTTTCTATATAAATACAAAAAGATTGATTTTTAAGAGATAAAAAGAATTTTCCCTTTTCGTCCAAATTCTGTCCTTCTGAAAATATTTTGCATTCTTGCAATGTTACAAAGCAATAACGTAAAAATGGTTAGCATTTATACTTGATGTTTTATAAAATATGGTGATAAAATTATATAAAAATTGAAGCCAATGTCATTATTTTAAAGTTTATATCAACTTCATAATAAAAGATTGGGAATACACATACTAAAAAAGTCTGAATTTAAATGTATAGTAATTTTTATTCATATCACCTTTAAATATATGTTCCACGTAAAATTAATTCAAATGTATGAGAAATAAACTTATGTTCTATCTAAATACACAAAGATTGGACTTAAAGAGACAAAAATAATTTTCCCTTTTCGTCCAAATTCTATCCTTGTGAGAAAAAAATTATTTTTGCAATGTTTCAAAGTAATAACGAAAAATCGGTAGCATTTTTATTTCATGTTTTATAAAATATAGTGATACAAAATTATATGAAATCTATAATGATAAAATTATTTTTCAAATTTTCTTTGTATTAGATATGTATAATTTCTAATTGATACACTAATAAAATTTGTTTTTAAATATATACATGTATTGTACTCTGACTTTTAATAAAGTAGCTGACATTTTAACACAATACTTATTATATAATTACTATGATCGCATATTCCGTAAAGACAAAAGTTCCGCCATGTAAGTTCAGATATTACTAACTCACCCGATAAACTATTTAATAGTCCGGAATATGATATCAGGCCATTCAGTACTAAAAAGAGTATTGATCTTTTCATCATTAAACTATAATTTAGAACTATCGAATTAATAACCTTTATTCTGTTGTAACACATGTTTCATTTTAAGGTAATTGACTACGTTTAAATAATGTATTACTAATTCAAAAGTAAAGCTTAGAGCATTATGATAGAGTGTTACTACTATGGGACTGATCAGAAGCTTTTGCAGAAACATGTATGAATTTTAGGTTACTGCTGAATTACTGAAGTAATGAATTCAACTATTAAATACTTTAAGCTTCCAATGATTTTTTTGTCTAAACCACATTCGTAATTGTTATAATAACTTTTGCAATTTAATGTATCGAAAAATGTATAAAATAAGTAAATAGGTTTTAAATACATTCATTAAAAACTATCTACCAGCATTTCTAAATAGTTAATCTGTATCCTCAATTTTTATTTTCGAAAACTCGATTAACTACTCTGCCAACTACTATGAAAAAATCGTAGTTTCTGCGAATTTAGCAAGTAATTACGATCCTACGTACAAAAGTTTTTAAGTGCTGCTATTTTCAATATTCAAAAGTTGGCAGGTCTGACTATAACACACCTAAACTTTGAAATACTATCGTTAATTTGTTTTATTTCACTCATAATGAATATATGTATGTTTTCAAGCAAGAAAATGTGCTAAAATTTATATTTTTAATTAAATAGGAGTGATTTTTCAAAGTTTAAAATTAGAGGGCTTCCCACAAATCTGGATGAAAAAAGTCAATAAATACTTAATTGCAAGAATATTTTTGAGTGACCAACAAACTTACTAATATATCACAGGAATACTGAATTATTTAAATTGCTGGGAATAGGAGCGTTAGTCTCGAAAGAGTCAAGGTTCTATCAGTTTTCAATCATACGACTGTGATAGAAAACTTAGACAGCAGAGCTACTCTATTTTCTAAATGATGACGTCAATAAAATAAAGATATAAAATTATCACTTCGAGAACTACATTTGTAACTGTTATGATATCTTTTCGAATTTATTATATCAAAAACTTTATAAAATAAGCAAATAGGTTTTTAATGTTTTCATTAAAAAATATCTTCCAGCATTTCTAAAAAAATTAATTTTTTCTTCCATTTTTATTTTCAAAAACTCGATTACCTATAACACATATTAACTTTGAAATACTATCCTTCATTTAGTTTATTTTAAAAAAATGGATATATGTATACTTTTAAGCAAGAAAATGTGTTTATATTTTATATATTTAATTAAATCGGGGTGATTTTTCAAAGTCTTAAAGTACAGGGCTTCCAACAAATCTGCATGAAAAAAGTCAAAAAATGTTTAATTGCAGGAATATTTTTGAGCGACCAACAGGCTTTCTAATGAATTAGAGGAATACTGAATTAATTAAATTGCTGGGAATAGGCATGTTAGTTTCCATTGAAAGATTCAAGTTTCTATCAGTTTTCAATCATACGACTGTAATAGAAAATTTATTCAGTAGAGCTACTCTATTTTCTAAAGTATGATGTCAATAAAATAAAGATATAATAAAATAAAGATAAAATTCTCCCTTCGTCAACTACATATTTTCTGTTACGTAAAAATTTTCTGTTACGTTTGTAGCGTAAAAAGATTTGGGATATCATCGGATTGCAACTAAGTTTGCTATGTGCCCCTGACATATATGTATGTAACGTGCGAATTCTTACTCGCCCCTTCAAAAGAAAATAGCCCCTATTATTTGGAACTAGCATATAACCCGTCATATGAAGGGCTCAGTAAAATATTTAATTTTCCAGAATAGTTTACCGAATTGATTGCAAACCGTGTGGTTATTTGTTGAAAAACAAACACACAAATGAGCAAACTTTTTAATTTTCAAAGATATATAACTTAAACTCTAGATATTTATTAATCCATGAAATAGACTCCTAGAATTTTATGCAAATAATTTGTTTTTAAAACAGGTAATTAAATTTTAATTGCAACGAAAAATAATCGATGATTATATTTAAAACTCACATACGTGCCTAATCTATTATTTAAGCCAAATATCTACGTTCAGTAATAATACGTATGAAAATAATGTAGACGATATTTAAATAATATAAAATAAGAAATGATTAAATGAGTTGGTTAAAGGATGGACATCATAATGCTAGAAGAAAATGTTATTTCTATCTATTTATTATGCGATAAATTGATAAGTATTATCAACTCCTCTTAACCAGGGAAAATGGAGCTTGAAAAAATTGGCATTAAACACTTGAAAAGGGAGAAAAGGTGGATATATAATGCTTTAAAAACTACAGTACTTTTTTCTGTAATATGAAGCATATTTATACTAATTTATTTTAGAATAGGATTGATAGTTCAGGAGATGATAAACTTTACTAGCTTCGAATTTTGTTAAACTAACTCATCAAGAATAGAATATGGATACCTCTATCCTTTCCAGGTCCAACAGCGCCCTAATTGTGAGGACAGATGGACAGATAGACAGATAACTTAGGTTATTATTATATAGGAGATTGTTCGGCCTTACAGGGCAGCGGAAGAACTTAAGTCAGTCGCAATCGTTCCATTAAAACAAAAACGAAGTCCGTGGTGGAACATAAACTGTATTTGAGACTGAATAAGAACGTCTTTATTCGACAAGATCAAAGCCTTGGATGATCACAAAACAAATTTCTATTAGAATTTTGCTCCTCAGCGAGTGATCACGTGGAGTTTTTATCATGAGACCAGCAACTTAGTTACGTTATTCAATGATTTTAGGCATTGGAATTGTAAACCATTTTTCTTTTGTCAGCTGAATTTGTATTATCCCAGACTTAAATTAGAATTAATCTCAGAGTTAGCTATGGAATACTGGTAAAAAGAATTTAAATCAGAGAACGCCCCTTTAAGTACAGTATCATAAGGTTGAGAAAATTGATATGAAATAATGAGAAGGGGATAAGGCGAAATTTATAAAGATATTTTTAAGATAATGATTTTGATATATTGCATGTTTCTGTATATATTTTAGTGTATGTTATGAAATATATTGTATATAATATGTTATATATGTATACATATATGTATATATATATATATATATATAATATATATATATAATATTGTATATAATATATATATTTTATATATATATAGTATGTATATATATTTATATATATAATATATATAAATATAAAAATATATATATATTATATATATATATATATATAAAATAAAAAATATATATAATATATATAATATATATTATAAAATATATAATTTTATATATATATTATATATATATTTATGTATGTATATAGAAATATGTATATATAAATGTATATACTATATATAATATATATAAATTTATATGTAGTATATATAATATAATATATATTTATATAAATATATGTAGTATTAATATATATATATATAAAATATATAATATATGTATATATATATATATATAATATTATATATATATATATAATATATAATATATATTATATAAATATATATATATATAATAAAATATATAAAATTATATATAATATATATATATATATATATATATATATATATATATATATGTAATGTATATATATATATATATAGATATATACATATATATATATATATACATATATATATATGTATACACACACATATATATATATATATATATATATATATGTAATCCATTTTTTATAAACTCCTTCACAAGGAGAAAGTTCAACAGCTAGCATTCATAAAGTACAAAGATGCAGTCGGGTCTCATATTCAAGAGAACTCAGAAGTCTAATTTAAAACTTTATTTCAGAGCGGCAACACGGCACATCTGTCCTTCTGGACAATATACAATCAAAAGCCACAGAGTTCACTCTGCTCTCACACAAGTACACCCAAGAACGCTGACAACAAGAATTTTCCCACAACAAAAACAACTTACTAAGCGAATTAACTGCAATATCAGCAAAACACGAACACATGTTCCGCCAACACCTGGGAAATTGCTGTATAGACAGAAAGTTTACAGTTTTATGACAGAAAGGAATGTTAAGTGGAAAATACTTCGTTGATTAAACCATTTAGAGGCTGATAAAGATATTTAGATGAATTAAAATGGAAGAGAGGAGGTTTTTGAAGAAATATTAAAGTTAAATAATTTTGATATATTACAGATCCCCCCCGAAAAAAGAGAAAATCGTCTCGCTGATGGGTGACATTTTTCACAACTTATTATAGTACAAATATATGATTATCAAAATTTTTTACAAGAAATTGTAACATTAAACGAATAAATTTAGTGTAGAAGAGTCAGAACTGTCTTTCTAGTGTGTCAGAATTGGAGACATCAGGGTTACAGAGTCAGAAGCTTGGTCTGTAACTCATCATAAGTAATTCCACACCATCACATCAAAATTTAAATCTATCAAGTTATACCGTTCCTCTGACTCTCCTGCACCATCACAAAATCTCTATACAGAATCAATATTTAAACAACTAAATAATGAAAAGATAATATACAATGAATATAAACAGAAACATAATAATACACGCAAATGAAGGTTTACAGTAAACAAGTATTTAAGAAAGTTTATCATTATGAAATTCAATATTTTTCCTAAGCAAAACTTAACTCAAAATGTTCAAATTATGCTTTATTAAAATTTTACTGAAATAAACTTTGGAGAAGGAAAATGGCTGTCCTCTGTGGTGACCAACGTGAAAAATTGTTAGTGACCCCGAGGGTGCTCACACAAAACGACAAAAGGTTCATCCCTCTGTGGGAGGCGACTACCTATTGTTTATATACAAATGCACTGTAATATAATATACATATAATCAATTACAGTTTAATTATATATTATTAATTTAAAATGTCAGTTTCCTATTGAACCTATAATTTGCAAATGCAACTGTAATATAGCATACATATACAGTTTAATTATAAATTATTAATGTGAAATGACCTTTTCATGTTAAACCTATATTATACAAATGCAACTGTAATATAACATACATATAATGAATTGCAGTTTAATTATAAATTTTTAATTTGAAATGTCAGTTTCATGTTTAACCTATAATTTACAAATGCAAGTGTAATATAGCATACATATATAGTTTAATGATAAATTATTAATGTGAAATACCCTTTTCATGTTGAACCTATATTATACAAATGCAACTGTAATATAACATACATATCATGAATTTCAGTTTAATTATAAGTTATTAATGTGAAATGTCAGTTTCATGTTGAATCTATATTTTATAAATGCAATTGTAATATAATATACATATAATGAATTACAATTTAGTTATAAATTAATAATGTGACATGTCAGTTTCCTGTTGAACCTATATTATACAAATACAACTGTAATATAACATACATATACAGTTTAATTATAGATTATTGATGTGAAATATCAGTTTCCTGTTGAACATAAATTATACAAGTTTAACTGTAAACCTAACTTATCTATAAAAACTTCGTTAGTAGTATTAAAAGTAACAAATTGAATCACCAGAAAACCATTTCAATTATTTTACATTCTAAAAATATTAAAAATATATATATCTCAGTAACCCATATATGTTAAAAGTATTGAACTATGTTTAATACTTGAAATTATTGTTCTACTCTTTTTACACACACAAAATTTGAAATCTTTAGTATTCCGAAAAACTTATTTACATATGGTTTCATTTGAATAGCTTTCCTGAACAAATGAAAATTTAATTTTTTTCATCTTATTAATTCTCGTTTATTAAATGTACAAAAGCTTTTTTTTTATATTAAAAACACATGTGATACATTTTTCTGTAGACTTTTTTTTAATGTATAAAATAAGATTGTGTATGAAATTAGAAATCAGGGGTTTCTATCTATTTATACACAAATATATAGTAGAGTAATATATATAATTAAATTTTATTATAATATACTAAAACTGTGGGTAAAATGGTTTTGTAAAACTTATACTTAAAATGTTATATATGTACGTATATATAACTGTCAATATATATTTTGTTAAAATATGTGAATTCCGTATTTTGTGCTTACTTTGTTACATTACACCGACACTAAGATTTCATAGAATGAAATATCATGTCATTTATGTTCGAAGTATAGTATTGCTATAATGCATTGTCAGCTTGTCTTGTCACATTGTAAGGTTATAGAAGTGTATCAAAGAACTGATATTTATGCTGATTCAATTCCATTTGAAGTATGCAATAAGATCTTGAGACATGTATGCATTCAGTGTGGGTGAAAAAGGATTATGTTTTTCATAGGCTGAAATGAAATATGGACACATTAATAAAATCTGGCAGATAGTAACGTTAGATTATACAAATTCAAACGTTAAGACTGTGATATAGTTAAATATAATCTATAAATAGCATAAAGAAAATAATAAGAGTTAACATAATGTGAATTTCAGTGTAATATATATTTAAGAATACTTTGACTCTGGTCACTTCTTCTGAATAGATTTCCTTGGTACTTTGTAAAGTCTATGTAAATTATGAGTGATTATAAGTAAAAAATATCAGAACATAACCCAAAATTTTCTGAAAAAGTAAGCGATGTTAGTTTAAACTAAAAATTATCTTAATATTAATTTTCAGACGTCGTAATTAGAGCTGGATGATATCTGAATTTTATAATTGTGATATTCCGGTTACCAAATATCAATATACCAATATGTTCTATTATACATCACATTATTATAGAGTTGTAAATATGAGAGTTCTGTATAAAATAATACAAGCACACATATATTAATGTGTGTGCGTTGATTTTCTAGAAAGCAAAAATTTAATTTCTTAACCTTGAAACATAAATTTAAATTTTTACATATTTATTTTTAAAGGGTAAATGTTTCCCTACTTATTTGATCTAAAATGCATATTATCCAACATTTTTAGAAATTAAAAGAAAATAACCAGATAAGCGGAAAAATATATACATATTTTCTTGTTTCATTTCATTCATATCATGCATATATTTTCTGAAACAATAGATATATAAAGGACACACTGCAAAAGATTTTTTTCTTTATAATTGTCGGAACAAACCCACATAAAATTTCGGAAATATCGCAGAATTTTGGATCAGAATCACCCCTCAGTAAATCCGATAGCAAAGTGAACTAGTTTTATTGAAATTCCATTTAATTATATATATATATATATATATATATATATATATATATATATATATATATATATATATAATCATTTCATATATTTTTTTTAAATGTAAGGTTAGATAGTTTTGAATCTTAATAATTCTGTGATGAATATGATCATTTTTATAGTAATACAAAATATAGATTACTAAAAGTAGCTTTATACATTTTAAAAAAACTTTGTGGATTTTATTACCATTTTAAACATTTAAGATAAATTTCTTAAAGTCTTACCTCTTTGAAGTTTACAATCGCTTCACTCTATGGCTTTTAACATGTAAAAATATACGGCTATTTTGCATTTTCAATGCCATAATTCTATGGAATTAAACATGTAATATTATATCCTTTCTGAACTTTTATTAAACTCACTTTGTGGAAGAATAATTGGATATTTCATTTTTTTCTCTTAATAAATTTTAAAAATTTAAGGTAAGAAATAAATTTTATTGAAAAACTTACAAATAGAAATGCTAATAATAAAAGAAGCGCAAAACGCAGTATTTTCAGTTAAAATATTTTAAAATAACTGGTTTTGAATGATGAATAAATAATTCATAATTAATCTCTAAACTTTAACCACATTTTCATGACTGCACTGCTGTCAGCATACTGAATTTTGCCACCAGACAAATTAAAAACCGAATAAATTACTTTGAATGTCTGTTGTCATTTTAACAATCCTATCTTACTTTATTTAATTTTAATTATCTATAATAATCTATTGTCATTTGAATAACCATAATAATTTATTTTTGTAATTCAGTCCTATTCTATCCCATGCCCAGTTAAAGAATGACACCAAACCCGAATCTTTCGTATTTTTCTGGATATATCAAATACTGCAAATCAATGAAAAGAAAAAATACATTTTTTGGGATGGTCCTTTTCTAGCTACATTTTTTGTAAACATACATTTAAATGTAAATAAGCATGCGTCCACATGCAATTATATTATTTTCTAGCATAGCACATTTTAAATGCAAAATTTTAAAATTATTTTTTCTCTACATAAAAGAAATATTTCCAATAGCAATCCTTCCTCTCCTTCTGGAAACAACATCCAAACATGTTTTTACTTTATAGAAATTTAACGTATCTCTTGTGTAATTAGTTATTCCTTCAAAACAAGTTCTAAGCTACATGTTGAACAAGAAAAGTGTAGTAACGAATAAGGAGATACATTATTCAAGTGAGAGTATATAAAATCACAGAAGGTTAACAGTCTGAAAAACATTTATGATTCATATGTCATGGAAAATAAAAAAATATTGGAGTGATAAATAAAAGCACCGAAAGACAAAACCGCTAAGGTTGTACCTGATCCACTCATAAACCAGACTTCTAGTTAGTCTTATAAGTGAAAAGGTATTCTATAAATAAAAGTAATGGTGCTGATACGATTATATATTCATTAGAGCCAACAAGGTTTTTTATTTAGGACTCGGTAACCGAATAAGGAACACCATCAAGATAGGTGTCTGAGATTATTCCCATATGTTGAATGTCCAAACTCCAACTAAAGTCACCATTACTAAAGTCCTTGGCATTGCATTTGCTTCAGTTCACTAGAAAACACTTTGTAAATGCTAAATTCGCTAATTTGAAAATAGTTTAACCCATATTCTTCATATAATTCTTAGTTCATTCTTTATACCTTCTTCATATATTTAATCATACATTATTTCAGCCTTAAACACGATTTATTACATGTCTAACTGACACACCAATTTGCTATATAACATATTGTGAAGAAACTATAAACATGGAATATGTATGGTATCTCGCCAAATTGGCAAGATATTGGCTTCTTGGCGAAGTTTTGGGAGACTCATTTTTGTCGCTAAGTTTGACAATATATCTCTAAATTTGGGGACTTCGCGACATTTGTTGCCGACACTCTGTCTCTGGATTTTACTAGAGGGTTGTGGAAATTTCCAGAAACCTGAAAGCTATATAAAGGGACCGTGAGTTCTCGTAAAAGGTCAGTTCACGTTCTAGTCTGGTGAACGTAGGACCTGTGTTAATGATCTATGTATTTCTCTGAAAATATTGACAAAAATGCTGCCAAGTTTTATCGCCATCCGTTATTAATGTGATGCATTTGGCGTGTTAATAAATTGTTTTTGTGTTAGAAAAATTCTCTTGAATCCAACGAACTTTAAGCAAGAATTTCTCAACAATATATTCATGAAAATAATACATTCATTTTAATGAGAACAAGAGTGAATTCTTATAATGTTCAATGAAGAAAATTTTGATTTTAATGTATGTTTTTGTCTACTTATCTAATGTATATTTTCTTTAAGATTATGTATATAAGTTTAATCCATCTGAGCATGCATGCTAAATAAACACTATGTATTTTTCTTGATAATAACTCTCTCGCTACTGTACGGATTTCTATAACACTTGTCTAAGTGTTTATATACATACATATGGATATTAAACACACACACACAAATACATATATTTGTGTGTGTATGGAAATATGCAATCTTTATTCTATGAAAAAGCCTTTTAAAAATTTACAAATATATAAATTTTGTCTAATTTTCTTATTGGAGGTGGTCGAAAATGTACACTCTTTGCGCATAAGTCTCAGCTAACATTCATCATAAGACTGTTGTTGAAAGTAATAAAATAGCATTTCATAGAATTATTCAGTTTTTGTTCTTTTTATCAACAGAGAGCAAATAAATTTTGTTATGTAAGTATCTATTGTATAGAGAGCTCATATTTTCGTTCTTGACGATTTACTTTTCATAAAAGCATAGCATTTTTACAGATTATATATATATATATATATATATATATATATATATATATATATATATATATATATATATATATATATATATATATAATATATATATATATATATATATATATATATATATATATATATATATATATATATATATATATATATATATATATATATATATATATATATATATATATATATATATATATATATATATATATATATATATATATATATATATATATATATATATATATATGTGTGTGTGTGTGTGTGTGTGTGTGTGTGTAATATGTGTAATATTAAAATCCTTATTTAAATATTTTAATACTAATTTAAGATTAGTTTAACTTTTGTTCATAAAGTACGTCCGGGGTTTACGCAGTAATACCGATTTTTTTCCCTCCAGACACACTATACACTTAATTATACATATATATATATAGATATATATACATATATATATATATATATAAATATATATATATATATATATATATATTATATATATATATATATATATATACATATATATATATATATATATATATAATATATATATATATATATATATATATATATATATATATATATATATATATATATATATTATATATATATATATATATATATATATATATATATATATATATATATATATATATATATATATATATATATATATATAATATATATATATATATATATATATATATATATATATATTATATATATATAAATATATATATATATATATATATATATATATATATATACATATATATATATACATATATATATATATATATATATATATATATATATATTATATATATATATATATATATATATATATATATACATATATATATATATATATATATATATATATATATATATATATATATATATATATATATATATATATATATATATATATGTGTGTGTGTGTCATATTTGCTATTGGGAAAAAAAACTTATGTAGAGGAATTTTATGTAGAGGATTTTTTCATAGTTTTAATCGGACCACTTGCACTCCTTTCAGCTAAGAATTGAATATGCAATTCATTTATGTAATTTTTCATATAACATTCTGGCACACACAATGCTAAAACGATTTGACAAATATCGGAAACATCTCAAAAAACTCATTGAGAAAAAAAAATTAATTTCCCTGAATTCATTTATGATAACAATGTAAAAATTTATAATAACAATTAAAACAATTAAAAAGAGATTTTCAGTCTATTTATAAAAAATCTATGGTTTTTATGTTCAGCCGTAAATAAAGATGGAAATTGGCTACATTGAATTTTTTAAAACCTACTGTGCATTTTAAAATTGAAAAAGGATTCTGTATTTTAAAGTTACCTTACAGAGGGTAATTCCTTTTAAATTTTTTGTTCACTTTTGTATTCGGTCTATTTCCGTTCATTCTATTGAAAATTACACTTCGTAGATGACTAGCTTGTATTCACTTTCGAATAATATAGCTTACACAATGAAGAAACGATTTAACAAATGTCACAAAGAAATCAAAATTGTCATTATCAGATTAGAATTGTTCTTTAGTAGACTGGATTCATTGCTACTTCCAATTTACATATTTTGATTTCTATTATGTTTTTATGGAAATTACCAATTGTATGTTCAATAATATATAAAGGCTGCCTAAATCTAATACTAATTAAACTGAATTGTTAAAAACATATTATGCTTTTTCATAATGATAGAAAAGTATGTAGGAGATATCTTTTACCACAGAAACCATTATGTGTTATTGTATACAGTTTTCTTCAGATATCAATAATTATATAAATATTTAATGAAACTACAGATTTCTAGCTTCTGCAAAATTTCATATTATTGGATTCATAACAAAACTACACTTTAACAATTCAAAATTGTCATTTTTAAAAGCAATGTTCTTTTGTTTCACTGGAATCATTGCTAATAACCAATCAAATATATCAAATTCCTTTAATTTAATAAGCAATTCATCATTTCTATGCTGAAAAGATTAGAAATACAAAAATCCGCTAAACTGAGTTATTTAAAATCTGTGCTTTTTAAAAGAACAAGTAAAAGCATTTAGAAGATATCTTATGTAACGGAATTTCATTTCATTTTTATTAACTGTTTTCATATGTCCGTTTACATTCATTCTAGGAATAAAAATGTGATTTTGCAAATAAGCAGTTTGTATCACATTATGTTTTCAAATAATCTGACACGCACAATGAAATAATGATTTAGAAAGTGTCACAAGCAATTCAAAACTGTCATTTTCAGTAGTCTGTCAGTTCAGCAGACAGATTTTTATTCATTTTAAGAAATCAAATATTTCGATATCTATTATTTGGTAATAAAATATTTCCATAATCACAACTACACAGCGATTACATTTTACAGTTTAATAAAAAGCAATGTTAGAACAATGACGAAAATTCGAATAGTATTCGACAGTTCGAGAAAATAAATTGTATATATTTGTTTTCTAAATATTTGACCATATTTTTATTAGGAAAGTGTATGCTTCACAATTAATGTTAGTCTTTAAGATCTCTCAAATACTGACTCGAGTTCCAGAATCTGATAACATCAAGAAAAGAATTTTTTTTAATGAAAATTTCTATAAAGAATCTTTAGGGTCTTTTTCGTGAATTACCCTTTTCTGGAATATTTTTGGATAATAAATCGACCTCAGTATTCAGGTTGACGATTTTGTCTGGACCAAACTCGCAAGTTAGAACGTGGTTCTTTATCAAAATAATAGAAAAGGGAAAAGGGAATTAAGAAATGGGGGGAAGTAAGGTATTATAGACCTAAGATTAAATCTAACATTTAAGTTATATTAAAAGTTTCGAATGAGCCATTTTAAAAAATTGCTTGCATTTGCTGTTCCAGTAGAAAAATAAAGCATAAATTAATGTTTAATGTTTGATTTGAGAAATGTCTTACACTAAACTAGTATTACTAAATATTTCTATCATTAAATATATTTGATTTATTTTATATATAAAACCTTAAGGATGTGAGTTAAGGTAAAAATGCATATAGAATTCAAGTTGGATGACAAGTACGTTATTAGTAAAGTGGTAACAGACTTGATAAGTAATGAATTCTACATTAAAATTAAAAAGGTATAAATTGGCTGGCTTGAATAATGTATAACTTGTTTAATAATTTCAAATGTTTTTAAAAACTAACTAGTAATCAATATTGAAAGATAAAAGTGTAAAGAAACTAATCTTAAAAATATTGATTTGTGTTTTATCTTTCTCTATTCACACCTGGGATAACAAATGTAAGAAAATCTTAAAACATTTGTCGAGTAGACATATAACTAGTTTATATTATAGTGGTTTATACATTATAGATTAGATTATAGTGGGTTATGAGGAATTCTGCCCAGGGAAGATATTCTGCAAGAGAATCCTCAATTCTGCAAGAAAATACTGCAGAATTGAAGAATTCTGCAATAATTCTTATGCATTCTTGCATATCTTATTATGATTTTATTTGAAAGTAATATTGTTCATATGTTCATAAATAGATAAAGACAAAAGTTATTTTCATGTATGTATGTCTATAACACAAGTTATACAAAATTATATATTTTGACAAATTCAGGTGACTTAATCGAATGTAAACACGTAAACCGTAAACATAAACTAATATTATTAAATATTTCGTTTATTGAATATTTAATTTATTTTCGGGGTAATATCTTAAGGATCTGAGTTAAGGTAAAAAGACCTATAGCATTCAAATTGGGTGAGAAATATGTTATCAGTAAAGTGGTCTTAACAAGTAATGAATTCTACATTAAAACTAGAACGTTATAAATTTGGCTGGCTTGAATAATTTATAACTTATTTAACAATTCAGTTGTTCTCAAAAACAAACTAGTAATCAATATTGAAAGATAAAATTACAAAAAAAACTAATATCAAAAATATTGTTTTGAGCTTTATCTTTCTCTATTCACCCCTGGGATAACAAATGTAAGAAAATCTTAAAACATTGGCCGAGGAGACACAAACTAGTTAAAGATTAGATTATAGTGGGTTATTAGGAATTCTGTCCAAGGAAGAAATTCTGCAAGAGAATTCTGTAAGAGAATTCTGCAAGAAAATCCTCAATTCTGCAAGAAAATTCTGCAGAATTGAAGAATTCTGCAAGAATGCTAATGCATGCTTGCATAGATAATTATGATTTTATTTCAAAGTAATATTGTTCATATATTCATAAATAGATAAAGACAAAAATTATTTCTATGTATGTATGTCTATAATACAAGTTATACAAAATTATTTTGATAAATTCAAATGACCTGAATTCAACCTGAATTTATCAAAATATATTTTGATAAATTCAGGTACAGAATCCTTATTTTAATATAAACACGAAGACCAGAAGTACATATGTAACAATAAAAATTACCCTTCATAGCAAATTCACTTCTTTTTTTCAAATTATAAATATTCACTGCATTCAAGTTATATGAAAGTTAGATAAATTAATTGCTTCCTCTCCTACCACTTAGTAATTGGCCGATGTAATAATGCTAATTACATAAAAAATACCATGGTAATTGCAGAATAAACCCTTTCTAGAATTACATTACTATTTTGCTTTGACTAATGTCATTAATATATTCAGCAGCAATGTATCTTCCTTTTGAGAATATTACTCGTATACATTGATAGAAACGTCTTATGAAATTCTGATTTCTCTTGAGACACTTATGATTTTACTCTTATTTTGCAGCACTTAAATTGGTATTTATTATTTTCTACTTTTCATGAAAGGAAGATTTTGATTCAATGACAGTTAAAATGAATAGGTGAAACATTTAAAATAATCCTATTCTAGTTAAAATAAACATTTTCTAGTAGAACATTCCTATTTTGCTTTTACTAATGTCATTAATATATTCAGCAGCAGTGTATCTTCCTTTTGAGAATATTGCTCATTGATAGAATCGACTTATGAAATTCTGATTTCTCTTGAGATACAATATCCAAACTCAATAATGCATTTTTCATATGCAGTTACCTTCTTGCGTATGTCATTTCCCTGTCCAAATAGGGAAACAGTTTTCTCAGGATAAAACATCAAACGGGGCACCGAGAACACTTACGATTTTACGTTTATTTTACAGCACTTAAATTGGTATTTATAATTTTATACTTCTGATGCAAGGAAGATTTTGATTTCAATGACAGTTAAAATGAATAAGTGAATTAATGAATAATTTCCTTAAATATTAACATGTTATTTTTATGTATCTGCTGTCATAATAATATATCTTTTACAGATAATTTATTTTAAGATTTTCTAAATTCTCTACATTAGTCCATATAATTTCTTTTTCGCCAATATTTGTTACCGTTTAGTTAAAAAATGGTTTCGAATGTAAAATAATATAAACTAAATATATACTACTCATATATATATATATATATATATATATATATATATATACAAACACACACACACACACACACATATATATATATATATATATATATATATATATATATATATATATATACAAACACACACACACACACACACATATATATATATATATATATATATCTGACACGAACGCGTGGTTAAAACATGGACATTTTATTTCATATATAATAACTTCTTTATTGTATTCCTTCTGTCAATAACTACGACATCGCTTAGTTCTTAAACCCCATTTTTAAACCTGACACACACACACACATACATACATACATACATATACATATATATATATATATATATATATATATATATTATATATATATATATATATATATATATATATATATATATATATATATATATATATATATATATATATATATATATATATATATATATATATATATATATATATATATATATATATATATATATATATATATATATATATATATATATATATATATATATATATATATATATATATATATATATATATATATATATATATATATACATATATATATATATATTATATATATATACATATATATATATATATATATATATATATATATATATATATATATATATATATATATATATATATATATATACATATATATATATATATATATATATATATATATATATATATATATATATATATATATATATATATATTATATATATATATATATATATATATATATATATATATATATATATATATATATACATAACTTTATAGGTTTCAAAATCTCCCTTGCGGCTGTCATATTAAACAATTAATAACTCACAGTCCTTATGATAGATGTTGAAAACCTTAAGTGCATTCAAAACCCCGATTGACGTTTCACTCTACGCTGACTGTTTCCCTTTTCGGAAAGGAAAATGGCATTAGTAAGTGCAGATGAAAAATGTATTATCGAGTTTGGATATCGCATCTCGGGAGAAATCAGAAATTCTGCACCAGCTGAATCACGACAAATCTATCGACGGGCAATATTGTCATATGGAAGATCCATCGCTGTTGGATGTATTAATGACATTCGTCAAGACGATAGAGGATGCACTTTGGGAAATATTTATTCCATTAATATCGTGGAAGCTTAATTCGTAATTGGCATTATTACATTCATAAATTATAAAGTGACATGATATAAAAGTAATGTATTCCCATGATTACATAGAAAATATAATCAGTAATGAAATATAGCATATTTTTCTATATTAGTAACATTAAATGTGTTAACTTGAAAATGCTATGGAAAAATAATTATTATTATTTTAGCTCTTAAGGTCCTTTTAGTCCCATTAATTTAATTATTTAATGCAGGAATTTGTCAAAATTAGTTATACGTTGCAATTCTTTTAATTCTCAGAATTATGTACACATTTAATATCTAAGTAATTATTCCACTCACTTTAAGAAAATCGTGTAAAATAATTTTATTAATAAAATAATCATAATGGTAAGAAAAGTTTATAAAATATGCTTATTTGTTCACGTGTGTTTATTTTCATGGTTGACATATCTTTTAAACCTTTCTAATAATTTGGCATAAATGAAATAATTATTTGATGAAAACTAGATTTTATGTATATATCTTAATATAACTATTTTGGTCAGCTCTATGAAATTATCTGACATTAATTATATTTTCTGTTAATTAAAATGTTTATAACTTTTGAATTGTGTGTTTCGTTTCTGCGAATTTTACATAATATAATCTTGTATCAGTTAAAAACTTATACTTAAAATATCTAATTTTGTCTTTACAGAATTGCAATAATAAAATTATTGATATATGTTATTAATCACGTTATATATGTATTTTTGATTTTTAAAAATTTAGTATCCCACAAAAATCATTAAAAAAATTCTAGATAATTTTAGAGCAAATTAATCATATTTAAAATTTAAAATGTTATTTCATTCTGGAAATAATTTTGTATTAATTAATAAGCATGTTTTTTACATTTCAAAGAATAACCCCATCATTTAAAACATATTCCGACGATGTTTAAATGATGTATGACTCATATGTTTTAACATTATTTAGATTCCTAAAACCTAACTTAGGAAACGAATATTTTTATGTAACTATATTTTATGTTATTTATATTAACTATTGATTAAATCAATGGAATAATTTTGAAATAATGGATAGCTCATTAGGTATGAACAGGTATTCTTATTAAATGGTGAAATTAATGAAAAGAAGAATAATTTAAAGATTTAAGCCAAAATTAAGAAATGAAATACTAACAGATAACGAAAAAATTAAATAAACAAAAAATTATATATATTTTACAAATTATACTTCAGCTTAAATGTGTACAAAAATTCTGAACTTCAAGTAAATAATAATTACCAGATGATAGCCAAATCTGTGCGAGAAACCAAGGATTTGAATCAATGCTTAAACAGTTTTAAACAGAAGGTCCTTGTCACACAAGGCTTCGTAAAGCAAAATAAATATGTATACCATTTCAAACGAAATGCTTCCAAAACAAACTGGAGTTATTATTTTACAAAATGCTTTATGAAATATCACTCTACTATTTATCTACATTTATAAACATTTATTAAAATTTATTTTTATGAATGTTTAATGTGTAATCTAATAAATTTACATTTATATTATTCATCCTAAAATCAGCTTTAGGATATTCATACACGTAATATAATCAAAGTCTTCATTAAATATTAACTCTATAGGATTCAAAATCTCCCTTGCGGCAGATGTATTACATAATTAATAACGCGCAGTCCTTATAAAACATAAGTGCTTTCAAAACCCCGATTGACGTTTCACTTTACGCAGACTGTTTCCCTTTTCGGAAAGGAAAATGGCATTAGTAACTGCAGATGAAAAATGTATTATCGAGTTTGGCTATCGCATCTCGAGAGAAATCCGAAATTCCACACCAGCTGAATCACGACAAATCTATTGATGAGCAAAATTGTCAAAGGGAAGATCCATCGCTGTGAGATGTATTAATGATATTCATCAAGACGATAGAGGATGCACTTCGGGAAATATTTATTTTACTATTATCGTGGAAGCTTAATTCGTAATTGGCATTATTGCATTCATAAATCATAAAGTGACATGATATAAAAGTAATGATTTTTATCTGATTCCGTAGAAAATATAATCAGTAATGAAATCTAGCATATTTTTGTAATAGTAGTTTTGTAATTTTGCATATTAGCGTAATATTAAATATGTTAAATTGACATTGATATGGAAAAATATTTATTAATATTTTAGCTCTTAAGATATTCGAAGTCTCATAAACTTAATTATTCAATTTGTCATAATTAGTTATACGTTGCACTTAATATAATGCTCAGACAAACTTTCGCTTTTATGACAGCCTCAAATTTAAATATCATGCAGTGAAAAAAAATTATATATTTACCCATTTACTCTCAACCGAGATTTTTAATAACAAATGAAATTTTGGATACAGGTCGTCATCTCTATTGCTCTTTATATTTAGCTAATTTAATCTATATATTTATCTAATATATTATACATATTATATTTTCTTTGAATTCGCGCATGAGCAGTGAAATATTATTTAGAAGACCTGTTCATCTTTCATGAAATATTCTTATTTCTTAATTCCATTTGCAGAGTATTGTGTACAAAGATATTTGACATCCGTCCTAGAAATGGCATTAGTTGATATCGAGTATTATTGAGAAAATTATAAGCAAAACACTTGGAGAACTTAAGGATTGTTCTATAAAAACCTTAATTTCTTCACAAGTATACGTGCTATCCTCATAACAATAAACACAGATTATTATAACATGCATCTAAAGAATATGCTAATGTTTCAATGCTTTTCATATATTATTTATTACAGGGTTATCCAAAACATATTCACTTTTCTTCAATTTGTTAACGGTCCAGTATAGTTTCAGAAGAATATTTTAGCTGCAATATATGACGTCTACCATCTTGTTTACACGCCTGAGGTTTCAGTATAATTCTACTTGTATTTTTCTAGATATTTAACAAAATGCCTAAAATCGCAAGTGACCGGTCATCATTGGCAATATAGTATTATATATACATATACATATACATATATATATATATATATATATATATATATATATATATATATATATATATATATATATATATATATATATATATATATATATATATATATATATATATATATATATATATATATATATATATATATATATATATATATATATATATATATATATATATTATATATATATATATATATATATATACATATTTGTACATCGGTGGCTTGGTGCATCGGTGCTAAATGGTGCAAAATTTCACTAAGAGTCTAACAAAACTAAATTTAAACTAAAGCTAATGATTATCGGTAAAATATATATACCCAATAATAAAAATTTAGTGATACAGAATATTAAAATCTAACGCACATTCATAATATCAATACAAAGCCTAGAGGAAACTATCTTTCGAACAGACATTGCACGTTAGTGGCAAAGATGGTTAACTTTTACGTTTAGGAAAACAAAAATTCTCTGAGCAGGACTGACCGAGTTTAATTATTAATGTGCCTTGATAATTTACTACTTTCCATGTGTGTTATATAGTGGAGAGATTTTATAGATATATATAGATATATATATATATATATATATATATATATATATATATATATATATATTATATATATATATATATATATATATATATATATATATACATATATATATAACAATATATAAATATAAATATATATAAATATATATATATA
>CM063511.1:106624240-106676740 GCA_032207245.1 Pardosa pseudoannulata
AATATTTAAAATTCATATTTATAAATCATGAAAATTTAGATATAAGATATTTTGAGTTGCGTGTTTTAAGGTGAATGAAGAATGAAGTAATTTGTGTAACGCAACATTGATTTGGAATTGAAATAGAGAAAAATTTGAACACATAACGGAATTTACACTTAACGAAGTTCATATACATATGTCTAGGAAAATATAATACAAATACTTAACAGCTGTTGATACAGATGGTTCGGTATGGATAGGTTCTGGAAACGTCTGCACTCTGTCTCCCCAAAATGTAGTTGTCTTCTTCCTTTATCTTAGGTCTCAGGCGTCCATTGAGGCAGAAAAGAAAACAACCTCCTTTTGCATTACTCTAACACCCTGAACCTCCTAAAAAAAATCGCATCTCCCCCTAAAAATGAAGTGTCAGAATTATCTCCAACCCAGTAGGTCGTTCTATGGTTTAATTGTTCAGTCTTCAAACTTCAAACTTTGGAAGTACAAATTTCCTTCCTGGTGTTGACCGCTCTAATACTGTTCGCGTACGCTTATCATGATGTCCGTAGTAAGGTATTAACAACAATAAAAAATGCATAGAATATCTTTTCCTATGAAACCTGGACAACAACTTTTTCAGATGAAAAGATACTGTCGACCTTTGAAAGAAAAATTCTTAGAAGTATATTAATATATGAAGTTATTGATATAATATATGAAGATGATAATATAGTTTAGAACTATATAATTTATATAATGAACCTGACATAATAAATTTCATCAAATTGCAAATAATAAAATGGGCAGATCATCTAATCAGTATGAGCAATAACCAACAACAAAAAGAGTCTTCGATGCAAAACCTATAGGAACGCGAAGACGAGGAAAACCAAAACTGAGAAGGACAGACTGCCTGGAAAGAGACCTTCAGGTACTTAAAGTAAAAAAACTGGAAAATTTGGACTCCAGAAGGATGTCTTGGAAAAAGCTTATTGAGAAGGACAGGGCCCATCCTGGACTGTCATACCACTGAAGAAGAAGAAGAAGAAGTGTATCGTTTCAATACATACAAACACTATTATTAAATCTGGAAATAAGATTTTATCATATGTCACTGATATTCCAGTGATTTTTTCTAAAGTGTAATAAAACAATATTCTTATACATATTTTGCTTTGAAAAAACCAGCATCTCTTTTCACTACCCCGAGCGTCCAACACTTCCTGAAAATATTCGCCTCCTCCGCAAAAACGGAGGCTAAGTCTCTTTACAGAGGCTCACAGTTCTCCAATTCAACGATCTCTTGTATTACTGACTGTTCAAATATCCAACATTTGAAGCTCAAATTTCCTTCCTGCTCTAAACAGCTCTGATACTGCTCACGTTCGGTGATCACGGTGTACTTGGTAATTTAGTAACAATAATAACAGATGCATAGTGTATATTTCCAATACATACAAGCATTATTATTAAATTTGGAAATAAGATTCTATGATATGTCGCAGATATTCCAGTGATTGTTTATAAAGAATAATAAAGCAATAAATATTTTTTTAAATATACTTATTCATATTTTGCTTTGAAAAACCAGCATCGCTCTTCACTACCCCGAACATCTAACTCCTCCTGAAAACATTCGCTTCCACAGCAAAAACGGGTGCTGAGTCTCTTTACAGAGGGTCACAGTTCTCCTAACCAATGGTCTCATCTATTACTGACTGTTCAAACTTCCAACTCCTGAAGCTCAAATTTGCTTCCTGGTCTAGACCTCTCTGATAATGCTCAGATTTGGTGATCACGGTGTATATGGTAAGGTAATAACAATGCTCACAGTTGCAGTATGTAACTTTTCTTACATAAAAGTACTATTATTAAAATTGGAAAAAATATTTAATGAACTAACACGGATATTGCAGCGTTTATTTCGGAAAAAAATTAGACTAAAATCGTTTCAAAAATAAAACAAATATTAGTACTCATCTTGCTTTATCCTATCGTAAATTAACTGGGTTTGTGTGAAATTACATCTTACTTATTATTAAATATGGATAATAATATTAAATATTATATATGGATAGTAATATTAAATATTTTTCAATTTTCGATTTCTAATGGAAAAAATAGATTAAGAAATATCATCTTATCTATATTTTTTGCTACATATATATGCGAACAGATATATTTCTTTCTTTAAAAGAGAACTAGAGAACATAAAATCAGAAATGGTCTGCTCACAATTAAAGTGTAAAAAAAAGAATCCTTTTTGTCCAAAGATTGCTTATGTAATGGCAAAAATTGCAGCTGCAGGCAGTTTACGAAATAAAATACTTCATCTGTCCAGATTTATCCAGTGCTAATCAAAACTTTATTTTTTTTAAAGATTTTTTGAGGGGTGAGTAGGGAACGGAGACTTCAAAGTATTTATTGTGACAAATATTGTTTGAAAAAGATTTTTCGAGAGAACTTTAATTAACGAGAGTATTTCTATTCATTTTAAAGTAGTTTGTAAGTAAAGTTAAATTATCTTTTAAATATTATTTTTAGTGTTAAGTTTTTAGTGTTAGTATTCCTACATACATGATTTAAATTTAATTTTTACACCCAAGACAGTTTTGTGTATATTATTTCACAAATACTTAAATATTATTCACTTTTATACGTTAGAAAAGTTTATGTGAATTAAACCTGTATTAACTGAACAATTCTAAAATTTTGTTACCGAACAGAAATTAAGGTACTGGCATATTTATGCAGATACAATTTTTAATTAGAAGAATATTTTAATATTTTAGAGGAACTAAGAAATGCATTATTTTACGTAGTTAGCACCCAAATGATATGAGAGACTGAAATACAGTTTACCCTTATGCGGAAAATTTACATAACTATACAATAGTCGTATTTGTGGTCCATTTACATTTAATTTCATGATACATTAAAGTGTTTTCATTCAGACCCAAAAAGTAGATTATCAAATACATTATTATCATATACAAATATATACTCATTTTTAAATATGATGGATATTGCAGATTTTGCTTCGAAAAAATTATAATTTTAAGCAAATATATGTATGCATTCTCTTTAAAATCGTGATCTATTTTTTACTTTTGGAATTAATGTCTACCTTTGATATAAAATGTTATAGTATTTTAATATTCTTTGAAGGTGATTAAAAATGGGAAAAAAATGTATTGATAAATGAATAGCTATCTACATATCAGGGCCCAAATATATTTTTGTAAGAAGATTGAAAGGCAAAGCATGGAAACTCCTAATTTCTAAACGGATTTATACCATATTGTAATTTAATGCTTCAAGAAAAAGCTGAGAAATATGAAATTTAGACCAGATATATAAATTCCAAGACTAGCTTAAGAATATAATTTGCTTAAGCACTATTCCCATCAAAGCTGGAAGTAAAACAATGCGCTTGACAACGTAAAAGCTTGACAATAAAGAAAAATGAGGTGCAGAGAAAAATTAATAAATCTGTAATCTACAAAAAATGTAAAAGTCCTTCTAGGTAATTAAGACTAAATGTATGCATTACAAATTAGTAATGAGAGATGATGAAGGTGTAACTCCAGAGAAACCAAGAATAAAACTTTAGTTCCAAAATCATTTTCTTTAGAGAATTAAGATAGGAATACATAACTTTTTTCGTGAAACTAAGTAATACCCACAATTCAATAGAAAATAAAGCTTCTGGTGAAAAATGAAAAAGTAAATAAATAAAGCAATCCTTTTGGATTTTATAAAATTAAAATATTTTTATTAATTTTTAAAAAGACTTGAATATTTTAGCATTATTATTATTATTATTATTATTATTATTATTATTACTATTATTATTATTATTATTATTATTATTATTAGTAGTAGTAGTAGTAGTAGTAGTAGTAGTATAATTGTTATTATTATTATTATTATTATTGTTATTATTATTATTATTATTATTATTATTATTATTATTATTATTATTATTATTATTATTATTATTAGTAGTAGTAGTAGTAGTAGTATAATTGTTATTATTATTATTATTATTATTGTTGTTGTTGTTGTTGTTATTATTATTATTATTATTATTATTATTATTAGTAGTAGTAGTAGTAGTAGTAGTAGTAGTAGCAGTAGTAGTAGTAGTAGTATAATTGTTATTATTATTATTATTATTGTTATTATTATTATTATTACTATTATTATTATTATTATTATTATTATTATTATTATTATTATTATTATTATTATTATTGTGAAAATCTCCAACCAAGTATAATTTTAAATCGTACAACGTTTATTTGCTCTTTTATGTATTCCTTCCTTAAAAAAAGGTAATAAAATTCATGATGTAATGTTAATAATCAAAGGATAATATGTGGCCCTCTTTTTCAAATAAAATTGACTCTACAAATGATGAAACTGGATTTTGGGGTGGTTTACAAAATATAAATCATTTCGTCTTTCACCATTAAAAGCACTAATTAAAATTTTATATTTAAGCCCATAGTTTTTCAGATTATTTAAAATACTACTAGCAAAAACACTGGTTAGTAAAGAATTTCCAAGGTAATTTAATAAACAGGAGTTTCCTACATGATAGGTAGCATATAATTTAAAAATTCAATGTGTTTAAACGTTACTTAACGTGACTAAATATTCATATACCAGCCTGATTTGATATTGCACTTCCGAAAGTTTTGTGCGGATTTAAAAAAAAAATCCGCGATGTGACTTTCATAATCAGAGGAGAATATGTGAATCCCGTTTTCAAATAAAATTGATTCCACAAAAGAAGAAACTGGATCATTGTGTGGTTTACAGAATGCAAATCATTGCATCTTTCTAAATTAAAGGTACTAATTAAAAGTTTATATTTAAGTACATAGTTTTTCAGATTGTTTAAAATACAACTAGCAAAAATACTGGTTAGTAAAGAATTTCCAAGGTACTTTAATAAATATGAGCTTCCCGCATAATAGGTACAATGTAATTTAAAAATTCAATGTGTTTAAATGTTATTTAGCGTGATTAAATAGTTATACAGGAGCCTGATTTGATATTGCACTCCAGAAAATTTTGGAAGGAATATTTCCTAGACCCACTAACTAAATGTAATTTAAAATACAAGAATATTTAACAGAGAATTATCTGGAAATATTTAGGGAATTCGTAATTTTTGTTGATGTATGGAAAATGTAATGCTTCTTTTTACAAGTACATAATTATTTCCTAAATAAAATTTATTACATAGGTACAATGAATGACAAGCATTAATGAAATGCATATCTCCTGCATGCTCTATGTTAAATGTATTAGGTTATTATGTAAAGTTTAAAGAAAAATAATGATAGAAAAGTTTTTTGTTCAGTCTAGTCCAATCAAGAAAATTTTAGCTAGATTTCTTTTAGCTTTTCAAGTTAATTTTAAAATGCCACCAAACTCCGGGAAACCTTCAGTGTACCATGCCGATAGTGTTCATCACTATTACGTAACATGAACACGTTTTATTTAAACTCCTACTTATTTATATCTTTCTGGAATTAAAACGTACTTTTAAAAGTATAAAGTCCAATTATGTAAATCACTCTCAGACAGAAAGTACAAAGAGAGAAAAAATGGACTGATAAGTAAATGTTTATCTAGTTGTGTGTTTCAGGCTACATATATATGTGATTCCTTGAACTTCTTTCTTTAAGAAGATCTATAGAAAATGGCATACCCAATGAGTTGTTCATAATTAGAGGAGAAAAAGTGAATCTACTATCCTTTAAAAGTGCTTCTGTAACAGAAAAATCGACGCTGCAGGCGGTTTACAGAACTTACATCACTTGATTCCTCTCGATTTAAAGTGCTAATGAAAATTTTGTTTTTCAGCTTTTTTTACAGCGGTGGATCTTTAAAATATTTATTGGTAGAAATACTAGTTTTAGAGACTTTTCGTAAAAGCTTTAATAAATAGAAGTTTTTTTTCTATTCTTCTTATAGCAGCTTGTAGCATAAAAGACGGGTTGTTTTAAAATTGTTATATTTACCGTAAGCAAATATTCATATGTACAAGAGCTATATTTGATTATTCACTGGAGAAACTTTTATATGGATTTTCCCAGACGTATGAACTTTACATAGTTTTGCATGCGAGAAAACTCTATAGATTTTAATTATGAAATAGTTAAGAATTTCTAAAGTTCTGTTACCTTACGGATAATGAGATATTGTTGCGTTTAAAAAGATATAAGCACATAATTATTCCCTTAAGAAAATGCATTAAATTAAGTATTTAATGCCCAAATGATATTAGTTACTACGGTGTATTTGTCCCAAATGCAAAAACTTCACTGTTTCCCTTAACTATGTTAAGATTCGAATTTCTCATTTATTTAAAATTTAATTTTATAATGCTGCAAGATGTTTTCTTTCAGATGAAATTATTGGGTTAATGTGTATGTTATTATCTCCAAAACTTCGGGAAAACGTTCTTTTTCAAATGCCTTGCATATTGCTAACATTGCCACATACAATAAAGTAAAGGTTACGAAATTAAATAAATATATGTACTCAATATCATTTAATCTCATAGTTACTTAATAATTTCCTTGAGGATATGCATCCTAAGTGCAACATTAAAACAAATGAATACTTGAAATCGACAACAAAGAAAAGAGTTTGATAGATAAATGTCTATGATTTTTTATATCGCAGACATTTGTGACGTTCTTCGCAATTATCTTCGTTTTTGTGATGTTCTTCTAAACCATCTTCGTTTTGTAAAGTGTGAACTGCGAGTTCATACTACAAAAGGAAGATATTGCTTATAAAATCCATTTCCTATAAAATTGTTCCTTGAACAGAAACAAATTAGCAATAGGGATGGTTACCTCAATACAACTAATTTCAGATATCTCGATTTGTTTTATAAAAACTTTAAAACCAGTCTCCCCAAAGTCGTTTAAAGCTAACCACGATTAATATCTGTTTAAACGGAGAATTTTGTTCCACTATTGTTTGGTGTCCTGAGTTAATCGCGGTTAGCAGTTAAACGACTTTGGTGAGACTGCCCCTTAATGACTCAAAAAGCCAAATAGTTTGCCAAACACTTCACGAAAATAAATTAAAAGGTTTTACTTTTCAGAAAATAAATATGAATTTAAATAAATATATGTACTCAATATCATTTGATCTCATAGTTACTTAATTGTATTCTATAGGTACCAATGCCAACATTCAGTCACTTATGTCCGGAGTAACAGCGTGGTTTGAAATTTCAACATGCTAATTACAGATTATACATAAGTACATATCCTATTGGTTTCTAAATTAAAATTAGA
This sequence comes from Pardosa pseudoannulata, assembly GCA_032207245.1. NCBI lineage: Eukaryota > Metazoa > Arthropoda > Arachnida > Araneae > Lycosidae > Pardosa > Pardosa pseudoannulata. The sequence goes on from CM063511.1 coordinate 106,631,551, forward strand.
TTAAAAATATTTACACGGTAGTAAATTGTAAAATGTAAATTAAAATTTATGCATATAAAAATGTATCAGTCGCTTTTTTTAGCTTTAACAACTTATTTTTCAGAACAGTGTTTCTTATACCAACATTGACGCTGATTAAAATATTTCCATTTTTCTATCAGCAGGGGTTCTAGAGTTTGTCTACCAAAATTTGAGCTAAATTCAGTTTGGTTCTATCACACAGTACTGAAAACTATTTAACATGCAGCATTACTGTGTGGAAAGAGTAATATTCAGCAGTATTTTTTGTAAAACTTTGTATTTAATGGCTGAATTGTAAACTTTTAGCTCTTAACATTTTTTTCTTTTCCGAAGCAATCTCAGGAGTGTCCGGAGTTATCAAATTTTCTCTTTCCTCCGAAGTAACTGCACAGAATTCGGAGTAGTTGGAATGTCTGTATAGGATAGAAATACTACGTGCAATATTAAAACAATTCAATACTGAAGTACTCGAAATTAACAACAATGAAAAGAGTTTGACAGATAAATGAATATGATTTTTTATATCGCAGACATTTGTGACGTTCTTCGCAATCATCTTCGTTTTTGTGAGGTTCTTCAAAACCATCTTCGTTTCGTAAAGTATGAACTACGAGTTCATACTTTAAAAAACTACAAGTTCATACTTTACAAAACGACGGTATTTCTAATAAAATCCATTTCCTATAAAACTGTTCCTTGAACAAAAACAAATTAGCCATAGAGATGGTACCTCAATACAGTTAATTTCAGATATCTAGATTTGCTTTAGAACCAGTCTCACCAAAGTCGTTTGAAGCTAACCACGATTAATATCTGTTTAAACGGAGAATTGCGCCCCACCATTGGTTTGCACCATGTGTTAATCGTGGTTAGCCGTTTAACGACTTTGGTGAGAATAGCCCTTACTGACTCAAAAAGCCAATTAGTTTGCCAAACACTTAGGATAAGTAGAGTTTTTACATAGTTTAAACGTTTTTACTCTCCTGGAAATAAAACATAATTAATGTTACCTTTACTAATAAAAATCAAACCAGCATTATTATAATAGCAGGACTAAATACGAAAAATGCCTATTTATATAAACCAAACGATATATTGCTATAAAATTTCCATATATTCGTCGACAGTTTGCACCATTGGAGAATCGTTGAACATTTTTATTACTATTTTTATCTATTGTATGTGTTCTAAAACTTTATTAGATAACCTTAATTATCCAAACCGATACTTAGGTGCACAGCTAGTATGCACATAAACCATATTTCGTTTCATACACAAGAAAGGTTTATAAAGTTTCATCTATAATTTGGTAACCTCGTTTTTATGCATTTCTTCAGAAGCAAGTTAAATAAAATGTTTCCGATGCAAGCGAAACTATAAAAAATTTCTGTAGGAAAAGTGACAAAATGAAAGGATACATTGTGTAAAGTATCTAAAATATTATTTTAATGCTTTCGAACCTCAATATAAAGGCGATTATTGTTACTGATCTAAAACAATGCAAACAAAATTATATATATATATATATATATATATATATATATATATATATATATAATATATATATATATATATATATATATATATATATATATTCTCCATTCCTGTAAGAATGTTGAGTTATAATGCTTTTTATGTATCCATTTACAATTATTTTTTTTAAAAGTAAATGATTTGTTTTGTTTTATAATGTTGTCAGTGTTACCAAAGTTATATAAATTTTTAATTCAATATACAGTGTAAAATAACTTGTGATAAGAACAAGAAACTAGGAAAAGCTCACATTATATTGTCACGAAGATTCGAATGAACACACAGTTTAACGTAACAGAAGAATTTATTGAAGCTAAGTAGCAACTCGCAACTTTACAAGATCGAGAAGTTGCCTACCACTAGTGGGTATCAGCTTTTATACCCGAACAGAATATTCGAGAAATAAATAATTTACATATTAAAGAAAGATCTAGAAAGTTCAAGAACACAAGGAACAATAAATAACATTTTTAGATTAAAAAATCCGTACTATGGATAAAGAGCCACGGCAAGGATCGAACCCACAATCTTCGGGTCTGGATCGCGTGCTTTGACCATTCGCCCACTTAGCTCGTTGGCTAAGCTTCTTTATGCGGCAATATAATATTAATACTACATTTTCCAATATGATTGTAAAATTCATGCAATAAAATTCACCGTTATATATAGATTCTTATAATTTTGAAAGCCATATATTAAGAATTGTTCTAATACTTCGAAAGTGTATTAGTTACAATAGCATATTGTAGGGAACCAAAGTGATAATATCTGAACCAAATTATTGCATTGCTTTTAAAGACTTGTAAGTCATTGTAAAGTCAAAATGTTTAGAAAATTAATATATGTGCTTTGCTCAAATAATCTTATACAACTCCTTTACTTAGCTTAGTTTTACTTTATACTTTCACAGCCATGGGATATAATGGGATTGGCTTTTCTGTTAACTTGTGCCTTAACACAACGCGTGTGCCTTAACACATAAGCGAATGTAAAATGCTGTGGTGACAGAGTACGAAACATGGATTGTGTGAACGATCTCAAATTCTTTTACCTTCATATTTTTCTGTATAATTTCATAGCCTGACGCCTGCCCTTTATCCAGCTTAAATATTAATCTTATTTTGCAGTAGGATAAAAACACCTATTACATGTATATGCTCGGGTATGTTAGTTTATACATATATAAGTGCTTTCTCAAATATATTTAGAGTACGTCTTTACAAAAAATAACAAAGAAAGTCTCACAGTTATAAACAAATTTCATAGAACTTGTTTGAGAGAGGAATATACCAGAATTTCTCATAATGTAATGATCAAAATAAGCCAGGAGTAGATACCTTGTAATAACCCATGGCTTGTGTCAGGAATAAACTTTTATGCATTGTTAAAAGAAAAGTCATACACTCTAAAGCAAAGGTCTCCACTGTCAAGTTCGTATTTCCACAAATACCAAATGTATTATTTTAAACTGGATATATATCTGAGTTTTCAAAATTTTATAGAAAAAGAATATATGAATAAAATGAAAATATTTTTGCAAGACATTTTGCTTCCTGTCCAGAATATATTATGAGAAAAAAGTAGTAAAAATCTATATCTTTCATATCTCTGCATTCGACAATATTCTGATATTTTTGTATTATGGCACGGATCTGTGTTACTATTTTATGCATCAAATATTTTCCATAAAGAAATATTTTAAAACCACTCTTTTGTCAAAAAATATTTATACTTTATGTAAATTCATTTTGAAATTTTCTATTATTTGTAATTATATATATTTTTGCATTAAGTCAATTCGATATTATGATAAATATGATACTAATATAACATAGGATACATACATAGATATGTATGTATGTATGTGTATATATATATTTATATGTGTGCATATATATATATATATATATATATGTGTGTGTGTATGTGTGTTTGTGTATATATATATATATATATATATATATATCTGTGTGTGTGTATTCTCCATTCGTGAAAGAATGGTGAATTATAATACTTTTATGTATCCATTTACAATTCTTTTTTTAAAAGTAAATGCTTTGTTCTGTTTTATAATGCAGTATTAGCAAAGATATACAAATGTTTATTACAACATACAGTACAGAATATCTTGTGTTAAGAACAAAAAACTAGAAAATTGCACATTATATAGTATTATTAATACTACTTTTAACAATATGATTATAAAATTCATATAATATATACACCGTTATATATAGATTCTTATATTTTGTAAGTCCATATTTTAAGAATTGCTAATATTTCGAAAGTTATTTAATTACAATTGCATATTGTAGAGACCCAAAGTAATGATATCTGAACCAAAATATTACCTTTAAAGACCCAGTCATTGTAAAATCAGAAAATTTATAATGGGATTGTCTAGCTAACTTGTGCTTTCAAAGAACTGTGTATGCTAATGTAAAATGCTTTGGTGACAGAGTGCGAAATATGGTTTGTGTGAAGGATCTCACATTATTTTATCTTCAAATGTTGCTGTATAATTTCATAGCCTAACGACTGCAGTTTATCCAGCTTGATTATCAATCTTATATTTCACTAGAGTAAAAATACTTATTACATATATATGCTGGGTTACGTTAGTTTATACATGTATAATTGCTTTTGCAAATACTTTTATAGTACGACTTTACAAACAATAGCAACGAAAGTCTTACAGTTATAAACAAATTTCATAGAACTTGTTTGAAAGAGAAATATACCAGAATTTCTGACATTGTAATTGTTACAACACACCCGGGTTAGGTACAACGTATCTACCCCTGTATTGTGCCAGTAATAAACCTTTATATATTGTTAAAAGAAAAATTATACACTCTAAAGCAAAGGTCTCCACTGTCAAGTTCGTATTTCCACAAATACCAAATGTATTATTTTAAACTGGATATATATCTGAGTTTTCAAAATTTTATAGAAAAAAGAATATATGAATAAAATGAAAATATTTTTGCAAGACATTTTGCTTCCTGTCCTGAATGTATTATGAGAAAAAAGTAGTAAAAATCTATATCTTTCATATCTCTGCATTCGACAACGATTCTGATTTTTTTTCTATTATGGCATGGATCTGTGTTACTATTTTATGCACCAAATATTTTCCATAAAGAAATATTTTAAAACCACGCTTTTGTTAAAAAAATATCTATACTTTATGTAAATTCATTTTTAAGATTTCTATTATTTTTTATATATTTTTGTATGTTTTGTAAGTTAAGTTTTATATATTTTTGTATGTAGTCAATTGACTTCATAATTAACTTCATTACTTCAATATTATGATAAATATGATACTAATATAATATGTGTTATGATATTACATGAAATAAAGGTAATAAGATAATATTAAAGCATGGTAAGATAGTTATGACATTTTTGTGCTATTCATTTAATTATTTTGTTTTAATTGTTCCAATTTTTAAGATATAAATCAATTATTATTGAAATGATAGGAAGGAAATATATATGTATGTGTTTAATTTTTTTTTATTTGATATAGGCTTGTCGTAAAATAAGAAAGATGGTAGTTTCCACAGAAATAAAAAGATTAGAAAAACACAAATGATAGGTGAATGTAAAGTATGCTTTATAAACAAATATAACATGCTTAAGAAATGGGTATATGTACCATTGTGCTAATAAGTAAGGAACATGTTCATTGGAGTCCTTGGTATGATAAGTACGGTGCAAGTTATATGGTTTTTATGAAGGTTAGTGTCCTATATTTTGTCAATTATCCCCTTCAACAAATTACATAACATTGTAAGTTAACAAAGTATATTGTAACAAAGAATATAATTGTTTTACATGGAATCAAAAAGAGGCGTTAGCCATATGAAAAGTTTACGATGTTTTTAAACAACCACAAAGGAAATCACCCATTAGTTGTTGACTGTTCATCCATCAGTTTGTTTTCCACATGCTCACTCATTAATTACTGTAAACTGTAGTTCCAGGATGAAACTGGGAGAGCTATTAAGGTGAAAAGGGGTTCAAATTGGATGTGAAACCATATTGATCCTAGTGAATTACATCCTCTTACTCAAGACATTTCTTTACAATATTTAGCGTTCATCCATATTACGAAATTAGCACCGATTCTACCCCTAAACAGAAGAGCATGTTATAATATAAGGATGTTTCAATAAGTATGACGAGTCAAAGTTGATCATTAGACATGGATATCTGTTCGAGAACCGATGGTCACCACTAACGAGATGTTCTCTCTTTGCAGTTCGAATTTATTCAGTGATATTTTCCTGAATGGTTTCTTGTGCATTTCAAATAAATATGCTATCATCCCATTGTATTGAAAACTTGGAATGGAAGAAGAAGTGTGCTGTACTACTGTGTAAGGGCCCAAATAAAGTGTTGTATGCATTAAGCTAAATATATCTGTCATCCCATTTCTGTTAGGTGAAAATATATCTGTCAGCCATGCTGACACACATGCCACAATATAACAAATGACTACATACGAATTGCATTAAAACAGAGTTTTCCAAATAATATGACACTGTTAGTGAATATTCTTATACCATATTATGACTGCTCATTTTAGTAGTTAATGCAAAATTTCAGTCTTTTTTCCTGTAACTACTTTAATGAAAGTCTAAGTTTGTTGGAACCAGCTTTGACACACTGCTAAAGACTATATATGAAGCTTAGCAATTCTCAAGATCTTGAATACTTCCATCTGCATGTGCCTTCATTATAGACGGTTAACAACTTACCTTCATAAAATCTTTTATTCATTAACCATGAATAAATCTTTGGGCATGTATTGTCGGTTATGGTTTTCTTAGGTTTATCGACTATAGCGCTTGACTATATTGACGGGTTGTATAATATTCAGTCTCGCTGCCTTCAGAGGTTCTGTAAATGTCATCTTTTTGCTTATTGTAGCATGAATCTCAAACATGAATCCTTTCAGATATACGGTATGATTTAAAAGGGTTAAGCGTCCTTGGTCCCAATTTCATGTATGATTATAAAATGTCATTAATACATAATAATGAATAATGTTTACTTATGAGTATATTATTTATAAGTAAACTACATACGCATTACGTCTTCAGTTAGAGTATGTATTAGCCATAAATTAAAAACTTTTAAATTGAAAATTTAAGAGAAGTTTAATGTTTTTATTTTTATACTCATTTATATTCAAGTGAAAAATTAATTAAATCGTAATATTGCAAAATAACTTTCAATTTACCGAAGTTTATTTAAAAGTCCTTGTAAATAGACGTCATTTTATATAGAAATCAATTAATGAGAAATTAAGTATAGTTATTTGTTTTATTTCTGGATTCATACTTCACATTTATACATAAATCAGTTTAGTTATTGAAAATTATAGTATATTTTTTTACACAGTAAATATATATATATATATATATATATATATATATATATATATATATATATATATATATATATATATATATATATATATATATATATTATATATATATTATATATATATATATATATATATATATATATATATGTATATATATATATATATATATATATATATATATAATATATATATATATATATATATATATATATAATATATATATATATAATATATATATATATATATATATTATATATATATATATATTATATATATAAATATATATTACATATATATATATTATATACATATACATATAAATATATTTATATTTATATTTATATTTATATTTATATTTATATATATATATATATATATATATATATACGTATTTATATTTATATATATATATATATATATATATATATATATATATATATATATATAAATATATATAATAATATATATATTTATATATATATAAATATATATATATATATATATTTATATATATATACATATATATAAATATATATATATATATATATTAATATATATATATATATATATATATATATATAAATATATATATATTAGATATATATATATATATATATATATATATATAATTTTATGCATAATTTTTAATTAAAAATTTCTATAAACATTTATTCATATAGAGATATATTTTCTACTTCTGTTCAAGGTATAAATGGGTTGAATGCGCTGTTTAGCACAGTACGACACTGTCTCATTATCCCAGTGTAGCAAAAATGTGGTCCACAGCCCTGCAAACGAAAATAAATCTGTTGGTTATATTTATGTTCTTCTTAGAAGAATTATTTTATTTTTAAAGGAAAATATTTGTTTTATAGTTGAAAAAGAAATACAAATAAAAGTACGACTGGATCATTATTATGCTTAAATAATTTGTCTTGGTTTTGTATTATTTATTCTCTATTTCTTTTACATTAAAATATTTCTCTATTTGCAATGCACCCAATTATTGCCGCATAACAGGAAGCTACAGAAAATAGCTGGAAGGTGACTACAAAAGTTTGTCGCAGGATTATTATTCATCTTTATGGGTTTTATTTTAGCACATCTTCAGCATAACAGATGATTATGTTCCGTTCACCGAATCTTTTCTTCTCTTGTAATGTACGTGACCAGTGAATCAATCCTACATCTCTAACAGTTCCAATAGCTAATTATTTTATATGGGTTCACAATGGATGATAAAATTAGTTGTTCAGAGAAGATTGGATGATATTTTTCGGGAAGTCAGTACAACTCTTCTTATTTTCAGTAATTATGGTATCATTTGTTATTAAAAGAACTACTACAACGACGAAAAATTTCAGTGTGCAGATTTCGAAGGAAATCATCATTTTAAACATGTCTGAATCATTTTAAACAGTTTGAGCATTACGAACTGTTCAAAATTATTAGTAAAATGATACAAAATTGTATCGTCTTACTAATCATAATAATTACGTATCAAAATCGAAACTTCATTTACTATGTACATTTTGACCATTCCTCTATGCATTTGGACTAGTTTCTCTATAACAATCCTACCTATGTACTTATGTATACCGTATAAAAGAAAACCGATGAGCCTTAGAAAATTGAAATATAAGGAAGTATGCTATAATATTTTATGTAATAAAAAATTCGTATAATGAAAAGAATTGTATATGCGACAGTTGTGTTTGCCAATTCAACTTGGACGAGTCAAGCTCTTGGGTCCAGAGGGCCACACGAATGAAAACGAAATGGTACACCTTTCGTTTGACGAACACTGCTAGTGTGAACGAACGTCTTAGCTAAAGTGAGTTCTCGTAATTTAGAAGAATGGACCAAACATAAAACACCAGGCTTGGGCTACCACCCCCAGAGGTATTGTTTCACAACTCGGAGAACTTTGCGATCAAAAACATATTTTATTTGTCTCAGTCATCATTAACAAGCACGGTAGATCTTAGTCTGTCTTAACCCCGAAAACTCATCCCTATAATTACCTATCTTATATGGGTTCACAATAGATGATAAAATTAATTGTTCAAAGAAGATTGGGTGATATTTCTCAGGAAGTCGGTACCTGTCTTGTAATTTTCGAAAGTTCTAGTATCATTTGTCTTAAAGGAACTACTGCAGCAATGAAAAATTTCTGTGTGCAGATTTCTAAGAAAATGCTCATTTTAAACATGACTGAATCATTTTGAACAGTTTCAGCATTACGAACTGTTTGAAATGATTCGTACGACTATACGACTGTTTTAAGTATCAAAAATGAAACCTCATTTTCTATATATATATTGACTATTCCTTGATGCATTTGGAGTAGTTTCGCTGTAACAATCATACCTATGTATTTATGTATTCGGCACAAATGAAAATCGATGAGCTGTAGAAAACTGAAATATAAGGAAGGATGATATATTTTATGCAATAAAAAATTCGTTTAATAAAACGAATTGTATATGAGATTGTTGTAGTTGCCAATTTCCCTTGGATGAGTCAAGTACGTCTAAAATGAGTTCTCGTAATTTAGAATATTGGACCAAACACAAGACTCCAGGCTTGGCCGACCATTCCAAGAGGTATTGATTCACAACTTGGAGAACATTGCGATCACGAACATATTTTACGTGTCCCAGTCACTATTAACGATCACGGTGGATCTTAGACTGACTTGACAGCATTCCTCCAGTTACAAAATCGTTGCCTTTGCCAACTGAGCAACCCCGGCTCATATAAAGATGTTTTTAAATATGAGGTAATTACTTTTTCTCCTCCCTTTTTACTCAGCGTAATTTGGTAATCCAGTGTGATTACTAACAGTGTATTGTACTGTGTAACCGAGAAGCACAATTTAACCGGGGAAAATAAATTGAAAGGACAAATCCTTTCAATTTGTTAAATTGTGACGTCACTGTTTAGTTGTTCTTTCTGGTAACCTTTGTTTTGACAAAAATTAATATTCACACTTTTTTCAACCGAGGAAGTATATAAACCAACACATGTTTGCCGGTGGTGGTTGTTAAGTTGCAACATACTCATCAGGTTGCCTTCTAACGTAAACTATATGAACTTGTTTGCTATGTTAACGTGTGTTTTTCACTTCAATGGCCTGTTTTTAATAAAAAGCAAGTTTTCTTTTTAATCCCGTTGAAATCTGTTTTCTCTGCTGAAAGCTTTTATTTCTGACTAACTTTGTTATGAGCATCGTGATCGTCACAGATGATATAATAATATAAATAGTTGTGCAGATCTCTTTTAATTACAGTCTGCACTCTATACAACGGAAAATGTTAATATAACTTATATCAAAGCTACCGGCCATAACTAAAAAACTCTTAGAAACTCTTGAAATTTTGGATCTATGGCTGTTATAACATTTAGTTGTGCACATTCGGTATTGAAATTCACACTCTATTTAACGAGAAATCTTTATATTTCGTATGTTAATGCTGTCAGTCTATAATAATATTTCATGGAAATATTTCATGGAAAATTATTAAAAACATGCATGCTAGATTTAAAATATACAATTTGAGAAAGATTAAGTTGGATTTTTGTAAGTTTAAATTTGTTAACAGTAAGCAGCTTATAGATTTTTATTCATAACACCTCTCAATACTGGAATTTTTTTTCCGTGGATTTCTTTAAAATGATCAGAACTGAATTTTTTTCACATGTTTTTTCTAAAATATCAAATATTTTGTCTATTTAACAGTCGGATAAACACTTAAATTAATTCAAAAATTAAAACCTAAAATATCAATTACATATATTCTATATTTCATGTATAATCAAATTTATTGTGAAAATCAATCATCTTTGTCTCCTCCCTTTTAATATTTGGCGAATGTAATAGAGGGACAATTCAGAGAAAAGAATACCCTTTGTGGGGACAAATGAATATATATCTTCTGCAACACGTGATATTTCGTCTTGAAAAATGTCATTAATATATCCAGCAGAAATGCATCCTTCTTTTGACTGTATTGCAATCGATGGAATCGCCGTGATTGATCTTCCTTGGCATTGTGATTTCTCCTGAGACAGGATATCCAAACCCGATAATAAATTATTCACATGCAGTTATCGTCTCACAAATGTCATTTTCCTTTCAAGAAGAAAGGAGGTTGTCGGAAAGGAAATGCATATATATTGCTAGTATATCTAATACTGCAAACATTTTGAACATATTTTGAGAGGTAATATTTTTTAAGTCTAAATTGTAATGTGATATTATATAGGTTTTTCTGCTAAACAGTAATACGATTTTTTATTTAATGATGAATTTAAGTGTATTAAATGTTTATATTTCTCCTAGCAAAATATATTTATATGTGATTGTATTTGATGACATATTGATTAGTCTTTTATGTGTTAAGAAGATTTTTGGGTCAAATAATAATAACTTTTTTTTGTATGTTAATACATATGTAATAATATTTTTATCACTTTCGATTCTATCGTTCAAGAATTCCTTTTTATCAACCCTAAAGAAAGTTTTTGTTATCGAACGTTTCACGTGGATTTCTTTTAAATTCATAAACAAAACCACTAAATACAGATTCTGATGCTTAAGCTACGTCACCGATTTGACCAATGTGATTTACAGGTAAATTCTCATTGGCTGATAAAAACAACTATTTAAACGTAATGTACAATGTTTTCAAACAGTTCGTTCGTAAGAGTCAACATCAATTTCTATCGTTTAATCTAAAAATTCCATTGTGTTTCCTTCTTTTCCATCTCGTCTTTTCAGTAAGTTCCACGACTGAAATACTAAAATATGACCTCGGAACTTCCCTCCTAGATCAAGCAAAGCGCTGCATATCATATATATATATATATATATATATATATATATATATATATATATATATATATATATATATATATATATATATATATATATATATATATATATATATATATATATGTGTGTGTGTGTGTGTGTGTGTGTGTGTGTATGTATGTATATACCGAATGATAAAAAAGTTTGTATAAACTTTAAAAAAATCTTAATAACCAAAATAAAACATGGTTTGAAGTGTTAGTATCGCTAGGTGATGGAATTTTTTTAAACAGAAATAGCATAAAAACCTAAAATATCAATTATGGATATTCTTTTTAATCATACATAATCAATTTTATTGTGAAAATCAATCATCTTTGTCTCCTCCCTTTTAATATTTGGCGAATGTAATAGAGGGACAATTCAGAGAAAAGAATACCCTTTGTGGGGACAAATGAATATATATCTTCTGCAACACGTGATATTTCGTCTTGAAAAATGTCATTAATATATCCAGCAGAAATGCATCCTTCTTTTGACTGTATTGCAATCGATGGAATCGCCGTGATTGATCTTCCTTGGCATTGTGATTTCTCCTGAGACAGGATATCCAAACCCGATAATAAATTATTCACATGCAGTTATCGTCTCACAAATGTCATTTTCCTTTCAAGAAGAAAGGAGGTTGTCGGAAAGGAAATGCATATATATTGCTAGTATATCTGATACTACAAACATTTTGAACATATTTTGAGAGGTAATATTTTATAAGTCTAAATTGTAATGTGATATTATATAGATTGTGTCAAATAGTAATAATATTTATATTTAATAACGTATTTAAATTTAAATGTATTCAATATTTGTATTTCTCCTAGTAATATATATTTATATGTGTATACTTATATGTGTATATTCTATTTGGTTGCATGTTGATTCATGTTTTGTGTGTTAAGTATATTTTGTACTCAAATAATAATAATTTATTTATGTATTTTGTAAGGAATTTGGACCCCACGGCCAGTGTTTCGCATATGGGTGCCCTTCTTGATATCTGCAAAATTGCTCCCATTGACCCCTTAAACCCGGCGTTTCTTCGAGAAATAGGAGCCGGCCAGCTAAGGGGTGCTGGATAGAATAGGTAATGGATTTCGAATTTGAATAATCATGAATCTTGAACTTAGAGTTTTAAGAGTTATTTTAAGCTAATTAATAACTGTACATGTTTAACGGTGATCAAGAATCAAATCAGGTAACTTCTTACCTTATGTTTATTCTTTTGATTTGCATGAAGAAATTGAATTAGCGATGAAATCAGATACACACACACACACACACACACACACACACACACACACACACACACACACACACACACACACACACACACATATATATATATATATATATATATATATATATATATATATATATATATATATATATATATATATATATATATATATATATATATACATACATATATGTTGACATAACTTAATACTATGTCCACATAAATTAATAATAATTTAGAATAATGTAACAGAGTTGAATGATGGACACTTGTAGAAACATCTATAATTTCGAACACCAGATAACACACAAATAAGTAGAGAACACACGTAGATAAACAGAACTCAAACAGAAAATATTTGATGATAAATTACATATCGTTCTCAAAGAAAAATGCTCGAAATCTTTGAGCTAGGCAATTTACTAATATCTGGAAGGGACATGGCTCCACGAATGATGTCATTTCAGTACCAATCCTCTCTCTTTAATTACTTCTAGTTTATTCTAGAAGAAAGCACGCTACAATACGTGGGAAAAAAGTAATTAAAATGGCTGCCATTCTAAATTTAAGGTGCTAGGAAAATGAGAATCCACCGACATTAGTAAACATTTGTTTTAGAATTTTAATATTACATATATATATATATATATATATATATATATATATATATATATATATATATATATATATATATATATATATATATATATATATATATATATATATATATATATATATATATATATATATATATATATATATATATATATATATATATATATATATATATATATATATATATATATATATATATATATATATATATATATATATATATATATATATATATATATATATATATATATATAAATATATATATATATATATATATATATATATATATATATATATATATATATATATATAATGATATTCTTATTACTTTCGGTTCCGATTCTGTTTTTCGGAAATTCCTTTCTAGCACACCCTAGCGAATGTTGTCGAATATTCCCTTGTGGATTCCTTCTAGCTGCATAGCTAAAAATATATTTATGGTGCTTAAGTTACGTCATCCACGTATCTTGTTGAGATTGGTAATTGGCTGGTACAAACAACTATAAAAGGGATGTACAATGTTTTGAGAATGATTGAGTAGGATGTTTCGGCAAATGAGAAAATATGAATAAACTACGATAGTTTGAGACTGCATTTGTCTTTATTCCATTGTTCTTCTCTTCCACTCAGCAAGACTGTAGAGTTGTAATATCAGCTCGGAACTTCCCGTGTGTGTGTATAGGTATGGACCACTTTAAGCTAGAAGAAAAAATAATAAAAATAAATTTGTATTTTGTTTTTTATTTTAGAAGTTTTCAGTAATTTGTCAACACTGCACAAAAATATTGATTTTTATGAGGTGTTTTTATTAATGCTTGATTCTGTCAGTGGCAGAATTTAGTTCTAGAACATAATTATTATATAAAAAATTAAACATATCTTTTAAATTAAAAATTTTTACAATACAGTTTTGGAGGTACATTGTTTTCTCTTAAGATTTAAATTCTATGCTCCAGTTTGATAACATGAATGTCTGAGAGACTAATTTATCATTTTACCAATTTTTAAAAGTGAAATTTATTTAATATGTTACTCTACATGGACACATTTTAATTATTTAAAGCATTTTGAAAATATACATGTACTGTATTCTTCTATTTAAATCTATTTAGTTATTCTCATATAAAAATATTTCACTCTATTGCCAGTATCTTAAGAAAGGTGACACATTAAATGCTCTGAATTTTAAGAGCTTCGGGAATTTTAAAAACAAACTTACATAACAGGGCTAAAATACCCTTCGGACATTACTTCTGGAAGAGGAAATTCATTATCTGTTACATTTTCACAAACTTTAAATGCCTCGTTTTTGAGATACTTATTTTAAATTCTCTCTTGGAGCAAAATCATAAAAGATGTTTTACAGCTTTAGTTGTGATTTATTGGGAAAAAAGTCTTTCTTTCAAAGACTCTTGTCACTGAACAATCGTTTTAAGTATAGCCCTAAACGAATCTGTTCGAAATTGTTACAAACATAGCAAACAACAAATGTCTAGTTTCATTATAGCATTTCTAAAGACTAAATTATATGTATGGATTTGTGATATTTAAATGAAAGTTTTCCAAATTCTAATACTCTAATTTCTTCTGTATTCCTTGTTTAGCACAAGTCCTTGATTTCACAATTAAATATTTTCTAAAATATCAGCAATGAAAGAGAGCGACAAAAGGCATATTTATCGCTAAAATTCTAGGAATTTTGAACAAATGTTTTGAAATATTTACAAAAGATTTTAAAACGTGGCACTTCATCCTTATTTTGCAGATTATCCAGCAAAAGTCCCTGATTTCACATTTAAATATTTAAAACTATTAGCTTTGAAATAATACAACAAACGTTATATTTAACAGTAAAGTTCTAGAAACATTATACAGAAGTATTGAAATAGCTGTAAAAGAATCTAAACGGCGCCACTTCATCCCTCTTTTGCAGATTATCCAACACAAATCCCTGATTCCACAATTAACTATCTTAAAAACTATCAGCGATGAAGTAATATAACAAAAGATATGTTAAACTTTCGAGTTCTAGGAATTTTAAATAAAAGTTTTGATACAATTACAAAAGATTCTAAAAGGTGGTACTTTATCCTTTTCTTGCAGATTATCCAGCAGAAGTACTTGATTTGACATATAAATATTTAAAACTGTCTGTGATGAAATAATATAACAAACGGTATATTTAACAGTAATATTTTCGGAATATTAGACACGTGTATTGAAATTGCTGTAAAAGAATCTAAAAGGTGGCATTTCATCTCTCTTTTGCAGATTATCCAGTAAATTCCCTAATTTCACAATTAACTATCTAAAAAACTATCAGCAATGAAGTAATATAACAAAAGATATATTTAACGTCTGAGTTCTGGGAATTTTAAACAACAGTCTTGAAATAGTTACAAATGATTCTAAAAGATGGCACTTCATCCTTCTTTTACAGATTATCCAGCACAAGTTCCTGATTTCACAATTTACTATTTTAAAAACTATCAGCGATGAAGTAATATAAGAAAGGAGATATTTAACAGTAAATTTCTCGGAACATTAGACAGAAGTATTGAAATAGCTGTAAAAGAATCTAAAAGGTGGCACTTTATCTCTCTTTTGCAGATTATGCAGTACATTCCCGGATTTCACAATTAACTATTTCAAAAACTATCAGCAATGGAGTAATATAAAAAACGATATATTTAACTCTTGAGTTCTAGGAATTTTAAACAAAAGTTTTGAAGTTGTTTTAAAAGATTCTAAAAGGTGGCACTGTATCCTTATTTTGCAGTATATCCAGAACGAGTCCCTGATTTCACAAATAAATATTTTAAACTCCCTGCGATGAAATAATACAACAAAGGGTATATTTAACAGTAAAGGTTTAGGAACATTAGACACAAGTATTGAAATAGCTGTAAAAGAATCTAAAATATGGCACTTCATCTCTCTTTTGCAGATTATCCAGTACAAGTCCCTGATTTCACAATTAACTATCTAAAAAACTATCAGCGATGAAGTAATATAACAAACGATATATTTAACGTTTGAGTTCTAGGAATTTTAAACAAAAGTTTTGAAATAGTTACAAAAGATTCTAAAAGGTGGCACTTCATCCTTCTTTTGCAGATTTTCAAACATAAGTCCTTGATTTCACAATTGAATATTATAAACTATCTGCGAGGAAATAATACAACAAAGGGTATATTTAACAGTAAAGTTGTAGGAACATTAGACACAAGTAGTGAAATAAGTGTAAAAGATTCTAAAAGGTGCCGCTTCACCCCTCTTTTGTCGATTATTCAGTACAAGTGTCTGATTTCACAATTAACTATCTTAAAACTATCATCGATGAAGTAATATAACAAACGATATATTTAACGTTTGAATTTTAGGAATTTTAAACAAAAGTTTTGAAAATGTTACAAAATATTCTAAAAGGTGGCACGTCTTCCTTCTTTTACAGATTATCCAGTACAATTATCTGATTTCACAATTAAATATTTTAAACTATCTTCGGTGAAATAATAAAACAAACGGTATTCAGTACAAGTGCCTGATTTCTCAATTAGCTATCTTAAAGACTATCATCTATGAAGTAATATAGCAAACGATACATTTAACGTTTGAGTTATAGTAATTTTAAACAAAAGTTTTGAAATAGTTAAAAAAGGTTCTAAACGGTGAAGCTGTTGAAATTCGTAACGCTCATAAAAATTTCTTAGTAGCAAGGAGCGATTAAGTCCAAAATTTAAAAGTGAAATAAGCTTACCGTATGGGCATTTCATGATGTGATAATCTCATATTCATTAAAAGGACGCTTTTAGTCCCTTAAAAATGTCCTTGAAAGTTTGATGGTTCCTGTCGTACTTAAAAGGAAAATTCGCAGGTCCGGACTTCTTCTAACAATTGGGAAAAGAGTTCTGACAAACGTGTATATTCAAACGAATATCAAAGTGAGAAGATTTCCTTAACCTTTTGGAGTCTATAGGGACATATCTGTCCTATCCATGCAATAAAATTGTTTCCATGGCTACTAGCTTGTAACTGTCCCACTTCATAGGACACATATGTTCTGGATTTTAGCATACAAAGTGCCAACCTTACATTTATAAAAATATAACTTAATGGCATTAGTATCCACATTTATATAAAATATGGCCACAGCTAAAAAAACAAGTAAACGAAAAATAAACCATTCTTCAAAGGCTTAATATGCAAGAATATTTTGCATGAATATCATATAAAATTTGGTGTGTAAAGCCTTTAAACCGAAATCTATACTGGAGAAATTTGAATATAATAGTTATAAAAATAGGATAGTCCATTTTTCGTAGTCCCTTATACATTGAATATATTTCTAAAGACATTACAATGATTTAATTTCAAATATTTAAATGAATTTACATTTCCTTTTGTTTAATGAAAAACAACATTTTACTCAGCTATTTAATAATCTAACTTTTAATATTAGAAATACGTTTTCATTTATAACAATATTAAAAATATACTAATACCAATTACTTTATCTACTAATAATTGTTGGATGGTACAAAATAAAGAATTAAATATTTAACATCATTAGAAACGTTTAACTTCTTTATTTTTTAATTCAGTCATAGTCATCAAATTAAATCAACTTCTTTAATTAAAGACCAAGTTGTTGAGTAATTCAAAGTTCTTGAAAATTTGACAAATCTGCTTTTATTACAACGTATTAGCATTTTTAAAACTATCCATGGTAATAACTAAGCTTTCATTTTTATTCTTAGTCTGTTTTAATAACTCAATATAGTTTTCTTTTACTGACATATGACTTTAAATGGAAATCTTTTAATTTTGATTGTCAGTAATTGAACACATAAATAATGAAAAAGTTGATTACAAAGTATTAAGACCATCCCATTATCATAATAAAAGGTGGAAAGTTTTAATTTCAAAGTAAATAGATAATATTTGCATTGGCATTTTTATTTGTTTGAATTTCGATGGTAGTTTATTGATTTTTCATGCTTATCTACAACTTACCAGATTAAAAGAATTTTCATTTTCAATTGTCATTTCAAAAAGATTATTTTCATTGAATAAAATAGTTTCATTCATTTATTTTATAGTCATTTAATACGGAAACAAATTTAAACGTTACAATTGCAATAATAACTATTTGTTTTTCTACGCTGGCTCACATTTTATTCCTTTTCAGACAGTATTGTTTTCAACAGTTCATTGCGACATGAATAAAAGTATTTTTTTAGCGTTTTACTACTATTTATTTTTAATCTATTTAAGTTTATATGAATTTTATTATTTATAAATTTAATATTGATGGAGTTAAAAATAAACTCTGAAATAATCTGCAATGACAAATAATTTTACAATTTCCTTCTCTTGTAAAAATTAAACATAGGAGACTATTTTCCCCTACTAGTCAATAAGATGGCAACGGAGTTAATTCCATGTGGTTAAAATCCGGCTTAAAAATGTATGTTTTAATTCCACTGAGAACAGAAATATAACCAAGAATTAGAAGCCAAATAGATTCTTATTCATTAGCTTCTTGTTTGCAATAGCTTCTTGTTCATTATTTATTTTGATTCCATTTTAGCTTATTCAAATTCTTGTCTTTCAAATTAAACTTTAAAACTGCTGTAGGGTGGAAAAACACTAAATAGTTTTATATTTATTACAATAAATTAAATGCTTCATTTGCATCCTTTTATACTCTTTTCTACCATTTGTTCTCGTCGAATTCACATGAATAATCAAAACCTCGAACTCTTACAAAGCATATTCAATGACCTTCTAGCCACATAAACATCAGAATAATGATAAACGATCGTTCTTGATTTGACCGAGTGGCATCAGAAACAATAATAATGCTAAAACAAGATAAATTTATATGAGAAGCCTACATTTATCTCACTATGGGAAATAAATTTCTATCGATAAACTTATATTTTAATATAATTGTAAATAAGTTTGAAGTGTAATTATTATTATACTAACACACGAACACATGCACGTATATATTTGTAGTATAACAATTGGAAAAATTATTTAAACTAAGACATTCTAACACAATGCTCTTGTTATTATAGTCAAGTGATCAGATTATTATCCAAAAAAGTCAGATATCACATGAGAAGATGCGTGTGGGAGACTAAAATACACAGTATTATTTCATTATATAAAGGAAAAATTGTATAATAATTTAATCAGTCTTCGACAAACCATCTGTCAATGATAAATAAAAAACATATTGTGCTTTCACACACACCCTATACAAATACACCGAAGAGCCATTAAGTTATGATCACCCACCACTTAAAACAATGGGCTCGCCCAGGAACAAAACCATTTCACATAGGCAGCTAATGATAGATTACGTAAAGCGGTTATAAATTGTCTTTCCAAACACAGATTGATTAGAAACATAATAGGAAAATCTATTGGTTTATCGTACACTATTATAAAGGCCAAATTGTTAGGGCTCTACGACTGGGAACATCAAAATCAGTTTACTGGGCTATTC
Organism: Pardosa pseudoannulata; assembly: GCA_032207245.1. Lineage (NCBI taxonomy): Eukaryota > Metazoa > Arthropoda > Arachnida > Araneae > Lycosidae > Pardosa > Pardosa pseudoannulata. The sequence goes on from CM063511.1 coordinate 106,651,751, forward strand.
ACAAGAAGTTCTTGTGAACACATGTCGAAAGTTACGTATGAATGATGAAACACAAGTTACCAGACAGCGGAGTGCTATCTACGGCATATCGATTCCAGTAGAGGGAGGGGATATTGCTCCTCATTGTTCCCCGTAACCGAAGAGCTATAATAGCAGAAATCACCATCAGATACAATAGTGGCCATCAAGACACTGTCTCTGAACACTGTGAAACTTCCAATGCTGCGTATGGGCCTAAGTAGAAGTAGGCCGACGTATGTCCCTATACTGACGACAAGTCATCGCCATCTGCTTCTGTAATAACAACACAGATCGGAAACATCGGAATTCCACATTAGAATGGAAGAAAGTTGCATGGTCCGAAAAATAACGTTTTGGTCCATCACATCGGCAGGAGTGTGCGGATACGTCGAATTTTAAACGAAACACTGACTCCCGGATGCACATTTGGACGGAGACAAGCGGGTGGCGGAGTATTATAATCTGTGCAATGTTTTCATGGAGCGCATTAGGACCCAAAATCCCCATAGTACAATCCCTGATGTCTGTGCTCTACGTGAACATTAGTGCACATCAGTTCACCCATTCATGAAAACAGCATTTACTGCGGAGGGTGATGTTTTCCAGCAGAATAATGCATCCTGATATATGGGTCGAATCGTCAGGGAGTGGTTCGAGGAACATTCCAGTGACTTTCAAGTCATATAAAGTCCTCTAAATTCACCTGACCTTAATTTAATAGAGCATTTGTAGTCCCAGTTGGAAAACCAAATTCGCACTGCACGTTACCCCTCACAATGTTCGGTAATCGCAAGCTATTGATACCAGTTACCTCAGGCTACCTTTTATCACCTTCTGGAGACAATGTCACACCGGGTTCTGGCGATTTTGGCGGCTAAATGTGTAAGTGCATGTTATTAATAGTGTAGTTATACTGCAATGTTCGGTGTATGTTTGTGTGCATCTCTGTGTGTGTCTGAATTTAATTATTTATTTACAGAGTGGAAGATTAATTCCATATTTTTTAAATAATAGTATATTATTACCAATCTAAACAACATGTTATTCCTCTCATTAGTACTTCAAAAGATATTTACTACGGAATCACGGAAATTGTTTCAGTGGATTATAATAGTTTCAGAAATTGCAACGTAAAGCGATAGAATATATTAAGGTAAGTTTCACAATATAACAAACTACTTAAGTCTCTTGATCCCTACACGACATCTACTAAGACTTCCTAATTACGAAATTCTTACTAAATACAAAATCGTTAATTATATCTAAGAGGATCTCAAAGCAATCTGTTTATAAATTATTATGAAATCATAACATGTAACCACATTTACATGAATATTTCAACTCTCTTCTACGTAATCTATCAAAGGCATATCAGTCATATTAATTTCTCATTAAATTAATGCGACACAGGAATTGCTAACAACCTGTACTATATCGTTAGTAAGAAGTTTGTTTATATTACTCTCTGATGCGCGATCATAGATTATCAGGGTTTACTTTTATATTGTCCACAATTTTAAATATTGACAACTCCAGGGGTGTTTTAAAAAATATTAGCATAAATATATTACAACGTATCACGCAAATTTAATAATCTAGATCAAACAATATGCTTTAAGTTTATACATAGCAGCAACTGGGCTATTTGAAAAGTTTTTAATACGTGAATAAATTTTTTTTAAATCTGTATAAAGTATCTGTATTTTTTTAAATCTGTATATAGCTCTGTTGGTGTTACTATAAGAATAATGTCATTATGAAGTAGACTGCATACTGTAATTATAGTACAATTTCAATATACATGTAACAAATTGCAAGATAATCAGAACAGCATTAATATAGGCAGTAAATACGTCACAATTAGGTTCTCCAGTAAAAGGGAGGGATACAGACCCTGAAACTCATCAATGATCAGTAAACATCATCGGATTTTATAAGTCCCATAAAATCAACCATTCATTTGTATTACTGTGGTACCTTTTTAATGTCACTGTAATAGAACTTAAAATCAGGATGGATATTTCGAATTATAACTGGTGTGATAGAAAATGGGATAATTAACTCATATACATCAAGTATGTCATAATTAGGTTATCGAGAAAAGGGTAGGATGGGAGGCAGACTCAAAAACTCAGCAACTATCACGCGGTAATAAACCAGTTTTAAGTCCCATGAATCCGCTGATACGGTGATCTCAATTATGTGCGGCCCTACATCTATATCCTCGATGTGCCTACTGTCCCTTGATAAGACAGCATGCCAAATATTAAATAAATGCCTTTAAAATAATATCACATATCTCTCTTCTTCATTACTGTTTGTGCATTATACAAATTTAACCTCTTCGCGACCAACGTCTAGTATACGTGACGCAGCGATTTTGCTCTTTTCAGTCCAGCGTCGCCTCCACACTATAATCTATGGTTGATATTGAGAGACCAGCGTCACGTATGCGTATTAGGGCATTTGAATGTTTGATTTTAATTTTTAAATGCTATATTTAATTACTAGATGGCGTAAACGGCAACGGTTTTCATAACGGTCGCATAGCATTTAAGTGCTGGTCCTCAAGGGTTTAATATTCATTTTGTAGACATTATTAGGAATTATTATGCTGCTAAAAATAGGATTAATTGTTAATATGATTTATTGTTAAAAATTGTTAAAGTGAAATTATATATTCTACATCCTTCCTTTAGACTATTGATTTATTTTTGGCTTAAAAATTAGTTTCCGATAAATGATTTACTCTATGATTTGAGCCTGGTAAAGAATCTTTTATACACAAGGAAACAAAAAGAGAGCACCAGTCTGTCAACTCAATAGATATTCATTTGTAATATGGTGGTAGATTTAAAATGCTATCGCATTAAAACTAAAGATCGAAATGGATACTTTCAAATATAACAATATATATGTGACAATATGAATATATGTCAGTATAACAATATAACAATATAAATATGTGAATATAATATTTAAATATAACAATATAAATATGTGACAATATAAATATGTTCAACAATATAAATATGTGTCAGTATAACAATATAAATATATTCAACAATATAAATATGTGGCAATATAACAATGTAAATATGTTCAACAATATAAATATGTGACAGTATAAAAAGATAAATATGTTCAACAGTATAAATATGTGACAGTATAACAATATAAATATGTGACAGAAAATGACATATCATCTCATATACAGCTCATACGTCATAATAAGATTGTCAAGTAAAAGAGAGGATAGGTCACAAACCATAAAGCTCATCAATAATCAGCAGTCATCATTTTTAAGTCCCATGAACACCCAGATAAAGTGATCTCAATTCGATGGGGTCCTTTATCTATTTCTTCGATTAGCCCCTGGTCGCCTAGAAAGACAACATGCAAATATTGATAAAAATGCCTTAGATTATATTATCCTAAGGTGAATGATGACGGACTCCATTTATCTTTATAAACATCTATTCATTCACACTTAAATTGAAGTAGAAATAGAAGTACGCTTGAAAGCATTGGTCGAGAGCTTCCTCATTTGACCGATCCAACTCTTTGTCTCTGGTAAGCTTTGCGCCCGCGTTAGAGTTGAGTTGTAGAGTTGCGTGGGAGTCGGAGGCTCACCATGGAGTGGCAAAATCTGGACACCACAATCCACATATCTTCTTCATTATAAGTTATCTATTCTACAAATTTTAATATTCGGTATGTAGTCAATATTATGGATTATTGTGTTGATGAAAATAGGGTAATATAGTTTATTGTTGAAAAATATTAGAATTTATATACTTTGTCTGCTTCCTTTCGACAGTCTACTTATTTTTGAATTAAAAATTAGTTTTGGATTAATATTTAACTCTATTATTTCAGCATGGTATGGAGCCTTATACAGACAAGTCATTAAACATATACCACCAGTCTTTCTACACAAATCACCATTCATTCGTAATATGGTTGTACTTTTAAAATGCCATCGTAAGAGTGTTGCTACTCTGCCCCGGCCGAAGCCATCCAGAACAAATGCCATCGTAATAAAATCAAAAAATCGAAATGAACATTTTTATACAGAGTGTCCCAAAACGACAGCATAAACTCTACACGCCTAGATTCCTCGTTGGGAGTACATAAAAACTGCCCAAAGAAGTGTTCTTGTACGATCCATATTTTACAAGAAAACTACGAAAAACAAAGTATTATGTCACTGACGGTGCAAGAATAAAGACACTTTTTTGGACTTGTTAACATCAGTATTTGCATATATTTCCAGACGATAATGTTTAAATCATTCGCTGCGCATATAGCGTCATGCATGCGCGTGACATGAAACGACGTTAAACCATCGTTGAACTGGTTTTTAAAAGACTCTATTTGCAGTTACCGGTAGTCTTCGTATGGTGGCCATGTATTCCGTTCGTGACTACTACTGCCTGTACCTGATGTGCCGCAGTATGTTCTCTGGAAATGCCTTACGAACTTATATTGAGTATGCTTGTGCATAATGCTGTGCAGTTTAATAAAGTGTTTTTTTCTACCGGGTGCGTCATGTTTTCGTATCGTAACTATAGATCACACAGGAACCTTTTGGTCAGATGTGTTCCCAACTGGAAATGCACGAGTTTATTCAGTCGTTTTGAGAATGTATATACTGTATAGATAACTTTATAAAGTATGTTTTTTTCGAGGGGTGACGTACTTGCTTAACAGATTTTTCTCGTAAATAAATCCCCAAATAAGGTGCTCACTTTTCTGGGGATCTCTATTTCATCTATGTGTCTCTGGGCACATGTTTATAAGTTCCCTTAGAATAATCTAGCTGGTATAACTATTATCAAAATAGTATTATCATTTCCTACATTACATATCGACTAGAAGTAAAAAAATAACCAAAAATCTTTTCTACTATACAGTCTTAATTTCCATGCAGTTTTAATTCACATATTTCATAAAACACCTCTCTGTCATACAAAAGGTTAACTGGCGACCGTCAACGTACATGATCACCCAATTGCTATTGATTAAATAATTTTTTTAACTCAAAAGTATACATTTCCTACAAATATCGATAAAGTAAATAATACCAAATATCTTTTCTGGGGGTTTTCATCTATTTCCTCTATGTTTCTCTGGTCCCCTGGTAAAACAAACATGCCAAACATTAAATAAGTTACCTTAGAATAATATAGCCCCTACGTTCTTCATTATAACTATTATCAAAATAGTATTATCATTTCCTACATTACATATCGACTAGAAGTAAAAAAATAACCAAAAATCTTTTCTACTATACAGTCTTAATTTACATGCAGTTTTAATTCACATATTTAAATAAAACACCTTTCTGTTTCATACCAAAAGGTTAACTGGCGACCGTCATACGTATTCTGATCTCCCAATTAATGCTATTGATTAAATAATTACCTCTCGCTTTAACGCAAAAAACGCGGGGGAAAAAAGATCAGCTACGAATAGAAAATATCACGTAATGTAATCAGTTTTTAATTAACGATTTTTTGGGGCTTCGTTAGTTTTTGATGTTAACACAGAATGTCATTTCGTTTCAATTTATATCTTATCGGTGTTAATGAAATTTGACACTTGAGCCTAAATACATTGCAAATAAGCCTAATCAATTTCTTTTTTGCATGAAACTTATTAAAGTTTTTTTATATATTTCGAAAATTATAGGTATGTGCGTAAACAAGTCCTGAGATGTCAAAGGTTTTTTTATGATTTTATTTTTTAAATTGGAGTTCAATAATAGGTTAATAAATCAATACATTATGTGACGTTAGTTAATAATAAATTTTTGATTATTTTATGTATTTATGAAGAATTTAAAGACCAAAATATTCTAGGTTAAGTTTCTTACATATTTCGAAAAATATAGATGTCTATATCAAAGTCCTGTTATTTAGAAGAAAGTTAGTTAAAACATTTAATTGTTTTCTGTAAAGTCTTTATTGATGAACTTTGTGTTGTAATATAGTTACAACACAGTCACTCCGGCTTTCGCTGTTTCAAGGGGAAAGACAGTAAAATATATTCCACAATAATTAAGAGGAAATGCCTTATATTTAACTAAAGGATTTATTATTATATACATTGTTGATTTACAGACACACATTAGTCCATAACAATTCATTACATTTTTATCAAAGTGATTATATTGCTTAATTAATTGCTTAATAAAAGTGGTATTGCTTAATCAAAGTGGTATTGCTTAATCAAAGTGAAGGCCAGTTGCATTGGGGTAGCTCTTCGCGCTTCTAAGGCACAGGTCCGAGGTTCGATCTCCTGGCTGGGCAAGTTTGACTCAGTCTTTCATCACTTCAGTGGGTAGGTGAACTGAGGAAGAAGCATGCTTGGGAACAAAACACTGGGGGTTTCGCGTAAGATTGGCCACCTAACCGGAACATATGCTTCGCACCCAAGGGCCTTGGTCACGTAAACGGAGATTGGCACCGTAGGCCCTGGCCCCCTAGGGGCTGTTGCGCCAAGGAGTTTGGTTTACAGCTTAAGTAAATATTGGAGTAATTATTTGAGGCCTAGGTAACAATTATGAATCCGTTAAATCAACTTGCCTCCGGCCATTCTTATTGACCAGTGTGTGTCCGGCCTGGGCTCTAGACAGGATAAACCTTAGTCATTCTTTGCTTCTGTCCGACTACGGGCTGAGGGATCGGCACTATCATCTCCGGCTACAGTCCCGGGCTCTCGGGGTCTAGATCCACCAACTCTCGACTGATCTACCAACATTTTCCAACAATTTTACATCTCACTTCAAAGCCCCTTTTTTCTCTTTCCCAATTATTTCATCTTTTCACTCCTTAAAACCAATAGTCAAATTTGTCAAATAGTCAGATATGTCAACCAATAGTCAAAAATCTTTTTTTTTTTTCTCTTTCCCAATTATTTCATCTTTTCACTCCTTAAAACCAACAGTCAAATTTGTCAAATAGTCAATTTGTCAGTAGTCAAATAGACAGATATGTCAACCAATAGTCAAAGATCGTTTTTTCTCTTTCCAATTATTTCATCTTTTCACTCCTTAAAACCAATAGTTAAATTTTATTGCTATTTTAGTCCTTTCATTCTTTGCTAAAATTTTCCCACATCTGCATCCTTTTACTAATGTTCAGGTGGGCTCATTAAAATACCACATTTGGTGAAAATTGCCATAATGCTGTCGTTTATTAACCATTGCCCCCATATCTCACGGTTGCATTCCTGCCTAGGGTTGACCTCTATAATTTTGTTAATTTATATTCTATAACTATCCACAGGGAATTCCCTATTAGAATTCGAAGTCCGCAACTACGTCTATACTCTTCTTAGAAAGCTAGTCCAGATTATTTATTTGTATTGTAAAATGTTTCGAATTTTAATTCTCATTCTGCTTTAAAAGAACAGTCAAAAATCATATACTTTTCCGAAAAGCAATAAATGCGAAATAAGATCAACATTTTATTTTCAAAATAGAAGAGACAGGTTTTCGCTGCAGGGTCTATTCTGAATATTATTTATTTACAAGATTTTATATCGTCATACATTTAAAACTGAGTTTAAGAAGAATTTGGTTAAAAATTCTTGGGATCTGTTAGTTTTATGCATGTAGGAAAAAAGAAATACAAGGACACAAATCTGTATATTGTTTAACATGTCATTATTAAACTAATGGATTCGTTTCTTTTTAAAGGAAGAAATGTCATAACAGAACAATAAATAATATCTCCAAAACCTACGGACTGTATGCGAGCAAAAGAAACTTACATAGTTGTTACAATAGCCTAAGTTATAGATAACTTAAACCGAAATTCTAATAACGTATAGAGCAATTCTGACTATTTACCATTGTAAATTAACATAAAATTTCTCTTCATGACCCCAAAAGAGCTCACGAAAAATATAAGTTATACAATCCCACCAGTCTTGGTGTAGATGTTCTCCATTTTATGATACTATATTACACGAAACGATAAGCTACTATAAGATGACTAGTTTACATTTTTCAAAGGTTCTACATATTTCAACTGTGAATTCTAGTATTTTATTTAGAGTGCGATAACTGATTTCTCCAAGATACTGTGTTTTAAAATTTGAATTGAGAATGCATCAAATAGAAACTGCCTGCAAGCTTTCCTTACTTTTTTCTTACTGCGAGTAGTCAATACTTTTTCTGTCAAAACAGAACAACAGAAAGTTGCATGTGCACGACACATGGGACCTGTATGAGATAACCGGTTAACATTTTTAAAGTTCCTAGATATTATAGCTATCAATTTGAGATTGTTTGTGAATTTTTCGAAGATCATGTATTTTGAACCTTATCAATGACACCTTCCTTACTATTTTCATACTGCGAGTAATAAGCCCCACCAACACTTTTTCTGCCAAAGCAGAACAATAGAAATCTGCATGAGATGTTAGTACACGACACTTGGGACCTCTATGAGATAACCGGTTAACATTTTTAAAGGTTCTAGATATTATAACTCTCAATTTAAGATTGTTTATTAATTTTTCGAAGATCCTGTATTTTGAACTTTATCAATGACACCTTCCTTACTATTTTCATACTGCGAGTAATAAGCCCCGCCAACACTTTTTCTGCCAAAGCAGAACAATAGAAATCTGCATGAGATGTTAGTACACGACACTTGGGACCTCTATGAGATAACCGGTTAACATTTTTAAAGTTTCGAGATATTATAGATTTCAATTTAAGATTGTTTATTAATTTTTCGAAGATCCTGTATTTTGAACTATATCAATGACGCCTTCCTTACTATTTTCATACTGAGAGTAATAAACCCCGTCAACACTTTTTCTGCCAAAGCAGAACAATAGAAATCTGCATATAGAAATTTGCATGAGATGGTAGTACATGACAATTGGGACCTCTATGAGATAACCGGTTAACATTTTTAAAGGTTCTAGATATCTATCAATTTAAGATTGTTTATTAATTTTTCGAAGATCCTGTATTTTGAACTTTATCAATGACGATTTCCTTACTATTTTCATACTGTGAGTAATAAACCCGGTCAACACTTTTTCTGCCAAAGCAGAACAACAGAAATCTGCATGAGATGGTAGTACACGACATTTGGAACCTCTATGAGATAACCGGTTAACATTTTTAAAGTTTCTAGATACTATAGCCATCAATTTAAGATTGTTTATTAATTTTTCGAAGATCCTGTATTTTGAACCTTATCAATAAAATGAGAATGTACCATAAAAACTACCTTCCGCCTTCCTAATTCTTCTAAAACAAGTTATACTCACAGACTATGATCTTTCTGCAGAAACAAAACAACAAAAAGTTGTTCATAATGTCTTAAATGTATTTGGGTAAAATATCCATATTATATTAATGTGTATTAAGATATTGTATTGCGAACCATGCGTAAATGTGCACAGTGGCACAAAACTATTTTATGAGAATTTTACTTTACTTAAAAATAAATTCTTTATAAAGCAAATAAAAATGCTGCTAAAACCCTTGAATTTTTAAAATTTTTCAATATGACATATTTTATCCTTTTGTACTCATATTTGCATTAAAAATCATATAGTAATTCTCGATTTTTATTGAGATCCATAGGGTCGAAATGGTTGTTCTATATAAGTAAAAATATAGGTCGTTCTAGTTTTAATTAAATCTTCAAACACCTTTAAAATCTGGAATATGCTTTAAATTAGACTCTAGAACATAAAAGAAAAATTATATATTATGTAATACTTAAATTTGAATGTATTTCATTTACCTTAATACACAACCAAAAATTCCCTTATGCTGTAACATTTAAATCAGAATAAAAAAACCTTTTCTTATATTTGTTATGTTACCCTAGTAATTAAAATAAATGAATATACACTTTCCTTAATAAAATAACAAACACAGACAGAGAAATAAAAATTTTTCTTGTAGTTTCATTGAATATACATACTATATTTAAATGGGCTTAATATGAAGTAAAACTGCAAATAAAAAGGATTTCTGTAACCATAAAATTAATAATTATACCATATTATACATAAATTTAAACCGTCACACAAATTACAAGACGTTGTAGAACATTTAAAAAAGTAAATTAGTTTTCTTTACAAAACGTTACTTACCCAAAACACTTTTTAACAATAAAATTTAGTTTAGATTTCAGAAAATACTTTTAAACAATATACATTCTGTTTTTTATTAACAAATCAGTGATTTATATATCGCTGTTACCCTTTAATTCAAATAAAGAAAGCATTCCTTAAAGTAGTTTCGCTTCCTCTGATTTATTAGAAAGGACATTAAGACGTGAATTACTGCTACGGAATATATTCTAAAATAGTGTATTTAAAAGCCATTGGTTTTATACAAACATTTTTAATCAAACTAAATGAGGCATTTTGTATTCCTTAAAATGTCTGCAGAATCCATTTAAGTCATTAAGGAAGCTATGTTTCGCAAAATGGTTAATTTTGTACATCAAAAGTGCTGCATGCTTGGAATTTTATTGGAGTATTTTTTTCAACGGCAATAACTGATGAACGAAATGCTTCGGATATTATTATAGCTATTTCCATTTGGAGACAGCAAATATGCGACTAAATTAAAAATATTCAACCGGAATGCGGGAATGCCGTGATTAATTTTTGAAGTGCAAAATAAATGCTAACCTCTTTAAACAAGAGTTTATTGTTCAGTAATTTGACTTTAAAATGTTCCCCATAAAGTGGCACTGATGGATATTTTCTGTAGAAACTAAGGTTTAAGTGACATGTATATTTTTTTCCATTCTAGTTATATTTCATCACACCTTTAATTTAATACTTACATTTTTTAGTCTGAAACGGTTTAAATTAAATAGGTTAAATTTCAATTTAGTGGGCCGAATAGGGAATTTTTGGTGACGTTTCAAAAAGCTTCCCAGTATGATGACATAACATGTAATGTTCATTTAGTAATATTTCTTAATGTAGCTGAAAATTGCGTTAAGAAATTGATATAAAGTTTCACTAAAAATAATATAATATTGATTATTTTTCACAGAATATTAATTACTGAATAATAAACATTCAGTAAAATAGGGATACGAAATTATTTCCAAACGTACCAGAGATTATTAGCGGATGTAAAAATAATGAAAGTGATACGTTTAACTATATCCTAGTTACAGTTCATCAGACTATTAATTGATTGAATGACTGCAAAAAAGAAAAAAGAAAACATTCCAATCAAGTTTGTTCCTGAAAAATGAAAAATAAATGTTTTAATGCAAAATTGTTAAATTTATAAAAAAAAACATTAGTTTATAAATATTTTTTATAAAATAGGATACGAAATGATCTCCAAACGTGGCATTAATGGATATTATCGGATGTAACAAGGATGAAATTGACACGTTTAATTATATCCTAGTTACAGTTCATCAGGATATTAATTGATTGAATGACTGCAAAAAATATAACGAAAACATTCCAATAAAGCTTGTTCGCGAAAAAATAAAAAATAAATGTTTTAATGCAAAATTGTTAAGTTTATATAAAAAAAAAACATTGGTTAATAAATATTTTTTATAAAATAGGATACGAAATTATCTCCAAACGTGGCATTGATGGATATTATCGGATCTAACAAGGATGAAATTGATACGTTTAATTATATCCTAGTCACAGTTCATCAGGCTATTAATTGATTGAATGACTGCAAAAAATATAACGAAAACATTCCAATAAAGCTTGTTCGCGAAAAAATAAAAAATAAATGTTTTAATGCAAAATTGTTAAATTTATAAAAAAAAAATTGGTTAATAAATATTTTTTTATAAAATAGGATACGAAATGATCAAACGTGGCAGGGATGGATATTATCGGATGTAACATGGATGAAATTGACACATTTAATTATATCCTAGTTACAGTTCATCAGGATATTGATTGTATGACTGCAAAAAATATAACGAAAACATTCCAATAAGCTTGTTCCGGAAAAAATAAAAAATAATTGTTTTAATGCAAAATTGTTAAATTTACAAAAAAAAATCATTTTATTAAATATTTTTTATAAAATACATTAAGTTTAAAGAGGCAATTTAGATCTCTTCAAACATAATTAAAAATTTAATCAAGCCCTTGAGTATGAATCCTGAACTCAGTTCGGGCAACGCAAGTGCGCCAATTTTGTAATACCCGACCTGAGTTCGAGCAAGAGGGAAAACGGTATTTCATTTCCCGGAAACCCGAAATCGGTTCATCTAATGCAGAGATGGGCATACTACGGCCCGCGGGCCAACTTCGGCCCTCCGGAAGGTTTTATCCGGCCCGCTGATAGAATTTTAAGTTGCCTGCCCGAGGCAAATTAAAAGAAATATATATTTATACATTATATATCCATCTCCTTTTCTACTTTGCTTAAATATTATATACCAAATTTATTATCTCACTCTCTGAAGATCAGCGGTATATTTTCTTCTTATATGTGAACAAGTGGTTTCAACGTTGAACCTTAGACAGAATAATTTCAGAAATAGACTGACAGATGAGCATTTAGCATCGTTCCTTAAAATCAGTACATCTCACTTCGAACCTCAGTATAAGGAACTTTTAAAAATGAAATCGCAGTTTCTTCACCTCATAAAATATTTTAACCGTTAGGTACATGTATATTGTTTTTAAAATTTTAGATAAATTAATCTTGGCCAGATAAACTTATTTTCTTCCCATTTTCGGCACCGATTTTTGTCCATCCCTGGTCTAATGCATAATGTTTAGTTTGTCATTTTCCCAACAGATAGAGATACTTTCCCTTGAAAAGTTCGGTAGTTTCATGCCATTTGCAGCTATTTCTCTGATACTGTAAAGGATTTTTGAAATGCAAAGGAATCTGAGGGATATGGAATTCATGACTGTTAGTATAGATAATAATATTGTTGTATTAGTCTATATATGTATCCAGAAAATTATGTCATTTGATTTATTTTGCTGTAGTTTCAGCAAAAAATACTGTAATATATTAACATTTCCCATATACGTGAAAATATTGAAAACTATCATATAGCTCGTCATACGACAAGATTAGTAAAATTTTTAATTTTCTAGGATTGTAAAGTGCCCTATAAGGCAGGCCAAAAATGATTTGCTTTGTTTGGGCGAAAATTATCTGGTACACTCTCAATAACTTATTTATCTTTATTGACCGCATGTTAGTTGCCAACTTTAATTTATCTTGTCATATTACGTTATAGGATGGACAGCAGAGGTTTTAATAGTGACAGCTATTATTTGGCGGTATATAAGAATGGTGTCCAAAATTTAGCGAATTGATCGCAAATCACGTGGTTATGTATAAAAAACAAACACACAAAGGAACAAACTTCTTAATTTTTAAAGATATATAACTTAAATGATAGATATATATTAGTCAATGAAATATACTCCTAAACTTTGTTGTTAATACTGGGGGATATAATTTTCATTGCAACAAAAAATAATCGATGATTAAATCTAAAACTATCACATATGTACCTAATCTATTATTTAAGACCAGTATAAAAGAAAATTATTACGTATCTAATTTCAGTGATAAAACGTACAAAAATAATGCAGACGATATTTAAATAATTGAAAATAAGAAAGGATTAAATGAGATAATTATAGGAATGAAGTCATAATGCTAGAAAAAAAATATTACCTGTTATATTTACCTATTTATCATTTGATAAATTGATAACATTAATCTCCTGCTCTTAACCGTTGACAATAGAGTTTGAAATAATTTGAAATAATTGAGTGGTTAAGAGGAGGATATAATGTTTTCGAACTCGCTTCGAATTTTGCTTACCCTAACCCATCAAAAATACAATGTGGATGGCTTTATCCATTTGAGGTCCAACCGCTTCATAAATTCGAGGACAGACGGACAGATAACTTAGGCTATTATTATATAGGGAATATTAGTTATTTTGTTTATATATTTTTCAAAACTAATGTATTTCTAACATTTTGATGATAAAAACGACAAAAATTAAAGGAAAAAAATCATTTTGACAGGTTTTTCCCAAATATATACCACGGGCAAGAGGTTAAATAGCAAAAACAAACATTTTGAGATCAACATCATAACATTGTGTAAGCATTTGACTGAGTTGAAATAAGTATGAATAGATGTTTTATTGGGGCAATAACATTCGGGACATTGATCCCAGACTGATAAGGAAGATGTCGCCGAGGTTGAAGTTAAAGAAAAAAGGGTCTTTCTGTATTTATTTATGGGTACTTAAGGGACACATTTGCGTTGACTTAATGCATATAATCAATCTAGAAGGACTAAAAACGTAGGGGGTACGGAAGACTGTTCCTCCAGCAAACCTTAATCAAATCAGAAATCAAGGAGTCTCAGTCAACGAATAAAATAATTTAAGAGGTTTTTATTGTTGAAGTATCGGGAAAATGTGCATCATAGAATAGAACATAAAAATGGTAAAACATAAAACAAGAGGATTTATAAAACTTAGAAGAGACAACTTGAAGAGAGTGGAGCATTACAGTTGCTAGATGGACGGGAAGTCATACTACGTCAACCCTTAGAAAATTGTCCAGACACCAACTAGCCCTCATTATTGAAATAAATCTCCTAGTTCTGTGACACCTCTTCATATAATCACGTTTTGTGTCTCAAGATCTCAAAACCTTTCTTCAATGATCCTCTATACAATTTAAGTGCATTTTTGGATTTTGAATTATTTCAGGTTTTTATTCATATTTTAATATACATACATATATATTTTATTTGCTCCTGAATATGAGAGGAAAAAATACTTTAAATCAATTAAATAGATGTCAAAATACTTATTTCTTGTTTTTTGTTATAAATTAACGTGTATATAAATTCTAAAACTTCTGTAAATAAATAATTTATTTTTGATTTCAATAATTATATTAGTAATCTTGTCATATGATCTGGGTGAACTTAAGCATTCAACTAAAATGTTTTACATAACGCAACCAGTCTACAGGGTCACAGCTCCTTTAGGTGTGTAAGGGCTTCATGACCCCGGGGTACCTGAGTGATCTTTTCTTAGCGTCCTGGTAGTCTCGAGCTTACCTCTTTAGTGTTTGCTCCTTACCGGGTTGGACCACATTAATATCGGACCATGACGGGCCTCTCGTAGGTCAGCGGTGGCTTGGTAGCCATTTATAGAGTTACTTTCGCGGCATGGTCCTCAATAGTTGCTGTGTATCTTCGGATGGGTCAGCGTAAAACACACTTACATAAAGCAACCAGTTAAAATCATTTTTTGCACTTCAATTAATTAGCTTAATATTCCTGCCAACAAATGAAAAGAACTTCACAGCATGAATGAAAGAACTACACAGCATTTAGTACGAAGTCTAGTTACAGTATGCAAGTTCGAAGGTATACTATAATTAGATATTAGTAATTAAAAGTACTGAAGTATATTAGACTTATAGAAGTATAAACTAAAGTATATCCCAAATATGCTCAATATATTATATAACTATATATTAGTACTTAAATATACTGAAATATTATCCCTTTTCTAACCAAAATAGACAATGTGAGTAAAACGCAGTGATATAAGACATTTCTTAGGATTTAGTAATTTTATTCAAAACTTGGAGAAAGCATTTTAGAAACCAAAACTTATGCAATTCTTTACACTTTGACTATCGTGGTGTAAGACATTAAATATATATTACTTGTTTTTGTTATCCGATTAAACATCATTAATAGCATTCCGCTAAAAACTTAACACAATATATTAAAATCCTAATACAATGAAAAATATCTATGTTGTGATACAGAATAAGAATTTACAAGCCGTACACATATGCTTGAACTAACAACTATGACATACAGTGAATTCATACTTATACAAGTTATAGAGTCAGCGATTTAAACTTCTGGATCACTGATGTCTTTCTATATAATGGATTAGAATCTCTTTATAGAAGGTTCTGTAACTCTTAGGTATGTAAAAGGATATTCAGAAAGCATCTTCTTCAAATCGAGAATGATTTTGCCTTTACATGACTTGAATTCATAAGATCCTCATTAAACCTTTACATACAAAATTTTTTCTTTCTCTTTTATAAATATTTTTTTAATTCTAAGTACCTTACTTTTTAATTGATTCCTCTCTTTGTATTTTCCAAAAAAATAAAGATATAAGATGTTTAATGTTCTTTAATCAATACTCATAAATAAAAATCTGCTTCTGCATTATTTCATGAAAACTTTTTTGATTCATCTTAAGTAAATTTCATACTGGTAGCTGTCTTAAAACCCTTTCGAAAAATGTGTGTTTGTCTTCTAAAAAGAGAAAATCAGCGAAATTTTAATTAGGTTCTGGCAAATTTTTATAATTTAAGAAGTTCAAGAAATGATATTAGAAGTTTTTCGCAATTGTTCATTATAATTAATTCTTTTTTCTCCAATTATCCAAATCAAACATTAAAGCTTTAAGGGATTTAATTTTTTAAAAAATGTAGTGTAAATCTTATCCCAACTTGTATAGAAATGTATCTGCACAAAGAAAGAATAAAAATTTGCTTTAAAAGTTATATTAAAATTACGGGAAAGAGGAGAAATTCCAGATATACAGAAATATAAAAAAATATAATACATTATGTAGTGTAATTTCTACAGTAACAAAACAGCATATTTG
The DNA here is from genome assembly GCA_032207245.1 of Pardosa pseudoannulata. Lineage (NCBI taxonomy): Eukaryota > Metazoa > Arthropoda > Arachnida > Araneae > Lycosidae > Pardosa > Pardosa pseudoannulata. The sequence continues at coordinate 106,668,463 of CM063511.1, forward strand.
TGATTGTAAAAAAATAGCTTAAGTGATTAAATCATTCCCTTTATTTCTTCCTGTAATGCCAGTATTAAAAATTTAGTTTAACACTTTGTCAAAATTTATACCAAAATTTGTTCACGGTCTGTCACAAAATTACTAATAGTACGTAGTACTCAAAACTTTAAAATACCGCTATTTTTACTGTGAGTATAATTTATCCTTTAAAATTTTTTTCAGTTTTACAAGTATTACAATATTTCCAATTACTTTATTAAAGAATTACTTTAAAGTTTTAATTAAAAGTTTTTTCGCTGTTATTCTTTATGATTAATTCTTTTTTCTCTAATTATCCAAATCAAACATTAAACCTTTAGAAAGGGACTTAATTTTTTTTACAAAGTAGTATAAATCTTAGCCCAACTTGTATAGAAATGTATCTACACTAACAAAGAAAAAAATCGTCTTCAAAAACGGTAGAAAAATAGGGGGAAGCGGAGAAATTCTCGATATTTAGATAAATATAAAAATATAAAATACATTATATATTGTAATTTATACAGTAAAAAACAGCATATTTGCGATAGTAAGCAAATAAGTGATTAAATCCTTCCCTTTATTTCTTAATGTAATGTCATTATTAAAACTTTAGTTTACTACTTCATGGTCTGTCACAAAATTACTAATAATGCCCAATATTTAAAAATTCAAGATGCCGCTATTTTTACGGTGAGAATAACTTAGCCTTTAATATTTTTTTCACTTTTACAAGAATTACAATATATTGAATTACTTTAAACTTCAAACTTAGTTAGCCGTTTATTTGTTTAAACACTAGTAACCAATAAATAAATAATTGATGCGTAATTTGATAAATGATTGCAAAAATTACTGAGTAAATGAAACTAAAAAATACACTTTGAGATATTGCACACATAACAGTTAGAAAATCTCAAAAACATTTAATTATAGTTTTGTTTTGCCTATAAAAGTATTCAAACTCATCTTCTCTGATCCGTTACTGTTAATTATGTCAGGTCTTAATAACATAATATTTTTAAAAAATAGCAAACAGTATATCAATATATTTCAGTTCTCTTTTCAGAATTTTTATTGGAATATTGGATCATTTTTAGATAATACTAAAACATGTAAGAGGTTTAAAATTCGTTAAATGTAAAGAATAAAATAAAGAAAGTATTCAGATTGGATACTCTACTAACTGCATTTTAATTTTCTAAAAGTAGTCCAATCTATAGAAATGTACAGAAATATTTATACATAATTTTGTGTTTTTGTGTGTGGACATGTTTGTGTATGTGTGTGTAATGGACGGCTTTCACCCACCAAAAACTTAAAATTATATTCAGATTCGATAAAACACAGTATAGTGGACATGAAAGAAAAAATTAAAATTTGACAATAAAAATAATAATTTTATTCAGACAATGTTCAAACTTTTATCGAGAAACTCAATAGGTTCCCTTGTATAATGCAGTCAGGGTGCAAAAGATCCAGACAATCAGAGGGGTAAAGAGTAGAACATGTAACGACACCTAGAACCGAAACTAAAATAAATAAAATAGTTTTATGAAAGTATCTAATTGTATGTATATATTTAAGAAGAAATTCAATTGCCATTTATTAAGACAAAGTTAATAGAAAAAGAGAAACAAAGGCTTTTCTAGATGAATATTATACATATAAAAGCACTAGAAATTTATTTTAGACTATAACTGTAATTAAGTTGATTAGCTGGGTTAAAATATCATTAAAAACACACACACACTCTCATATATATATATATATATATATATATATATATATATATATATATATATATATATATATATATAATATATATATATATATATATATATATATATATATACATATATACATGCATATATATATAAATACGCATATATACATACACATATATATGTATATATATGTACATATATACATATATGTATATATGTATATACATATATATTATACATATATATACATATACATACACATATATATATATATATATATATATGTGTGTGTGTGTGTGTGTGTGTGTGTACATATATACATATATGTATATATATATATATATATATATATATATATATATATATATGTGTGTGTGTGTATATATATATATATATATGTATATATACATATATATATATATATATACATATATATACATATATATACACATATATATATATACATATATATTATACATATATATACATATACATACACATATATATATATATATATATATATATTTATTGATAGATATATTTGTATGTGTATATATATATCATTTTCATTCCCGAAAATGATTATACATTTCAATTCACTTGCAGTCTTACAAATTCAGCAACTAATTTAAATGCTTGTTTTAATTCAGCAGTTAAATCCTTGTGTGAACCGCTTCACAATCCTTATTATTTACTTAGGAGGAAATACTTAATCAAACAGAACGCGATCTTAAGACATTAAATTCAAGAATGATTAGCAGTTCTGATAATGCTTCCTCGCATGCTTCGAGCCCATTTCCAAGTAGACCTCCAGAAACGCTGCATTCATTAAAATAGCTCAGTTAATGTCCGTGATAAAGTGAACGCTAATAATTTCCATTCCTTCAAGAATGCGAGATGAGAAGCCCAGTGAGTTAGGATTTTAGACATGCGTACGTAATAATTGAGGAACTCATATATGATTCTTTTCTTTGTTACTTTACAAACATTTTCTTACCAAAATTAGATTTTGTCTCTGATTTTAAAAGCAAATATCAACGGATTGAATTAAATAAATAATATAATAATTCCTTATTAATATTTTTACAATTTAAATTTAATTATTACTAGAATTATAAATTTTATTTTTATCGCTGACGCTCGTCATTTGCATCGAGAAATCCATCGTTAAAATGCAGTAATTTCCCAGCATGCAACGCTCTTTCTTATTTCCTTGTTAAAAATAAAGAAAGGTTTGTAATCACAATAAATTGTATAGTTCAAAATTTGGCGTAAATTTTTATGTTGGTTGAAAATTGGATTGTTATAGTTGGGTATTTTTATATTGTTATTGTTATATTGTTATATAGAATCGAAAGATGGATTTTGAACAATTTAAGAGTTGTTGCTGACTTATGCCACTTGGTGAAACCAAGCACGATTGAGTAGGAGGCAACATGCATTAAGGCAAAGGGATGCGCATTTTGATTTTAACGAGCACCACAAGGGTGAAAGTACGACTTATGCACAAGTGGGTCCTCGTAATTTTGAAGCAGGGACAAAGAAGAAGACCCATAGGATTGGCCTGCCATCCTTGGATGTGTTGATTGCAAAGTTAGAAGACGTTGTAAAGACGAAGATAGTTTACGACCTCAATGGATTTTAGTCAAGCTCGGGTTCCGAACCCTCAACCTCTCAGTTACGAGATCGTTACCTTTGCCGACTGAGATAACGCGACTCATTAAAGCCTTAAAACCGTCTACAGGTTCGTTCTAAAAGCCTTATCATACATCAACAGCTACATTTTGAAATGCAGCAGATTCAGTTTAAGATTGTTATTCCCGTTGAAGAATAAATGGAATTTTCATGTGTTAGCAGAACTGTTTTAGCTCATTAAAGGCAGATTACAAGTAAACACAAGCTAAAATAAATCGGTTATAATCTATTCGCTACAACGAAACAAACCTGCACATTCATCACTAATGAAAGAAATAAAAAAAACTAACGTGTTAACGTGTAATAACGCCTTAACTCCTTATCACATATTAAAGTGTACTCGTCAAAAGAGCCACACATCCAGTTTAAGATTATCTGTCACGATGTAAAAACATTACAATCTTATTTTTCTTGGAATCACTCGAGATAGTCACTCTTTCATTTCAGGATAAAAAATAATCATTAACTGTATTGATTGATTTTTCAACGCATACAAGTTAACATGAGGTAAGGTCTTTACATGAGTATTATTAGGGTTCAGAACAAGCAATTTTACCGACTTAGCTACCGCGGCTCCCAGTTTAAATGTTAAATACGTATGTATGTTCGAAAGAGTTTAATTCGGAAACTTTAAATATCCTTTTCTAACCATTTCTAAATTAGCTTTACCTATTTATCTTTTCACTCCTGTACGTAACCGCCTACGTATGTATGTATGTAAATACTCTTGAAAGAAAAAAAAAGCTATATGATACAAGGATTTTGTGTGTCCAAATCAGGTTATTTTATTCTATTTTACTCGCTTGCTTTATTTCGGTTGTAATGCTTTGTAATATTTCCTGATCTTCATGACATGAAGCAAGAGTATTATATGAACCTGGCACTTCATTCCTGAGATTTCTTTCAGTGACCATGAATTAGCAATGAGAGAGGCAATTTCAGCAACTTAACAGGAAATAAAGCATTCATAACGATGAATTCGGGATTTCATGACACAAAAACACTACACAGAAAGAGGTTGGGGATAAAAAACACAATGTTTTTGCTTTTGGGGACATTCATTCAATTTGGGGATTCAATAATGAGTAGTTTTGTTATTTTCTCGAATCCTGGCAAACCAATCAAAATAGATGATTTCGACTAACGGGGATTCAGCTAGTCAACTGTGCAAAGCGGTTATGTACATTGAATGATATAGCTATTTTATCTCAGTTGTAATTGTTAATGTGTTTTATCATTTATACGTAACGTTAAATAAAAGTTCCAGGTTAGCACCTGAATTTTTTTTCAATGGGTCAAACTGAAACTTCAACTTAATGAAAAATGTCATGGTAACAAACACTAATTCTGGGGATTGCCGTTAGATCGCAGAACTTGATCTTTACTCAGACAACACCGTTGCTTTGTGAAACGGAAATTTCAAAAGAATATGCAAATTATTATTGTGACGATTAGTCGTACAAAAAGATATTTATAAGATAATACACATAAATTGAAATCATGTGATGTTTAGAGTAGATTTTTTACCATCAGGTAGAAAAATTTACAGATAACTCTCCTTCATATCTTGACTTATTCAAAAGTTTAATGTTTAGTTAAACATTATTCCTACCATGCAGAATTTCGTTTTTAAAAATGATATACGACAATATAATAGTTTGAAAATTGGTAAATAATTGTGGAAATGATAGTTTATGATTAGTTAATGATTAGTTAAGTAAAAAATGTATAACTTTATAGGCCTATAAGAAAATTATATGATAGCTTTCCAGTGCTGAGATTTTTCAGCGTCCCTCATATTTTTTTTAGAGATTACTTTCCTTTTCATATACATATGATCAAAACTTAATGTTTAATTAAATATTTCTTGCCAACAATAATTTTGCTTATAAAAATGACATACAAGTATACAATACTTTTAAAAATAAGAAATGTTTTGCAAATGATAGTTTTGAGGATGCATCATGCTAAATGAAATAAAAAATTATATTTTTATATGCCTATAAGAGAATCATATGATGACTACAGTAGATTTTTCAGTCTCTGGCATACTTTTTTACTGATTACTCTCCTTTTTATATACATATGTTCAAATAAATTAATGTTTAGTTAAATATTTCTTACCAAGCATAATTTTGCTCATAAAAAAGGTATACAACTATACAATATTTTTATAAACTGGAATTTGTTTTGAAAATGAAAGCTTTGAGGATGCATCATGCTAAAGGAAAAAACATTATAACTCTATAGGCCTATAAGGGAATCATATGATGCCTACAGTAGATTTTTCAGTGTCTGGTATACTTTTTTACCAATTACTCTCTTGTTTATATATATATATTATCAAAAAATTAATGTTTAGTTAAATATTTCTAACCAAGCATAATTTTGCTCATGAGAAAGATATACAACTATACAATACATTTAAAAATTGGGATTTTTTTTTGCAAATAATAGTTTTGAGGATGCATTAAGCTAAATGAAAAAAAATAACTTAATAGAACTACAAAATCATATGATGTCTACAGTAGAATTTTTAACGATCACCCTTAATTTTTTGCATATAAACATGTGATCAAAGTTTAATGTTTAATAAAACTAAATTCTAACCATGCATAATATTTTGACTACAAAAATAATACAATATAATATAAAATTTAAAAACATTGAAAAGGCTTTGTAACAATATTAAATCTATTATGCAAAAAAGCAACTCCTTATATATTTACCTAATAGCGTAGAAAATAGTCTCTTGTGACTTGCTAATGCAGTAAACGAAATTCTTAATCATTTTGTTCCTACTTTGCATATAGATAGCACATTAAAGATCATACAACATAACATCAGGTCATTTGAGACAAACAATATCTGAAATTGAACAGATAATGAAAAATAATATCAAAATTTTAATTGTAAATAACTTCCAGCTGCTAGGAAATTAAATATTCCCAAGTATTCCTAATAAGGAAATTCATGCATAAATAACTTAAAACTTCTAAAATAATAGTTAAGAAAGCGATTCATCTCTTGATAATAATAAATCCTCTGTTTGATTAATTATAAATTTTCTCAAGAAAAACAAATGTTTGTGTTGCTTAATAACTTGGAAGAAAAATTTTTATTCAGTCTTTTCGCATGTTTGTATTTCTTCCACCGCTTACTGAAGCAAAAATTCAATTTAACTATAATAGCTGCTTGTATTAAAAAGTCGGAAAATTAAATAAGATAGTCAGTTCTGCTAAACGAAACTAAGCATTCATTTCCGAAAAGTGGAAATGGAAAATATTAATTTATTTGAAGAACAATCGTTTCATTATCTGTCTCAAACATCGCTTAAACAGAATAAAAAAGGAGAAAACTGCAGTGAAAATAAATTTATTTTTACGCCGATGTGAAGCTAAACTAGACAAAGCAATATAACATTTTGTAAATCTGTGAGAAGGATTTGTTTCGATATTATGTGCTCGCCTGTGAATTTAATCGGTTAATTTATTTCATTGATTAAATAATTACATTTCTGCTAAAAATATGGACGACACAGAAAGAAAATCATTTAAACAGTAAATATTGATAAGCATCTATTACACGCGTTTCATTAATGATTTTCTGCAGCTGGCTTATTTTGTTTCGCAATAACTCTGCCATTTCGAAAAATATGCATAGAAAAATGTTATTTATCCTATTTGACATTTTATCCAAATATTTCGTTGGTGATTAGGTGTACTAAAGCATCTATTATGTTTATCAAACACAAAACAAAACGGAAATAGTACATCAATTATGGTTTGGGTTTTTTCAAAAAGTATTTTAACATTATAATAAAATCTGCTATTATATTGATATAACTAAATTTATCAGTTTCGTATAAATTATTAATTATTCAATACCTTAAATGTCATAATATGGTGTAATTAATGCCTGCATATCTTAACGATGTTGTAAATGAATTATTTGATATCCTTCAATATCTGTATAAATTACATAGCAATTTCCAACCTTGGGTTCTTTTCACAATTAATTTACTGTGATTATTATAACTCCGTAGTAACTTAATTTTGTGTGCTGTTGATTTATTAATCATTCTACACCCGTTTAAGATAACTCAAACAGACATTACGACAAAGAAGCATATTATAAACTATGCACTTGTTTTGTAAAATAGAGCTTGAGGGCTTCCTTTCCTTTATTGCATTATATTGGTTTTAAACAAAATAGGTTTGGTTTGGTTTGGAGAGCTAAGGTCTACTTTTTGCAAAACGAGAGCTAATGAGACCGTTACCTACTGCTTAAAGCCGATTCCGAAAGTCTAAGAACTCCCATGCCGCAGTGGGATACAAACCCACGAACTCCGAAGGCCAGCACCCTAACCATTCGGCCATCATTCGCTTAAGCAACATAGAAGAGTTCTTCTTAAAACCTCAGTTAGGAATTATACAACTAATTAATAGCTAGTACAGGTGTAATTATTGCCTGCATATCTTGATGATGATTTAAATGTATGATTTCATATGCTTCAATGTCTGAACAAATTATATAGCTATTTCCAACACAGGATTTTTTAAAATGATTATGCAGTGATTATTATACCTTTTTAACTCTTTAGTAATTTTATTTTTTACTATTGATTACTATTGATTTTTAAATCATTATATTTCAGTATAAGACGAGTTTAAATATATCTAAGAACAAAGAAGCATATTATAAATGATGTATATTTTTTTGTAAAATACAACTTGAGGATATTTTTTATTACATTGTATTAATTATTACATTACATTAACTTTAAACATAATAGAAGAGTAATTGTTAAAACATGAGTCAAGAAATATACAACAAGTGTACAGCTA
>CM063511.1:106681740-106694240 GCA_032207245.1 Pardosa pseudoannulata
GGTTAAATTTTTGTATACTAATTCTTTGATATCATAAAAAATATTAATATTTCCTTCGATCACCAGTCACCTGAAATTACCTTTTGAAGAAATATATATAAGGAATTCTTACCTCGGGTAAAACTTTAAGTGGTAATAGTACATATCAAGACAAACAATTATAAGTAGGAAAAGAAGGATTCTAAACGTCTTCTGAAGGAGGAGCAATTAAAGTTTAGGGTCCAAATTCCCAAATGATTATAAAAAACGGAAAAATTGGTTGATTCGTTTTGCAAATTTAGCTAAAATTATTCTTTATGTCAGTATTTTCTCAGAAATTTTAAAGGTAAAGTTTTAAAAATAACGATAGAGGGCACTTTAGACTTTGGAGTAACGAACAGTTGTTTTTGCCTTTATTTTTTGTATCTTATTAAATACTTTCAAAAGCTTAGACTTAAACTTAAATTCTGAGTTCAAAACCTGAATCGCTGGGAGTTGTTATGTAGCTCAAACTGAACTGTGTTCAGGAGCTGAAAGTTGAAACAAACCCCCTTAAACACAGTTTAGTCATTCCCGATTTTGGTGTTGTAGTCCAGGCAGCCACTACTACTCCCCTAAAATAAACGATAGAGGAATGACAAAATGTAATTAAAAAATTATTCATGACAGACAGAAGCATTGTCTCTGAGCAAAATAACAAAAAAATAGTGTGATGTAGTGCGCAATATAAATGAAGGTTGACACTTAGAAAATGGTACAAGTATGATGTTCGTGTAGTATCACAAAGACTGCTCGAAACAGCAGCCACCAGCAATGATCTTCTATTTTAACATTCCTACTATTATCAAAATTACTTTTATGCATACTATACTATTATTAGTTTCTGCGCGGAGCATACAGATAACCGTAAATTCCAACAACAGATTCAATTTACTATTCAATATCCATGTGCAAAATTCATGAATTTCTTTTGTTTTTCCTTTCTTTTCTAAGGATTTATTGCCTCATCGCACATCAATATGAACCAAAAATAAATCGGTTGAAGTATTTTCACATATAACAAAAGAAATATACTCATTCTTCATAGTGGAAAGGAATCGTAAAGTGAATTCGTTGCATTTTCAATGCGTGGAGTTTGACGTGTGATTAGACTTTAATCCAGCTTGTGATATAACATTTTAAATTTTCTGAAAAATAGCTTTCTACGTACAATGAATTATCTACTGAGAATAAAGTTATTTAGTAGTTTATGATGGGTGAGAGAAAAAAAAATTAAAATAGTATATCATTTACTCATAACTCTAAAATAGTATTCTGTATCTTCCTTAATATCAATAAACTGCAATTCCTATTTAACTATCTTCTATATTAACATTATTAATATTATCAGAATTATTTTCGTGTATATTAGATTATTATTAGTTTTCGGTACGGATCATATAGATGACGGTAAATTAAAACAACGAATGCATATTACAATTCAATATCCTTGTGCAAAATTCATGAATTTATTTTGTTTTTCTTTTTTAAGGATTAAATGCCTCGTCGCACATCAACATGAAGCAAAAATAAATCAGTTGAACTATTTTCTCATATAACATAAGAAATCTGTTCATTCTTCATCGGGGAAAGGAATGGTAAACACAATCCGTTGCATTTTCAACGCGTACAGTTTGGCATGCGATTAGACATTAGGACAGCTTTTAGTATAATATTTTAAACTGTCTAAAAATGTCATTTTATGTATAATGAATTATCTACTGAGAGTAAAGTAATTTAGTAGTTTATGATGGTTAAAGAAAAGAAATTTAAAATAGTATATCATTTATTTCTAACTTAAAAATAGTATTATGTATCTTTCTTAATATCAATAAGCTACATTTTCTATTAACTATCTTCTATCTTGTCATCCCTGATATTAGCAGAATTACTTTCATGTATACTATATTATTATAAGTTTTCTGTGCACGGAGCATATAGGTAACCTTAATTTCACATAACGGCTTCATATTACAATTCAATATCCTTGTGCAAAATTCATGAATTTATTTTGTTTTACTTTTCTTCGGATTAAATGTCTCATTGCACATCAACATGAACCAAAATTAAATCAGGTGAAGTATTTTCTCATATAACATAAAAAATCTATTCATTCTTCATCGGGGGAAGCAATCGCAAACCCAATCCGTTGATTTTCAACGTGTACAGTTTGACGTGCGGTTAGACTTTAAGGCAGCTTGTAATATAAAATTTTAAATTATCTGAAAAATTTCAGTCTATGTACAATGAGTTACCTACTGCGAATAAATCAATTTAGTAGTTTATGACGGGTAAGAGAAAAACTTTAAAATAGTATATCTTTTATTACTAACTTAAAAATAGTATTATGTATCTCTCTTAATATACATAAACTACAATTCCTATTTAACTATTTTCTATATTTACGTTCCTAATATTACCAGAATTACTTTCATGCATATTATTATTACTTTTCTGTGCGGAGCATACAGATAACTGTACTTTCAAACAACGAATCCATATTACGATTCAATATCGTTGTACAAAATTCAGAAATTTCTTCTGTTCTTCCTTTCTTTTCTACGAATTAAACGCACATTAACACGAACCAAAAATAAATAAGTTGAAGTATTTTTACATATAACATAAGAAATCTGCTCATTTTTCATCGGAGAAAACAATCGTAAAATGAATCTGTCTAATTTTCAACGAGTTTAATTTGACGTGTGACTTTAAGGCAGCTTGTAGTATAACATTTTAAATTCTCTTAAAAATATCATTCTATGTACAATGAATTATCTACTGCAAATAAAGCAAATTAGTAGTTTATGACGGGTAAGAGAAAAGAACTTTAAAATAGTATATCATTTATTCCTAACTAAAAAATAGTATTATGTATCTTTCTTAAAATCAATAAACTACATTTCTATTAACTATCTTCTATCTTGGCATTCCTGATATTAGCAGAATTATTATCATGTATATTATATTATTATTAGTTTTCTGTGCACGGAGCATATAGGTAACCTTAATTTCACACAACGGCTTCATATTACAATTCAATATCCTTGTGCAAAATTTATGAATTTATTTTGTTTTTCTTTTCTACGGATTAAATGCCTTATCTCACATCAACATGAACCAAAAATTAATCAATTGAACTAACTTCTCATATAACATAAGAAATCTGTTCATTCTTCATCTGGGAAATTAATCGTAATGTCTATCCGTTGCATTTTCAATGCATACAGTTTGAAGTGTCATTAGACATTAGGGCAGCTTTTAGTATAATATTTTAAATTGTCTAAAAATGGTCATTGTATATACAATGAAATATCCAGTGAGAATAAAGCAATTTAGCAGTTTATGGTGGGTAAGAGAAAAAAACTTTAAAATAGTATATCATTTATTTCTAACATAAAAATTGTATTATGTATCTTTTTTAATATACATAAACTACAATTCCTATTTAACTGTCTTCTATTTTAACATTCCTAATATTACCAGAATTACTTTCATGCATATTATTATTACTTTTCTGTGTGGAGCATACAGATAAATTTTCAAACAACGAATCCATATTACGATTCAATATCGTTGTACAAAATTCAGAAATTTCTTCTGTTCTTCCTTTCTTTTCTACGAATTAAACGCACATTAACACGAACCAAAAATAAATAAGTTGAAGTATTTTTACATATAACATAAGAAATCTGTTCATTTTTCATTGGGGAAAGCAATCGTAAAATGAATCTGTTGAATTTTCAACGCGTATAGTTTGACGTGTGATTAGACCTTAATCCAGCTTGCAACATTACATTTTAAATTGGCTGATAAATTTCATTCTACGTACAATGAATTATCTACTGATAATAAATTATTAAACATTATAAAATTTATTACTTTATTTTGTCTGTATTGATTATTTTGTGATATTTATCGCAATTATTAAAGGTTAAAAATTTTATTTTTCTAAACATACGTTACCATTTTATCGATTAATTAAGTCTTGAAAATATCAATTTAAACTTAATTAGAGTTTAAATTATGTCACGTTAAATATGTCATAAAGGGCAAAAAGTTTATGTTAAAATGATTATCCTTACATGTGGTAAATTCAAACAGTTTCGTCTGCTTAATTTCTTTGAATCTTTAAAAGTGAATGGAATAATTAATCAATGACATTATTTTCTTCATAATTACCTAATATCTGCATAATTAAATACAACACTTTCATGACCTGGAATAAGTGTAAAGATATAACATATGCATATAATCACTTAATTAATTTTAGGAATAAAAAAATTATTTCGATGCCTTTAACAAATCGCAGCAGTGCTAAAAGAACTGTTAAATAAGGGAAGGATAAGAACGTAATACATGCATTGAATTAATGAGATTTTAGGACGTACATGACACATACCGATGACGACTATGTTTCTTCAATGTAATTAATGTATGTCTATTACATATCTAATCAAAATTTGGATCTCAGTTACACTTACTTAATTAGAATATTCATTCAATGAATGTGGAACAGAATAAAAATATGTAAATTTTATTTTTTCTTCTCATTTCTTTGCAAGAGATGATAATATAACTGAAAAATAATAAATAATCATGAATAATTAGAAGGATCTAACATATTTCCAAAATTCATCGATCATCATTAACGTCAACAGCATTACTTTAAAAACACAGTAAAACCCTGATTTTATGTTTTTTTCTTCATTAGAGAGATTTTTTCTGTAGTAAACAAGATTTTACTTATTTTGATAAATATTAATATTACTTATCTTTCATAAAAATGTATGGATACTTTGCGATTCATTTTTATTCTTGTGTAACATTGGTATGTACTACCGTTTTTTACTTCAATATGTTTATTCGCTTACTAATAAGTTCTGATTTTAAATGAGTGGATGTAATGTACTTCTAAATTGTCTCATATTGTAAAAATGGTCAAAGTATTTTCTCACGAATATCAGAGCAAATCATATGCATTTCTTTCTCTTGTATTAGGAAAATTCACTAAAGCAAAATTCATGAAAATTTTTTGTCATTAATACGTAATTAAAGAACGTAATCTCATTATCCTATTATTAAAATTTTACAATAATAAGACTATTATAAGAAGTTTTTATTAAAGTTGATCAGTGAGTAACAAAAGAATAAATATTATCTGCAGTTATTGTTTTTATGTAACAATTGTCTATCTATATACCGCTAAAAAGAGTGCTACTAAGAAGTGAGAATTATCTGTGTGTGTTTTTAAACATACATTTTTTTCCTTATTTAAATATCTACATTTATAATATCTTAATAACTTTTTCTCGCACTAATTCTTTGATATCATATAAAATATTGATATTAATGTTTCCTTCGATCACCAATCACCTTAAATTCCCCTTTGAAAAAAAAATATATACAAGGGATTCTTAACTCTTGCATAAAACATTAAGGGGATAGTACACATCAACACAAACAATTATAAGTAAGAAACGAAGGATCCCAAACGTCTTCTGAAAGAGATAGGCGCCATAAAAGTTTAAGGTACAAATTTCCGAATGATTATAAAAAGCAATAAAAGTTTCATCTTGTAGAAATATTTGTGTCTATTTATTGAATTTGCACTTATTTATTTATTTTGGTCCTTTTCTGTATCCTTTTGATTCATATTTACTTCATAATTTAGATTTTCTTTGTTTGGAATTTAATTGAATTTCTTATGTCAATTTAGCACTCTTAAGCAACACTAAGCTGACTCATTACCACTAGTAATTGGAGGCGATCGCTCAGTCATCAAAGGCAAGGATCTCGTAGCTGAGAGGTTGTGGGCTCGGAACCCGAGCCGGCCTAAGATCTGCCGTGTTCATTAAAGGGACTGAGATACGTAAAATATGTTCGTGGTCACAATTTCCTCCAAGTTCTCAATCAATATCTCTGGGGGTGGCAGGTCAAGTCTATGGGTCTTCTGCTTGGTCTCTGCTTCAAAATTACAAGGACCTACTCGCGCGAGGTAGTTCTTTCACCTTAATGGTGCTCATTAACACGAAAGGCGTAATATGAGAGCCTTAATATGAGGCCTTAATATGAGAGCCTGTAGGCTCAATCGTACTTGATTTGTCTAAGTGTCATGATACATAATAACAGTAATTGGGGAAACCTCCATCTAGTTGCCCAAGTTGCGATTGCCAACTCACCGTCCATCATTATTTTTCTTTTTGCATGCATTTTGCTTGATTTTATCATATATACTTTATTAATGCCCATTAAAATTTAAATAGTTTTTTCAATGAACCTCACATCCTTCTTTATTTGACTTTCGTAATTGAATTTGTTTTTAATCTTCTTTATAATGGTCCCTTTTTTCTTTCTCTTTTACATCTCTCTGTTGTTTACGTAAACGTTCAAATCCATTCTTTTGTTATTCGCTGGTCACTTGACACACAGGAAAGTAAATCAAGCGATGGCCAAACGAATTCACTTTCTCTATCAAACTCAAGCCATGCCCTTCAACCTTTGGATGTCGAAGTATCTGCCGCTATGAAGTGTGCCTGGAGAAGAATCCTGAAGATGTGCTACACAGATCCGTCTTCAAAAGGTGTTCAAAGCAACATTCCCTAAACTGCTGAAACATCTGTTTGGTATTGTAAAGCAAAAAGGCTGTTAAACACAAAATAGTGTTAACTGAAAGAAATAACATTAAACAGTGTTGCACAGACTTCAATAACAAATACTATGGAAGCTCTTTCTTCTCAAACTTCCAATTCAACCACTTGGAATTTTTCCTTTACTTCTCCATATAAGGATTTTTAAAAAGCTATGCTTACAACAATTTCACCTCTGCAGTTCTAAGGAAAAACGTTTTAGAAAATTCCAGACGAAAAAGAAAGCAGTTACAAACTAAGGCATGAGAAGTTATGACTGTTTCTGATGTAGCAGAACGTAATTCAACTTAATAACCGTGGCCATTACAGTTTTCCAGTATAAATTGTAATTATATGACACATAAATATGTCTGTAGCTAAAAATTAAAGTTTTAATTAAATTTTGTATAATTAATAGCATTTTTAATCAATACCCTATTTACCCCATCTACCACTCATTTTACCCCACCTCTGTGGTAAAATGGGTATAAAAAAGGAGTAAAAAATTATAAATTTAAGATAATGTATAAAACTATTTTAACAATTATGGTAACGAACCTATTGTATGAATACATGCAAATAATTGTTTGTTTATAGTTTTAAGTGAAAAAGAGTACTGAATGAAAATTCAAACTTTTTCTACTCATTTTACCCCACAAGAACCTACCACATTTAAGAGTTTCAACTTATTTTTTAATTGAAATTTTAAAGCTCCATTCACTGTGAAAAGTTTTAAGAGTCCAGAGATCTTGAGGTTGGCAGAATTATTAATGCATACTAGACCCTGATATAATGTTTACTTCACAAATGAACCTCGTAATATGTGTGCCAGTACTGCGCATGTGTGCGTAACAGCCAGGAATTCTGTCACCTCGAGAAATGATTTGTCATTGCTATCTGCTTCAGTCACTGTGAATAGAATCCCAAAATAGAAGAAACCCAAAATACCATGTTGCTGCTTTGGGTTTGAGCCTGCCATACCTAAATTTGTCCTAATCTACCTGTAGTAATTATCATCTCAGCCTTTTAATGATTGTATTGAAATTATGCATCTCCACGGATGAAAGATAATGATATGCTATTTTACTATAGTACAGATAATACAAAAATACATACAACATATATAACTGTTTCGACCTTCAAACCACACCCAGATGTTAGATAAGAATCAAGCATTCATACAATTCGAAAGAACAAGTACACAATATAACACACAAAAATTATTTATCATATTATTATTTGAGCCATAAAATGTGATACATTTTGGCAATTTTATATCATTACTTGAACAATAGAAAGTATCCAGTAGAAAGTTCTGAGTATTTTGATATGTTTGCGATTATACAAATTGTCTAAATGTGAAATAGAGAAATCATTATATATATATATATATATATATATATATATAGATAGATAGATAGATAGATAGATAGATAGATAGATAGACAGATAGATAGATAGATAGATAGATAGAGATAGAGATATGGATATAGATAGATAGATAAATAAATATAGATATAGATATGGATATAGATAGATAGATAGATAGAAAATAGATAGATAGATATAGATATAGATATGGATATAGATAGATAGATAGATAGATAGATAAATAGTTAGGTCAATAGTTAGCTAGATAGATATACATCCATATATATCCATATATTAAAAATATATATATATATATATATATACATATATTACATACATGTATGTGCACTTTGTCTATATGAAAATTAATATGAATTTATACGCATACATAAAAATGTGTAGCTGTTACAGCAAAAATATAAGTGTTATTTTAAGTACGTATACAAAACTTAGACTTTAAAAACTTCAAGTTACGGAAAAAATTTTAATATTATCCTACTTATTTTAACTAAAATTAAGTATGCAATTGTATGACTCATAAATTCTGTACTTAAAGTGTCCTACATTTTAAACTAGATAATTACATCTCTTCAGGATAATTGCTAACTTCATTTAAACAGTAAAAAAGAAATAAATAATTATACAAAAAATTAAAGCTATGTTTATTCCAATTTAAATTAGAGAAAAAAATGTGTTATGTAAGTCCTACTTCACTTAATTAAAATGAGAACTAAATAATCTACTTCCCACACTTGAAATACGTCTCGTACTTTTCGTAAGGGTTTTTATTTTCCGAGTCGTTTGTGCTATAGAGGAGAAAAAAATAAAGGGTAAATACTTGAAAAGAAAATGTTCACCCCACTGAAGGGTTATTGAAACAGAAATATCATCATTTGATTTATAAGTAGAGGAAGTTATTTTCTCATTTTATACTATTAGACCGGAAAATAATTCAGTCTGAAAAGAATATACTTCGAAATAGAGCTTAGAATTCTTAGATAGTGATTGTAAAAATTTCATTTAAATCAAAAGAATTAGAATTTGATTTTTTAAACTCTACTATGTAGTGTTGAGTATAATAAATTACTTTTTCAGCTTTAATTGAGCTATAATGGTGATATCATTATTAGAAGACGACTGGGAGTAATTATTCAATTCAACTAACAAAATTTTGTCAATTTGAGTATTACCTAGTTAATTATTAATGGAGGAAAGATTTTTTAGACATTGAATGTTATTTTTGTTAAGCTATTTAAAAG
This sequence comes from Pardosa pseudoannulata, assembly GCA_032207245.1. NCBI lineage: Eukaryota > Metazoa > Arthropoda > Arachnida > Araneae > Lycosidae > Pardosa > Pardosa pseudoannulata. The sequence continues at coordinate 106,691,018 of CM063511.1, forward strand.
CTATAACTTTTTATTTACTTTAATAATTTATGATAATATGAAATGATAATATGAAATGATTATTCTTAAGTTAGAGTGTTGATAAAGAACTTGCAGTTATTAAAATTTTAGTATCAAAATTCTAACTTTAAAATAATTCAGTATGAAAATAAAATGCTTCGAAATAGAACTTAGAATTCTTATTTAGTAATCTTAAAAATTTCATTCAAATGAAAACAATCAAAATTTCATTACTTAAACTCAGTACAGTGTGGGGTTGAGTTTAATAAATTACTTTTTTATCTTTAATGGCAATGCCATTTTTAGAAGATAACTGCGAGTAATTACGCAATTCAACTAACACAATTTTGTCAACTTGACTATTATCTAGTTAATGATTAATGGAACAAAGATTTTTACTCCAATGATTGTTATTTTTGTTAAACCATTTAAAATTATAAACTTTTATTTTATTTAATAGTTTATACTTTTTAAAATTAATCTATTAAATAATTATTTGTCAGTTGTAATGTTGATAATGATCTTGTAAAAATTCATTCTTAAAAGTACATAACATTTTATGAAAATTTTAACTTTCAAAAGGTACTATGATCTTTAAATAATCAAACTTTTAAATCAATACAAGCAGAAAAGAGATTAATGTTTTGTAGGTTTCTATCAAAATTGTATTTGTTATAAATGCAATTTTAGCATTAAAGAATTTTTTTATTTGTTACAAAAGCGTTTTGCAGCTATTAAATTTTTATCAATAAGATTCCGAATTATTCAGTCTGAAAACAATAAGCTTTGAAATTTAAATAAGAATACTTAGATATTGATCGTAAAAATTTCACTCAAATGCAAACAATCAAAATTTGACTTTTTAAACCCAGTACTATGCGAGGTTGAGTGTAATAAATTACTTTTTCAGCTGTAATTCAAATTTAATAGTGATATAATTATCAGGAGATGGCTGAGAGTAATTACTCAACTCAACTAACACAATTTTCTTGACTTAAAAATTATCTGATTACTGATGACTTAGGGGAAAAAGATTTTTAAGCCAATGACTGTTATTTTTGTTAAAATATTTAAAAGTTAGAAATTTTTATTTTGCTTTATAATTTATTTTTTTTTAAATAATACTCTTAAATAGTTATTCTTAAGTTATCACGTTGATGAAAAACTTGTAAAAATTCATTACAAATAGTACATAACATTTTAGTTTCGGTGGCTCAAAAGAAAAGTGTTGCAATAAATATTTTAACTCTCAAAAGGTACTCTTATCCTTAAAAATAATCAAACTTTTAAATCAATACAAGCAGAAAAGAAATAAATGTTTTGTATGGATTCTATCAAAATTGTATTTGTTATAAATGCAATTTTAGCATTAAAGCATTTTTTATTTGTTATAAAAGCGTTTTGCTGCTATTAAGTTTTTATCATTAAGATTCCGGTTTATTCAGTCTGAAACGAATAAGCTTTGAAATTTAAATAAGACTACTCGGATAGTGATCGTAAAAATTTCATTCCAATAAAAATAATCAAAATTTGACTATTCAAACCCAGTACTATGTGGGGTTAAGTATAATAAATTATTTTTTGAGCTGTAATTCAAATTTAATGGTAATCTCATTATTAGAAGATGACAAGGAATAATTACTCAATTCAACTAACACAATTTTGTCGACTTAACCATTATCTGATTACTGATGACTAAGGGGAAAAATACTTTTTTAAGCCAATGAATGTTATTTTTACGATATTTAAAAGTTAGAATTATTTATTTTGCTTAATAATTTATGCATCTTAAAATAATACTCTTAAATAATTATTCTTAAATTATTAATGAAGAAATTGTAAAAATTCATTACAAAAAGTACATAACATTTTAGTTTTGATGACTCAAAAGAAAGCTGTTGTAATGAATATTTTAACTCTTAAAAGGTACTATGATCCTTCAAAATAATCAAAATTTTAAGTCAACACAAGCAGAAAGAGAAATAGATATTTTGTATGGTTTCTATCAAAATTGTATTTGTTATAAAAGCAGTTTTAGTATTTAAGCCTTTTTTTATTTGTTATAAAAGTATTTTGCAGATATTAAATTTTTATCATTAGGATTCCAACTTATTCATTCGAAAAAGGATAAGCTTTGAAATTTAAATAAGAACGCTTAGATGTTGATCGTAAAAATTTCATTCAGATAAAAAGAATCAAAATTTGACTATTCAAACTCAGTACCATGTGACGTTCAGTATAATAAATTACTTTTTCAGCTGTAATTCAAATTTAATGATGATGTCATTATTAGAAGAGGACTGAGAGTAATTACTCAATTCTCAATTCAACTGACACAATTTTCTCAACTTAAAAATTATCTCATTACTGACGACTAAGGGGAAAAACATTTTTAAGCTATTTAAACTATTTATTTTTTAAGTTATTTTTGTTAAGCTATTTAGAAGTTAGAAACTTTTATTTTGCTTAATAATTTACAATCTTTAAAATAATACTCTTAAATAATTATTCTTAAGTTATCACGGTGATGAAGAACTTGTAAAAATTCATTCTAAAAAGTACATAACATTTTATATTTTAACGACTCAAAAGAAAGCTTTTACAATGAAATTTTTTATTCTCAAAAAGTACTATGATCCTTAAAAATAATCAAACTTTTAAATCAATACAAGCAGAAAAAGATATAAATGTTTTGTATGGTTTCTATCAAATTTGTATTTGTTTTAAATGCAATTTTAGCATTAAAATATTTTTTATTTGTTATAAAAGCGTTTTGCTGCTATTAAATTCTTATCATAAAGATTCCAATTTATTCAGTCTGAAAATAATAATCTTTTAAATTTAAATAAGAATACTTAGATATTGATTGTAAAAATTTCATTCAAATAAAAAGAATCAAAATTTGACTTTTCAAACCCAGTACCATTTGAGGTTGAGTATAATAAATTACTTTTTCAGCTGTAATTCAAATTTAATTACGATGTCATTATTAGAAGATGACTGAGAGTAATTACTCAATTCAACTAACACAATTTTGTCGACTTAAAAATTATCTGATTACTAGAGACTAAGGAAAAAATATTTTTTAAGCCAATAACAGTTATTTTTGTTTATCTTTTTAAAGGTTAGAAATTTTTATTTTGCTTAATAATTTACAATCTTTAAAAAATACTCTTAAATAATTACTCTTAAGTTATCAAGTTGATGAAGAACTTGTAAAAAT
>CM063511.1:106699240-106739240 GCA_032207245.1 Pardosa pseudoannulata
AATTTCCTATCACTTAGCTAACAATATATAGAAGAGAGAGGACCTAATCTCAATTTCAAAATATTTATAATAAGTAGCTTTGTGGGTCTATATGGTGTGCCAGGAACACTGGATGGGAGCTATCCAGAACTGGGTATGTGTGGTAGCAATTTTCAATCTTCCGTCGGTCTGGTGAGGGGCTTCCTTCAGAGTATTTGAGGTGCGGCCGTAATATCTGAAACAGAAACACTACTGTTAGCTGTAAAAGTTTCCGGAGTCTCAGTCGAACTCAATGTTATTCTCCTTGCACTCCCGAAGTTTCAGTGTCACAGTCGCCTCCACCGACTTCTGACCTCTGACAGTCGTACTTCTCTACTCGATTCGACTCGACTCTCGAACACCTCCTCCTTCTTGACTTTTCCTATTTTATGTACTTTTCATCTGTGTCCATTCTTATCTCTCTTCGTCCAATCAGGAGAGCTGTAAAACTCCAGTTGGTCTCTTTTACCCCGCCTTGAAACCACCAACGTGAAAAACCTCATCAATTCAATCCCTTAGGGACTCATAAATAACTCCACAAAGGTACATTCTTATTTAGTGTCATGTACCGAGACGGGATTCTAATCTGGGACTGGAGTCTGAACCTCGCCCGAGAATCCCGCACACGACTTTGAAATAATTTTTATTGGCCCTCTTCTCCTTTACAAAATATGTGATGAGGTCAGAATTATATCCCAAACAATTTACTCCTCGTATTAATTAATCAATTATATTGCTGATCTAAATCGCCTCATCACACCTCTGTGTAATAATTGTAAGTCTTACATTTTCTACCAGAACTAAAGTGCAGATACCATGTTTTGTGGAAGGATCTATCCAGAATATGGTGCTGCAGTCTATCAACAATGTCCGAACCACCTTGGGAAAACGTTGTCAATTATTTGTGAACAATGCCATCCTAGTTTCTATGTTTAAAATATTTTATTTGTTAAATTTATAACTGTTTCTAACTTAACCCTCACCAACTTAATATATTTCAGTATCATTTCATTTTTTTTTTTGGTTCACTTGAAAATAATGTGGAACCCAAAACAGTAGTATGAATATATATATATATATATATATATATATATATATATATATATATATATATATATATATATATATATATATATATATATATATATATATATATATATATATATATATATATATATATATATATATATATATTATATGTAAGTCATTCATACTACAAAATATAAATAATTACCAATATATAAAAGCAGGCATGTTCAGTTAGATAAATATGCTGTTTATTTTCGGACACTATCTAACATGTTACTTTGTCAACCTTCTTCATACGAATACAATATACATATTCTAATTATGAGTGAATACACAAAAGATATCTTTGTATATGTTGATAACCAAAGATATTAATAAACCAGTCACTAAAAATTAAGGAATATTCAACAGATGCATGAATGATATATTCTGATTTGACCTATCTGTCAGCGAGATTGTTTTTTCCTGTTCCAGAGAAAGTCAGGTAATATATATAATTAAATTTTTTAAATATACGTACATAAACCTATGTGTAACCATCTTAAAATTTTCTACCAGAGCTAATGTGCAGTTACCATTTTTTGTGGAAAATTCTATCCAGAAGTTGGTGCTGCAGTCATTCAACAATGTCACAACCACCTTAGGAAAACGTCGTCAATTTTTTTGTGAACTATGCCATCTTATTTTCCATGTTTAAAATATTTTATTTGTTAAATTTATAGCTTTGTCTAACTTAACCCTCACCAACTTAATATGTTTCAGTATCATTTCATTTTTTTAGGTTCACTTGAAAATAATGTGGAACCCAAAGAAGTGAAAAACCTAAAACAGTAATATGAATGCTGAAATAGGGAAAGTCCTCTGAAAAACATTCAATTGTTTACGAATTTATACGTGTTTAGAAACACAAAGTAAAGATAATACAAAGGAAAAGCAACGAAATTTCAAAAGAAAAATGCGATTCTCATAGCAAGTATCCTATACTGTCTGAAAGAATTACTGTTAATTAAAAGGAATTATTTGGAGCACTGAATTCACCATCTTAATTAATCCCAATTTCTTTGATCTTAAAACTGAATAAGTAAATAGAGAGCACCTAGGCAGCTGAGCTACAATTTTGTTTCCCTTTGTTTTCTATGCGAATCGCCATTTTGATTTGAAAGTTAATGAAGTATTCTTTCCCAGTTGAACACTTACTTAAATGACCTAATTTTGAATAAGATAGCATGCCCAATTTCAAATTTTAAAACACAGTGGAGTGAATATTTTAAAGTAATGCAAATCACCACCTCTTCGAATTTGAGTCATACCTTCATTAGACATAGTTTCTTCGAATATTCTCAAAATATTTGTTTCTAAGCATGTATGCATCTTTCATTATTTTGAAGTAAAAATGTTTTTGTATATGAAACAACCTCGCATCTAGCGTTAAACCCAAAATTCTACAAGCTATTTTTAAAATGCTAATGAAAAACAGAATTTTTGACTTGAATTTAGAGCTGAAAATTTGAGTGCTGCCAAAATTCGGAAAGTCTAAAATGCGTGGGTGAATAATGAATAAAAAAGTAAAAAAGAAGAAAACTGGATATCTTTTTATTTTATATTTTTGATAAAGAATTGAACTAAAAGGCTCAAACATAATGTTTGATGTGACAAACCACATATTTTGCTATTTAAAGTACCTGACACTCCACATATATCTGCTTGTATGTATGTTTCATACCAGGAAACAGCTCGACCTCAATTATTTAATTTGACAATAATTTTTCTTTAAAAGAGAACATACGTTTCATAATGTAAAGATAGAACACGGAAAGCTGAATAAATCACAGTTTCGCCCTTAGATTTTCATTACAATTGTAATAATGAGATTTGAATGTGCCATATCACTACTTTTGAAACTACAAAAAACTACCATAAGAAAATTCAATTTTTCTTTCCTTTGTGTTTCTGTATAACAAAACATGTGAGCTGGCCAGCTTATGATATAAAAACAGTCTTTTAAAAATTCTATATGCGTCATCTTTGCCTCTTAATTTATGCTTGTATGTTTACTGGATTTAATACAATAATGGTGAAATATAAGAAGTACTGAAGTTTTAATATATATGTATGTCTATATATACACATATATTTATATATATATATATATATATATGTATATATATATATATAATATATATATACATATATATATATATATATATATATATATACATATATATATATATATATATATATATATATATATATATACATATATATATATATATACATATATATATATATATATATATATATATATATATATATATATATATATATATATATATATATATATATATATATATATATATATATATATATATATATATATATATATATATATATATATATATATATATATATATATATATATATATATATATATATATATATATATATATATATATATATATATATATATATATATATATATATATATATATATATATATATATATATATATATATATATATATATATATATATGCATGCACATATGTATTATATATGCAGGGTGTCCCAAAACGACCGCATAAATTAAGCACAGCTAGATTCCTAGTTGGGAGTACATAAAAACTGCCCCAAGAAGGGTACCTGTGAAATCCATAGTTTAAGAAAAAATACGAAAGACAAAGTATGACGTCACTTCCAGTGCAAGAGAAAACACTTTATTGAACGTATCAACAGCAGTATATGCACAGAATACTCCCTAACAGTTTCTAAAGCATTTCCATTACATCGACCGTACATGAGGTACATGTCGCAAAAGTCACGAACGGAATACATGGCCACCATACGAAGACTACAGATAACTGCAAGATGCAGCCTTTTAAATACCAGTTCAACGGCGGCTTAACATCATTCCATGGTGCGTGCTCACGCATGACTCTATATGCACGGTGAACATATTAAACATTATCGTGTAGTAAAATAAGCAAATACTGTTGTCGAATGGAACTATGGATCGTACAGGAACGTTTCTTTGGACAGTTTTTATGTACTCCCAACGAGGAATTTAGCTGTGAAGAGTTTATTCTGTCGTTTTGGGTCACCCCGTATAGTCCACCATTGAAACTGTATTTTAAATTATATTATAGAGCTTAAAAAGTGAACTCTTGTATTACCATCTATTGTCAACCAGGTAAGTTTAACAACCACATTATACGACAGAGTGGAAGTATAAGATTTTTATAGCAAAAGTACACTTTAAGTGGTATTAAAAATGGATGTGCAAAATTCGATGTACTCCCAACGAGGAATTTAGCTGTGAAGAGTTTATTCTGTCGTTTTGGGTCACCCCGTATAGTCCACCATTGAAACTGTATTTTAAATTATATTATAGAGCTTAAAAAGTGAACTCTTGTATTACCATCTATTGTCAACCAGGTAAGTTTAACAACCACATTATACGACAGATTGGAAGGATAAAATTTTTATAGCAAAAGTACACTTTAAGTGGTATTAAAAATGGATGTGCAAAATTCGATGTACTCCCAACGAGGAATTTAGCTGTGAAGAGTTTATTCTGTCGTTTTGGGTCACCCCGTATAGTCCACCATTGAAACTGTATTTTAAATTATATTATAGAGCTTAAAAAGTGAACTCTTGTATCACCATCTATTGTCAACCAGGTAAGTTTAACAACCACATTATACGACAGAGTGGAAGGATGAGATTTTTATAGCAAAAGTACACTTTTAGTGATATTAAAAATGGATGTGCAAAATTCGATGTATCTTAGAAAAAAAGGAGAAAAGTGGTTCACAGAAAAAACAAAATATATTCAAATTAACATGCAGTGCTATATATACCTACAGATAATAACTTATAATCAGACTTAGTTAATTCAAGCGTTATTTATCCATATTTTTCCTGTTATTTTGTTCCATTTACTACTTCCTGCGGAGGAATATATGGGTAGTGAATACATAACCACACTAATCCATCAAAGATCAGATTTTGTAATTGATTTTGAAATCTTAAATAAAACAATAACTCCTTGAAATATCTATTTTCTCAGTTTGACCATCAAATCTCTAACTCACATAAAAGACATTTTTAAAAGAAATTTGGCACTTATACATTTTTGAGGGAGTGGTAAGAGTGTAAGACAGACTTAAAATAGCTTACTCATCACACTAATAATATTTCAAACAATGCACTGCTAAAAAGTATAGTATGTAATGAATTAAAAACCTCACATCAATAGCTGTATCTTTGTGCTTAGTAGTGTTTCAATTTTGCACCTTATGTGGCATACTTGATTAACTTAACCTTAGCTTGTTGTCGTTATTATTATTATTGTAGATAATTTAGCAATTTAATAGCCGAGCGGTGGCCGATTAATTAGGATGCTGGATTTCGGTTCCGTAGTTCGTGGGTTCGAATCCTACAATGGCCTGGATATTCGTAGCCGTTTGGAATCGGCTTTAAGCTGTAGGTCCCGGTCTCATTAACCCTCGTGTTGCGAAAAATAGACCGTAGCACTCAAAACCAAACCAAACTAACGATATGATAGTTGAAACTTTTCAAATTTACATAAAAATACATAATATTTATAAATAAAACAATTGAAAATTATTTTTTGAAAATTTGGATTAATATATCTGTTTGAATCATAAATTTTAGAATTCCGTTGCAGGGATGAGACCATCATTATCTTAAAAAATTGCTTCTTTTAAAAAAAAAACCTATAAAATAAGTTAATACACCAAAATATTTAAGAAATATCTTTCCACGGTCTTACTTCATTTGTTTCGGAAATAATCCATATATAATAAAAATATACTACTACATTTATATTCCTCGTTAATTTCCAGAAATACTCATCTCCAAATTTTACCAAATACTCAATTCTTTAAGAATTCTGAAACTGATACTTTCACTAATGATTGCTTATCAAACATTTAATCTATCAAATAGCATTGCGATTTACCTTATATCACGGTTGAGTTATTTATGAAACTATAAATGAACATCTTTTGTCATGTAATTATTACGCTTGATCCTTTTGCAGTCAACATTACATTGAGATAATTTCAGCCCTCTATTATGTATGAAACATGGAAGGAGTTTTACTAAGCTAGCAATAATCATTATTTGCTCTCTTATTCTAAAAGTTAAATTTGTTACGAAGAGTTATTTATCCTCATTTTATGCCCACCGAAAGATGATAATTACCTACACAGTGAGTTGTTTAAGGCGCGGCTATTTGAGTCTCCTGGGGTGTGTTATCGAAATGAACCCTTTACCTTGACTCGCTTGTATTTATTTGGGAAGGTACAGGCTTTTCCTGAGATACGAGGGAGATAATTTTGGTCCAGAGTAAAATTCGGATATATATCTAGTGAGGTTATATCCAAGCATACCCGTTGCTTCTGAACTATGACATTTTCTGGGCAACTATCAATTTATTTCCAGGAAATGAGTATGTTTGTTTTTAAGCCCGAAAAATTTTAGCCAAATTAAAACCTTATATTTCATTTTATTGCATAGGATGCATACAAATGGACATTAAACATTATTAACGCAAAGTCAAATCGTAAAAAAATACATTCTGTAGGCCAGGTTCCAATCTAGTTAAGGTATATTTTTAAATAAGTACTTTTAAATAGACACTACACATAAATATAGAATTAAAAAAATAAAAGAAGATACGACATTTGCATATATTGCACATAATGACATTTCCTGGGCAGTTAACCATTTATCTCTAGGAAATAAGTATGTTTGTTTTTAGACCTATAATACATTTCAACTAAATTATAACCTGAAATTTCATTGCGTATGGTATAAGCAAGTGGGCAGCAAATATTTTAAAGCAAGGCCATACCAAAAAAAATGCATTTTGTGGGGTAGGTTTTAACCTCGAGTAGATATATTTTTCAATAAATACTTTTAAATAGATACTACTCATAAGCATAATTTTAAAAAAAATTAAAAATAGAGAATTTTTACAGACATAATTATGAACATAATTTCGGATTAATAAAAGAAATAAAAAAATCTTTAATAAACTTAGAACATAATTTGAAGTAATGGGAAAAAATGAAATTTTCTGAAGCAATATTTCATCATAATGGTGTAGTGATTTCTACCACTAGCGTTTTTTGTAAATGGTATTCGGTAATAATGGTCCGTGATCAGATTTTTCAAATGTGTAGTGCTAGACTACATTACTCGTCTCTAAAGTAAAGCTGACAATAAGTAGCACCTCACACTTCCTTCAACAAACGAAACGATATTAGCCCCAATCGTAAACATTATTAAAACTTTGTTGTTGTTTTTCGTATTTCCTGATTTAGAAAAATAATCTAAATCAAGTTAAGATCCTGTCGCCCAAGGAGATTGAAAACTGCCCTCCCCCCGTACTCCCCAGCTGCCGCACAGAGGCGCCAATACACCCAATAATGTGAGAGGAAAAGACGTCGGCCGATTTGTGCCTTTGGGCGTAGGTTTATGGCGTATATTGTAGACAATACTTCGTATAGGCTCAGTTCTTAGTCTAGATAGTGTTGTCTATGATTTTCATTCTTTGATTTCTGCCAGAGACAAACCTAGGTATGTACCAGCATACCAGTCATGCTCTGAGGAATCTTCCATTTCGTGTTGGTTTAGTTTAAACATTGATCATTGAGTAGATTTATATAGCCTGTAGTTTAGAAGAGGGATATATCGAGCCTTAGGCTTCCCTCCATGGTCAGAGAGTCAGTTATCTTATTTTCGTACATACCTACATGAGAAGGTTTCTTTTGGTTTGGAGCGCTACGGTCTACTTTTTGCAACACGGGGGCTAATGAGACCGGAACCTACTGCTTAAAGCTGATTCCGAACGGCCACGAACATCATGCCACTGTGGGATTCGAACCCACGAACTCCGGTTCCGAAGGCCAGCACCCTAAACATTCGGCTATCGTTCGGCCTACATGAGAAGGGATCCATTGTAATATCACTGACCTCTTCTTTGCAAATTTGGCTAATTTGAGTATTATGCCCTAGCCAAACTTGTCAAGAATGTGCGGATAGTCCCTTAAGCCCTGAATAGATCTCGTGCTTTCAGTGAGGATCCAAATTTGTGAATTATCAGTCTCCAACGCGTGGTCAAAGTCTTTGTCAATGTTAAAGAGTTCAGATCGAAAACCTGAACTATGGTCTGCCTTTCTAAAAGAAATTCTCGATTCCCCTCTGCATGACTTTAAAAATATGCCACTTCCTATTTTCACAGTCTCTATTTGGCTTCCATGTGTATAGATTTTCCAGGCTTGATCGGGGTTATCGCCAAATACCTCCAGGGCTAGCTGGCATAACATTTCTGGGTGTTCACTATGTTTTGCTAGATTATTTCTCAAGTCTTCTTTAAACACAATGTTATCAAATGAAGTGGTTGGAGTCATTTGAGTTAAAGGAAGGAATGCAAGGCTCGACACCAATATCCGCAAATCCTTGTCTCCACATCAAACCAAAAGGAATGCCTTCTTTCAGCCTCTGATTTTTCGTCCAGTTATTATTCACACTTTAGTTTGGATAAGTCTAACCTCATTTTCCTATTTAATTTACTATCTCAAGACGTAATTTGCTACCTTCTGGTGTATGCATACTTCGTTATAAAAATATCACAGACATATATGTCAAGTAATAATTTTTATCACTCTTAATTAGAGTCACGGTTTCAAAATTATCATCTTTGTTGTTAGTATTCCATTTCTTTTCTTTTCTTTAATTAAAAAGTGTTGTTGAATATTTAATACATGTTTTTCAGTATCTAATAACACAGTTCGTTTAATGTTTCTAAATGGCTTTTCCATCTTGCGTCACTCATTCATGTTACTACGGAATCTGGTCCCATACTTGATTACCCCCTCCCAAGTACAATCATATTAAAATAAACTTGTTCTGGATATCATCCTGGAATTCAAATTAACTTTCTCAAATATTGGGTATTGTTCTAACCTTGGTTATTGTTTAAAACTATTTGTGATAACTCTAAACTCTTTTTATTCTCCAGTGTACTACTTTATTTATATTAATACTGCAAATGGCCAGCTTAAAACTTTCCTTCTTCTAGGAATTTGATTTAACTTTCTTTTAGCTCAAACAATGTACATCAATAAGTAATGACAGATTACATACCTTTATTTGTTTACAATATTCATTTAAAGTTATTGTTGTGGAGTAAACGTTTTCATTGTAAATATAACAAAGCCTAAACCTTAGAGAAGATTGGCTGACCAGCGGCCTGCCGCCCACCAAACGAAGTTTGATGTGGGGCGTTGGATACAGGCCCGGTGTCCACACCCAGACACGAGATGAGTCGCGTGAGCTCCCCGCTTCCACGAGAGGAGCACATAGCAACCTCTGTGCCCGGACGTCCTTGAGCAAACACAGATCGGCCGTCGCCTCGCTCGGCCCGCCACCACTCTCTTCCAATAGGGACGGCCGACCGACGCAACCGGTCCGCCCACCAGACGAGCTGAGAACCGCTGCTCGCAGAACCAACCGGACAAACCAGTCCATCAACCCGAACGACCATCAGCCACCCGTTTATTAAGAGAAAACAATAAGAAATAAAAATACAAATAGGACTCTGGTTGGACCAGGTCCAGAAGCTGCTGTGCCTTAGCCTTAGGGACCGTACAAGCCACTCCGAAGACACTGGCCACGCGAGTGGTCCCCTCGGTTGTGGCTAACAAAATCTCTGAATGAGGGTTTAAGCCTTGACTTACAAGTTAACTTGTTACATGATTATATACAAGTTTAATTACAAGATTTGGAAGATATAACAAAGAAAACATGAGCATTATAGGCGTAACAGGTTATTTACAAGCATAGTGGGTTAGGTTAACAATTGAATAATAAAAATAAAGTTAGGTTATTACATTGCTTTGTACTTTACACATTGCTTTAAGGACATATTTAGTAAGTTTTAACTGACACAGGAATGAATTTGATTTTAAATAAAACATGTAGTGTGCTCTTGGGGAGTGTATGTACATAGGCCTCGCGAATCCCAAGCTTCTTACAAGCCGAGACATCGGCCACGCGAGTGAAGCCTTGGGTTACAAGCTTGTTTGAGCACTATACCTGAACAAGACAATATTAGCTAAAAAAAATAACAAATCATTTTTACTGCACTATTTACACATATTTCCAGTTCAGGCGTTACGTTAAGGCTCGTCTTTGTATGGCGTTTGCGTGCCCTTGGGGCAGTGAGGCTCTAGGGAGCTGTGATGTCGTTTTGATTGGCGATGAGCCACGTGATCAAACCCTGCGCCTTCTTGCGTAGGGCCTTGTGGCCTATGCCAATCTTGCCTCCGATGAGGGATTTCTGAAATGGAATTCTTTTGTCAGTCCGCAGTAGAACATGTAGTGGTCGGCCGTTCCTTCGGCTCCGCATATACAGTTCGGAGAGGTTACTCCACCTAGATGGAAGCGGTATAGATACGCCGGGAACGGGCCGTGCTCGGTGATGAGCGCATTTACTTCGGCTGAGTCAAACAATCTTTTTGTGTCTACCTTGGGGATGTATCGGAATAGAGGGCGCCCTGTGCTGGCTGACGACCATGCTGTGTTCCAATCAGCTATTAGTTCCTCTGTCAGTAGTCTCTTGGCATAGGATTTTGCTAGAGGAAACTTTAGTTCAGGATCCTTTTGTGTAGCTTGCTTCGCCAATTAGTCTGCCGTTTCATTTCCATCTATCCCGCAGTGCGCCTTTATCCACCTGATGCTCGCCTCCGAGCCTTGCAGGAGGGTTTGTACCTCTTGCGTTAAGGCGTCCTGTTGCACGAATTTTGCTATTGCCAGGATGCTAGCTTGGCTGTCGGAATGGATGGTTGCGTTAGTCCCTCTGTGTTTCTTAAGCCATTCCAGAGCCTCTTTTATTGCTAGGAGTTCTGCCTGAAATACCTCATTAAGCGACATAGACCACTTATGAGTTATTCTGTCCCCCTCGTACACGACGAAGGCTGAGCCTACTCCTGTTGAAGTTTTGGAGCCGTCGGTAAAGATGTTGATGGTTGAGGGGGCAGAATGCCTGGGAGGCTTGATCATGGCGTCAAAAGTCCTGTCTGCAGGGTGAAGATGGGAGGTGTTTTGGTTGCGCTGTATTACGCTTGGGGTTAGGGTTTTCGCGCCGATAGAAATTTCCTTACCTAGTCTGAAAAGTGCAGCCGCCTTTGCTGCTTTGATGACAGTCAAGGGCAGTGGAGAAAGGCCTGCCAGAGTTAGGAGTGCTGAGGTAGGTGTTGTTTTGCAGGCGCGTGCGATTCTGATCAGGAACGGGCGCTGAAGTTTCAGCAAGCTCTCATTTTCGGTTTCTGTCAACTGCCTTCCCCAAATGCCCGCTGCGAATAATATGCAGCTTTCTGTCACGGTTAAATACCATGTTTTAGGAAGCTGCTGGGGACATCCTTAGGGAAGATGTCCTGAAAAATTGTCGAATGATTATGGCACTTTACATCAATAGTGGAGTTCATGAGTTAGAATACCTTTGCTGACATAGACGTAGCCAATCGTAATCGGCTTAAGCAGTTTTTTCCTGTGTTATTAGCCCTTATGTAGCAATTAAGTACAATGTAGTACTCCAAACCAAAACCTTAACGAAAGCTGTTTGCCACCGAGGGTCATGTTTGTACATACTAATACGAACGTAAGTACAGTTCCATACATGACATCCAAGGTTTTTGGAATTTCTCCTTTAAAAAATGTTTTTAAGGCTGAAAAATAGAGTACGTTCTATCACAAATTCGAAGCTACAGAATACGTTTCTAAGCTTTTTTTGCTTTATCTCTTCTTGTTCACTGATGTGATATCCTTTTAACTGATTTCTTGTGTTTCCTTTAATGCATGTAAGTTTTAAAATTTAAAATTTAATCCGATATTACAGATATAAACTCAATTTCTTAAAAATATTTTAGATAAAATATGAACAAAAGAATTATTAAAAATATGTAAGAGAAGCTATGAAAATGCAGTTTATCACTCTATCGCAAACTCTAACACATGAGCATAAATAAAAATTGAACGTATGATATACTACATGAATACGATGTACTACATGATATACTACATTGTGTTATGAAGACAGAACAAACATAAATGTGAGTTTATTATTTTATCAGTTTTATGGCTACAAATACATTTTTGGTTGAACTATAGTTTTGACAGTTTCCAGTACATATATACATTGCTATTTCTTTCTAAGGAAGCATTTGATGAATCCTTTATAAATATGAAATGAACAGTTGAAAAAAGAAAGATACCTAAGCTGGCAAATGTTTGTAAAACTGTTAAACATTGATTGTTTTTTTTATTTCAGATGTTTTTAATTCCAATTTCAGAGTGAAAAAAACTGTATCACTTTTAAGAAAATTAATACTTTTGGTACGTTATAATTTTAATAATTTCCGCTATATATTATCACAGTTATATTTTAAGAAATTTTTATAAATATAAAATAAACAGTAGAAAAGGAGAGAAGGAAACCTAAGATGTAAAGCATTTTTAACACTCTTTAACATTAAAGTTTCTTTATTCTCGATGTTTTAAATTTCTGTTTTACAGTGAACGAAACCCCTTATTTCTCTTTAGAAGGTTAAATATTTTCCTTTTTAAAACATGTTTGCCTTGCTCACTGATTGCAAAATTTTCTCTCCTTAAAAAAGAAAAATCAGAATATAGAGGAAAATGAGAATATCTTTCAGAATTTTACTTTGAAACAGAATATTTCATACCTGGAATACCTCTAAAGAAACTTTTTCTATATGATACATAAAATTACTAGCTTTATCTATCAGAGATGAAACTTTAAGGTAGTTCTTTAATGAATGCATTACACAATTCAGATTTTCATGAAATGATATGCTAAGACACGAAGGAGAATATTGGAGAGTAGTGCATAAAAATAAAAAAATGAAGGTAATTAAAATTTAGCAGGATTACTATTTTGTTTTGATTGTTGTAAACTAAGAGAGTACAAGGTAAAAAAATTCTTGAACTATCTTTCAGTATTTTACTTTCAGACAGAATGTTTTAAACCTGGGTTGCTCTTAAACAAAAATCTTTCTTTATACAACATTTCTGAAAATGACTAAATTTATTTATTAGTGATTAAAATTTCTGATATTTCTTTAAGAAAAATTAAAAACATCCCATACTTTTATAAAATGTTATAGACTAAGACACCAAGTAGATTGTCGGAGAGCTGATCCTAAAACAACAGTTAAGGTTAGTAAATGTACGCCTATTATATTTAGTTCTTATTTTTACAACCTAGGACAGTACAAGTTACGTACAGGCATACGTATTAACTTCAAAAGCTCATGGTGTGGAAACGTCTATTAATTTACCTTAAATTAATTTTTATTAAAGTTATTAACTTTTTTCAATGCAACACCTTAAACTTTTACATTTTCTAAAACTGAAAGATTGTTTATTTTATTACTCTGCAAAACTAATAGAAAGAAAAGAAACAGAATATTAAATAATTTTTTGGTATATTGTATATTTAAAACTGTCATTTTAAGGTACACTTCTTATTATTATAATCTAGGAAAGTATAAATTAAAAATAAATCTTGATGTATACGTATTAACCGCAAAAGATCCCGTTGTGGAAGCCTTGACATTATTATTTTCTCTACAAAATATTTTATTTTTTATCTAACAATAGTATATATAATTGAAACATAAACAAAATCAGATTATGTTATTAATTTTTTCAATGCAACATTTTAAAATTTTACATTTTCTGAATATATAAGTTTTTTTTTTTTGTTTTGTATTTTTCTGTGCAAAACTAATGGAAAAAGAAAGAAACAGAATGTTAAATATTTTTTTACCATATTGAATATTTAAAACTGTCATTTTAAGGAAAATTTCTTATTGTTACAACCTAGGAAATTAAGTTAAAAATAAATCTTGATGTATATGTATTAATTAAATGAACTAATAATCTCCCGGAAACATAAAACATATATAACAATTTTTTCACTCACCAAAATTATTGGAAAAATGACTAAGCAACACTTCGGAATGCAGGGAAATATAAGAAAAATATACTGATATATTGGCCTCTTATAAAAAGTTCATTATTAGTAAAATGTGAATAAGGAATATTTTGAATAACATCTTACTGCAAATTTATGCTGCATAAAATTTAAACATATTAAAATAATGAGCACAAAATATAATTTTAAAATTGACTATTCTTTAGGATTGGTTAAAATTTAGTCTATTAAAGATAAAATTAATCTCCACATCATCTTATTTCATATTATGATAAGTATATGGATGTCTTTTATATTGATTTTAAAACAAATATAAAGCTCTCACTAAAAGGAAACCCTATAAATAACAGTCTTCGTTTATAGGGCAACCACAAAGCCTACTCAAATCTCAAAATTTATACAGCAGCTCTTACATAGATGATATACGGATATAGTAATACTTATGAGGAAACAGAACTCCCCCATTATCTTCCCTTCGCTATTGCACTGTATGGCATAAAACGTTTCATAAATGTTGAAAACCAATCTAACTGTAAATTCTGCAAATAAATATACAAATAAATAATTTTAGAATAATTTGAAATAAATAATCTTAGAATAATTTCAAATAAATAATCTTAGAATAATTTGAAATAAATAATTTTATTTTTAGTATATAACCCATCATAACTTTGTAAATAGGTAATGCTTTTAGGCACAGCTATTATAATTTACTATCGTAGAAGTATAATCCGAAGAATTATTTAGACAAAATATTACATAGGTTTTATTATAAGAGTTTTAAAAATTCCCCAGAATAACATTGTCGTTAATTAAGAAAAATTGTAAATTCGAACTAGAGACTTGTTTATGTAATAAATGATGTGTTATCTGAAACATATAAATTATTACTGTAAAGAAATAAGTGTTTTCATCATTATTGCAATTATATATTTTTTAACGTTAGAAGTTTCAAGTTATTTAGCCCCAAAGTATTTTGTAAGTAACTGTCATTATTTTCTCATCAGAGTGCTCTGTGAATTTAATCCTAGATTTTTTTTCTCTTTTTCCAAAAGAACTTTCATTTATTTTTTAATGTCGGTTGTAAAACTAAGACAGGAATGCTTTCTTAGCAACAACGCCCCTTAACTTATTTTAAGAAATAAAGGCAAGATGTATTAGAACATTAAAACAATTTCTTTTGTAATTATTCAGACGTTAAGCTAAGAAACTAACAATTAGGATCTAAGTGAATTTGAATATTAAAAATGCATACGTATGTTTTGAAAGCTCCGCGTACTGCAATTCTAAATTATATTTCTAAAATATACGTCCTTTTTAATTTCATTCTTTTATTATTTAATATAAAAGTCAGAAATGGAGAGAATGGGCTGTGCTACGCATGCATATTTCAAATTCGACTTACTGCAAAAATACGGAGATTTCGCAATAGAACGAAAATGAATTATATGCTAAATATTCATTTGAACATCATGGAAGTAATTTAGGATTAAAACACAAGAAAGCAACTATAATAAATGTAAAATTTAGTTTGAATTTTTAATAACTACTTTAAAAATATGAAACTGTAGAAATTGTTTATTGATGAATATGATATACCTATTTTTAAAAGATGTGTACTTTTTTTACTTATTAATTTCACTCCTTTATTATATAATAAAAAAGTCAAAGGTGAAAACCTGGGTGATACTACAGAAGCTAATTGATAAGAAATGTAAAAAGCATAAACAAATGTAAAAATGATGAAAACTAATCCCCAAAAATTCATTCCGTAAAATGGAATAAACTGATTTTAAGATGGATCACCTTTAGATTGTTTGAAATTGTGCTATAAAAGTATTATTAAATTTATGTAAGAATTTTAGATACTTTTAGAAAAATAATAATTAAAAAGAGATAATATCTTTTGTGTGTAAATATATTCATTGTAATACCATTAATTGAATCTTAAACGTTGCCAGATGACGATGCCAACTACAGCATGAATGAAGCAAAACCATCACATTTATATGCAATTTAAGACAAGTGTAACTTGTTTGCTTGAATAAAATTGTGTTCAAAAAATAAGAAGAGTTTGTCTCTTAAGCATTTACACATCATACATAAATTACATTTCAAAATAACAGACATTACAAAAAAATAAATCTATATACATATTATATACAAAATAAGTCTAAATACAGTGTTTTTCGATAATAATAATGACTACAGTACCTCTTTCTTCTTCTCGTATAGTGCACACGGCGTATGTTAGTAAACACAAAGTGCATTTTCAAAATTAGAAATATCAATAAGCGTAGCATTTCTCTCCAATGATCGTTGCTTAACATAAGTTATAAAGGCTTAAAAATAATTTATTAGTTTTGATGTAATTTGTGTTAGTTAAAAATAAAGATATTATTAAATGTCATTTTATTTTGTGTATAAAATTGTTATTGCTTAACAAAAACCTGTTTAAGTAAAGGCAAAATTAAATTTTATTTTAATTAGTGATGCTAGATAACACAAAAATCTTTATACCTCAAAAAATATGATTTTCATAGATTATTTCAGTGGGTGTATACAATTATCATTTAGATATCTGATATATGCATTATAATTTCTGATTTCAAGTTCATTTAAACTGAAGAAAATTATTGTACCTCTTTATCAGCATTATTATTTTCATGTACATTTTAAGTGTTTTTAACGTATACTACTCATTCTTGTTCTTTTAATATAATTTTATAGAAAATAAAATTTTGTAATAGAAATGTCAATATATATATACAGATTTTTAAATATTTGTATTTGAATCTAGTGTATGTAGAAAATTTTTATCAACAAATTTATAAACTAAAAAATTGTTTAAGTGAAAGAAAAACTTAATTTTACAACATGACTTTATTTTATTAGTTATCACCATTATAAAATATTTGCAATTTATTTCATTTCTATTTTAACTGGACCAAAGTCCCTCATTAATTTCAAATTTTTTTGGTACTCTTTTTATACTATTTTTATTGATCACAGCAACTTTAAAATTTACGTTTCAATATTTTCAATATATTAAAAATATGCGTTATAAAGTAACCGTGTACAGGAGAGCAGCCCCTGTTATCGCTCAGTGTTATATGGAAAACCCGGAATAAAAATATCACGTTATAGAAGATATGACTGTACTTGTTTATAATACAAATATATTTGTAATTAAGCAAATGAAATTGGGCAGACTTTTCCCGAAATTATATATTTACATCCAAACATCTGGCCTCTAATTAAATAGTTTAATAATCGTATTAAAATTACCATCTGTAACAGAGTTACAGTTGGACAAAGCAAGAGCGAAACTGACCTAGAGGTGAAAGCGGAGTGACCCTTTTTTGACCCTATTGGTCAAGAGGGGTTGCTAACCACGGAGCAGCCCGTGTCGGCCCAGTAACACTGCCCAACGAACTTTTTTAGAGAGATCTGCAGGCCCCCTCGGAGAGAGAGCAAAGGAGAAGGAGCTTGGATTTTTGGATCTTCTGCAAGAGTTCGAGCACCATTTTTTTTTCTCATCAAGGCGCCATGTTTGTTAAATCTTCGACCTAGTGTGGTTAATTTGGCATCATAGCCCTGAAACCATTTTATATATCTATTGCCATTTACATCTTTATTTAATATTTAATAAACAAAATTCAGCAGGAAGAGTTAGTTTTTTTTTTTCAATTTACACTAGACTCACGGCCGGCCTTGACGCTATGTCGGCCTCATCTCCACATCATCGTTATTTATTTCTGAATTAATTGTAATATATATCAGATTATTAACACGTTGACGGACCTTTGCGTCTATAGCCGTCAAATCTAAGATCACTATGTGGCATGACGGCAATAGCCTTAAAAACCGAAACGGTCGTTTTTAGACTCCACGGCTATAGCACAAATGTACATTTACCGGCGTACAAGTAGAAGCCTAATGTCATGTTTTGGAAATAATTTTTTAGGTTGAATATCGTTTTCCACCTGTTACATGACTTGCAGCTTCAGTATGCTCTTGATTGTGAAGGGAATAGTGCAATTGTGTTTTCTCTTGAATTTCTAGTTGTTACTGATTGTGTGTAAAACTCCCAACAGTACTTTGTTACACACAAAAAATTGCTTATTTGAGTCATCAAACCTGTCATTTACGGTTTTAAGTTTTTGCTGTTATAGCCACCATCGTCCCATTATGACGGTTATAGCCTCAACCTAATCAGACGTCCTGAATTAATTAAAATTAAGTTTTTTTAAGCAAAAAGAGTAAAACTATACTTCTAATATTCTAAAAATTACAAAAAATATAGTGTTAATTTTCAAACTTCACTTGTTCCTACTGTCTTTCAATGTATTAAATATAATTTAATAAATACCAGTGCATTTTAATTTTTAATAATCGTTCAGTTTTCTTTCAAACTATATAGTTCTAACACAAATATTATAAAAATAACAGAACATTGCTAAATAAATTAAACACTTGGAAAAGAAAAGTTTAACAATAATACTTTTCGCAATTAAAACGTAATTCGTGAACTTAATTCGTGTTATTACGTAAATCATGTTGATACTATGATAATTTGAAAGAACAACTAAATATTTATTATAAACTAAAATGCAATCGCTTTTATTGAATTACGTAACATTAGAAAGCCCTTCTAAATAAATTTATAATTAAACCTGCTAGGAATGTAACAAATATTATCCTTATACTAAATAAGTAGCTAACTTAAAGTCAATTTAAAATTAGTTTTCTTAAATTGTACAAGAATATATAAAAAACCTAATATCGTAAGCGAGTAATATTTTAATATTTTACTGGGTGTATAATATACAACTATCATTTCAACATTCTCTTATAGATGAACAATTCCTATTTCCAGCTTTATTGTAGCTGAAGAAAAATGAACCGTCACTGTAGTTGTTTATCAGCATTACTTTTGTCACACCCACTGGATGATTAAAAGTTCACACCCTATGTGTGGCAACGCAAATATCCATTTCATATACCACTCCCTCTTGCTCCTTAAATACGAAACCACTTAACTGGAGAGTGAAATGTTGGCCAGCAAACAAAGAGTGTGACCATTCATCTGCTAGATACATACGTTAGTAGATAATTGTTTAACATTTGTAACTAAGTATGCGATTCATTTAATGAACATTATATCCAAATATTGTTATATTTACACCCTTACATTGACGTTTGATTAAACAATTTAACCACTCTCATAAAATTACGAATACTATTGCATTTATGCATACTTCTTATCACGCATTTCCTGCAATGATTTTCTTATTATCACTGCAGTTTCAGTTTTAAATATGTATTCCATGAATTCCATTTTACTTGAATAAAAGCTGAAAAATCGAGAGTAACTTCCACTCGGCTGTCTAATACACTCGGATAGTTTTGTTTAGTTTAGAGAGCTACAGTCTACTGTTTTCCTACACGAGAACTAATGAGACCGGGACCTACTGTTTAAAGCCGATTCCAAACGGCTATGAGCATCCATGCCGTAGTGAGATTTGAGCAGGTACCGAAGATTCCAACATGAGTAATTTTTAATTTATGAACTCCGGTACTGATTATCTAATGGTTACGAACATCCATACTCTCAGCGGGATTCGAACCCGCAAAATCCGGTACCGTACGGTGTCGAAAACGATTTACCATTCGCCCATCGTTCGGCCATATACTTGTAGAAAAGAAAAGTAAGTATTTTATTTATGTCTTTGGTTTACAAAACATGTGAGACCCCAGGAGCACACCTCCTTTAGGTATGTACGGGGTTCACAATCCCGGGGTACCCGAGTGATCTTTTCTTAGAGTTCTTCTTGGTAGTCAAGAGCTTACCTCTGTACTGTTTGCTCCTTACCGGGTTGGACCACATTAAAATCCGACCATGCCTCTCGTAGATCAGCGATGGCTTGGTAGTCATTTATGGGTCACTGTTGCTGTACGGTCATCAATAGTTGCTCCTGTATGTCTTCGGATGGGTCAGCGTAAAACACACAAAACATGTGACCGTTATTATATAAATAATATATCTTTTAACTACACCAACACGTTATTTTATAAACTTAAATAAAAAAATCGGAAAAAGAATTTTATCTGAAAGGAGCTATTCAGTAATCGAAATTGACGAAAAAGTAGATAGAATTCTATGTATTCTATGTAAATAAAATTCTATGTATTGTAAAGAACTCTCGTTACATTAAATTCTTGATACAGACTCAACTAAGACTGTAAGGAAAAACGGCATAGCGTAGAAGAACAGCAAAGGTGCCTTTTGTGAGTACTTGAACTGAGCTCTTCTTTACCTAGTGAAAGGATGTTGTTTCGCGAAGAATATGATGCTAAATAGAGGATTGTGAACACCAAGGACCATCTAAATCATTCTGTCTGAAATATTCATTGGGATGCTAGCGAAGTGTTTCCAGTGTTTGTTTCAATGGCATCCCGAAGAAAGAGTTCACACGACAGAAGTCCTCTACATTGTAAGGGAAGCAATAATACTTTACTATCTTTTTCTCCAAGAGATTGTCCAGGGACGGCGATTAATAATCGGCGAGATTTCGGCAAACCAATTACTGGCACCTGCTGGAGCTACGCGTGCTTTCCCCACCACGTCATCAACCATCTGTCCGATCAGCTGAGATGGACATTCTTGAGGTCAGACGACTATATAAAAGAGGAGAGCTCGAGGCTCAAAGAGGATTTTTGACCGATCGAGTCTGCTGTGAACTCATCGGCCCAGAACTTCGAGGGAGTGACAGAGAGAGTCCCCCGCCCCCATTTTCTCTTAGGAACTTGATTCCTGCATCGATCATTTTTTTATTTGTAGATATTCATCGTTTCATGTGTATTTATCATAACTTCAATATTGTGTTTCTAAATAAATGTCATAGTCTGTACGTAGGCCTCCGCTATCCTTTTTCGGGCTCACTTAGAGCCCCAGTACGCTACAGTATATATATGTATTCAAAATTCGGTTTCACCAAGTCTAAACGAACTTGAGTAATATCATAAAGACACAAACATATATCAAAAATGGTATCTTTGAACTTAGGAAGATCCAAAACGTCCAAACAAAATCTCATGGTCGGAGGTTTATATGATTGCAATAATTTCCCTATATTACGTATAAGAAAATGTAAGTATAGAACATTTTGCTAAACAAACAAAACTCTTGATTACTAAATATCTAATGACATTACATTGCAAAATATAGTCAATGGACTTCTAAATAATATAAATTCTTATTTTTCAAGAGAATTAATTCAGAATAAACATATTCCAGACTTTTGAAGTATTATATGTAATATTGCTAAGGTTTTATTAAATTAAGTTTTATCTAGCGATACTGATTACTACAGAAATTCTCAATACGCATTTGAACTTACTCTCTTTGGGTCATTATATTATAGATATATGCTTCATTTAACTCCATACTATCACTTGTGACCATATATTGGTTCCCCAGATAGTATAACTAAGTAAGTAATGTCCACACTTCAAAGGAATATGGGTGTATAATATATATATATATATATATATATATATATATATATATAATATATATATATATATATATATATATATATATATATATATGTATGTATGTATATACATAAACTCATTTAATATATCAGTTGTCCTTTTTTCTAATGAAACCGTAATGGTTTTTCTGAAATCAATAGATACAATACGTTTTATTTTTTCATTTCGGCAGTTAATGACTAAATCTGATTGTTTCAGTGAATAGAAATTTTTGGTTTTCTCCATTTATATAAACACACTCTTGCATTTCTACATTTATCTATCACAATACACCGTATATGGATAGAATTAACATTCCCAATTTGCCACTAAAAATGATGTTTCTAGTGAAAATTTGGGACTCTTAAAGCTCAAGTCAGCGTCTAAAACACTTTTTTTTTCTCTAAGATTGGATAAACCTGACAAAGCATCAATTTTTACACCATTAGACAGGTGTATATATTGCCTGAGTTCAGTTTACAGAGGTAGGTATAACACACTTTTTTTCAAAATATTGATGCTTGAACACTGCACTGTGCTATTTTTCTGATTTAATGTGTAAACTTGAAAATTGATCCATCTGTAAAAGCGTTTTATAAAGTCAGTGTATGAATGTAGTTATGTCATAGTGAATATGGGTTATTTCACTTAATTAAAAAAATTAAGTAATCTTGAAAACAAGAAAATATATATGTATGTGCTTATTACTTTTTAAAATCTTTTATAATGGTTTATGGTTCTAATTCTATTGATTTTCATCTTTTTCTCAACTGTTTAAATACTCAATAGATAAAAAGTTTTTTAGTTGCATATTTCAGATAACATTTTAAAGTCTAAAAAATGGTACATACTAATACAAAAATATACATAATGCATAGAAAAATTATTGGAAGCATTTAAAAAATTGTAGCTTTTGATCTAATTAAAATACTTTCATTTTAGTACATTATATTAACACATTATATACGGGCTTGGTGAATGCGTTAATACGCGCGTACCAGGATAATACCAAGAAAAAATAGTGGTGACACCCCTTTCCCGCCGATAACACATACGCAAAAGGGAGATTACTGGGTCCCGCAGATAACGATTGCCACGCCAAGTAGGTAATTTCCCTTCCCGCATGTAATGTGTTAAAATAATCCAAATCATTTAAGATGACATTAATTATAAAAAATTTATCTTGATGTGGTCCCTAAAAAACTAACGACGGTGTTGTTAATGTTGTTAAGAAAAACCTACAACGTATTCCATAGAAAACCATGCCACTACAGTATTCAAAAGTGACATAAAGGGTACTGTAAGTAAAATAGTGAAAAAGGATATTAAAGCAAAATTTTACAGAATCAAAATTGTTTGCACTGATTATAACATCGGAATTCCTGAATGCATGCTTTAGCCCTTACAGGATAAGCTCCTGACGTCAATTCATCTTTAATGCGGTATTAATTTATGTGTCGAGTAACCGTTATAACTGCTGATTTTAGGATAGAACACCCCCGTTAGATTAAGAGACATGAGCGTGAAAGCCCAAACATTATGTATGGTCGGGAGTAACAATGGGAACTGTAATAGGACTATTTGTTTTTGAAAGTCATCAAAACAACTGAAAATACTTAGACACACCACAAAAGCCATCCCACAGCAGTATTTAAAAATGACGTAAAATATTTTATGGTTCATAAAATATACCAAAAGGTTATTGAAGAACAACTTTACAAATTCAAAATTATGTTTGCACTGACTACAACATCAGAATTCCTGAATGCGTTCTTCAGAAATTACAGGTTGTGATTCTGTAGCCAGTTCTTTACTCTAATGAGGCGATATTTCATGTGTCTGGGAACCGTTATAACAGCCGAATTACGGGGTTTAACACACCCGTGAGATCGAGGCATGTCAACATGATAGCACAAAAGGTATGTGTATATGGAAAAGCAGTGGACCATTTAATTAGAATTTTTGCATTTGAAAGATATCACGGCAACGGAAAACATTTACCTCAACATGCTTCAAACAATTTTAGAGCCACAGTTGATAATAATTACGATTATGTTTGAAGTGAGAGAGAGATTAGTCAGACAGTACCCACATCTCTCCTTCCAAGATGATCGGATTTTACGCCTTTTCACTGGATATGGGGCCAGGTTAGGACCTTAATTTATAGTGACAGAAAACAAGCAAAGTACATGTCCAACCATACAATGTTGTTGACAACAAAAACAATAGAGAACAGAAAAAACAAATTTCACAACAAACAGAACTTCAGTATAGGCCCATGCTCGTAATAAATACATGAGTTAAAAAACCTCACATAATTTAGTTAAACCATACAAAGAGTTACTATCTTAAAATCAGCTTTTATACAGAAAGGGCAAATTATTCACGTATAATCACTATACTTTAATTAAAAACAATTTCTCCATTTTACACTTTGAGACATCATTACTACTTTATACAACTAAGACATATATACTATTTATTATTTTAGCCATGTGTCAGGACTTGACATAGTATTTTATACAATAAAACAGGAGGTCTTAAATTGAAAACTAGAGACAGATTTATAATATGTTACACACATAATAGATAAAATACTCATTTATCATGAATACAAAATACAGGTTATAAGAATCATTTATTAATTTTTTCAATTGTGCAAAATTCACCGTTATTATATATCATTATAAATGTGATTAACCTTTGTTTCATTTCCAGGATTTTAGAAAAAAAAAAAAATATATATATATATATATATATATATATATATATATATATATATATATATATATATATATATATATATATAAATATATATATATATATATATATATATATATATATATATATATATATATATATATATACATATATATAATATATATATATATGTATATATATATATATATATATATATATATATATATATAT
Organism: Pardosa pseudoannulata; assembly: GCA_032207245.1. NCBI lineage: Eukaryota > Metazoa > Arthropoda > Arachnida > Araneae > Lycosidae > Pardosa > Pardosa pseudoannulata. The sequence continues at coordinate 106,723,805 of CM063511.1, forward strand.
ATATATATATATATATATATATATATATATATATATATGTATATATATATATATATATATATATATATGTATATATATATATATATATATATATATATATATATATATATATATATATATATATATGTATATATATGTATATATATATATATATATATATATATATATATATATATATATATATGTTATATATATATATATATATATATATATATATATATATATATATATATATATATATATATATATATATATATATGTATATATATATATATATATATATATATATATATGTATATATATGTATATATATATATATATATATATATATATATATATATATATATATATATATATAATATATATATATATGTATATATATATGTATATATATATATATATATATATATATATATATATATATATATATATATATATATATATATATATATATATATATATATATATATATGTATATATGTATATATATATATATATATATATATATATATATATATATATATATATATATATATATATATATATATATATATATATATATATATATATATATATATATATATATATATATATATATATATATATATATATATATATATATATATATATATATATATATATATATATATGTATATTATATATATATATATATATGTATATATATCATTTATAAATCTATCTAATATAAATTAATCATTATTGTGTAAATTTTCATTCTTTGTTCGGTGATATAAAACATTAAATGGGAAGATGAATATAAACTTTATTTTTGAAAGATCGTTTTAAATCCAATATCTGATATTTATAATTAAATACTAATTTATAATTATATACAATATATGATAAATTTATTTCCAGCATTCATAGACTATTACCTTTTTATCTCATTTGAGGTAAAAATTGTACATTGCGTTTTTGACAATATTTCTTAATATGATAGTCTTCAGCATTTATCTTTCTACATGCAAATATAGGTTATTCTGACATATTCTAATATAGAAAGCTAATATTTCTTCCAAATATTTACTTTGTCTTAGTTAAAGATTTCACGTTAACTAAGTATCCATTCGTCCAGTCTTCCCTTCGTGCCGTCATCACAACGTTAAATGAAAAAATGTTATTAACTTAAACCCTAAGTCTATAAGCAAATATGCCATTATATTGAAAATGATACTGAGTTACAGTTTCTGAATATGTACAAGAAATATATCAGTCTTGTATTCAAAGAAATTTTTTTCTTCTTCTCCAATTATCTTAAAAGAGATTAATTTGCAAAATGTAGAGCTAAGAATTAATAATGATGAAAAACATATTAATCAGGAGAGGGTATTTCATTCATTACTGCGCCAACTTAATCTAATGCTCAAATAATTGCGTGCTGCTTGCTTTTCTATCTCAGAAAAGTTAAGCTACATATCTATATATATTTCGATATGAATGTATGTTTCTATATGAATGTATGAACATATAATTGAGAAGTATGTGTTTCAGAAAAATACTTATCTGATTAAAATTATTCTTAACAGTGTTTATATTTTTAATATTTATGTTTAAATATACCATTGTTTTCAATGTGAATTATAGATTAAACCATTGTAGCTTACTGGGGCTCTAAGTGAGCCCGAAAAGGATAGCGGAGGCCTACATACAGACTAATGATATTTATTTAGAAACACAATGTTGACGTTATGATAAATACAGATGAAATGATGAATATCTACAAATGAGAATGATGATCGTTGCAGGAATCAGCTTCCTAAGAGAAAAAAGGGGGTGGGGAGGACACTCTCAGTAGCTCCCTGGACGTTCCGGACCGATGAGTTCTCAGGACACTCGATCGGTCAAAAATTCCTCTCTGGGCCTCGAACTCTCGTCTTTTATACCGTCGTCTCTGCAAAATATCCATCTTAGCTGATCGGACAGCTGGTTCATGACGTGGTGGAGAAACAGCTTGTAGACTTGCTCTCGCCAGACAGGTGCAAAGGAAGTTTGCCGTAATCGGGAGCAATCTCGCCGATCATTAATCGATGTCCCTGGACAAATCTTTGGAGAACAAAATAGGAAGTATTGCTGCTTCCCTTACAATATAGAGGATTTCTGTCGTGTGGAACACTTTCTCGTGGATTCCATTGAAACTAACATTAGAAACACTTCGCCAGCATCCTAATGAATTTCTCCGACAGAATGATTGAGATGGTCCTCGGTGTTAAGAATCCGCTATTCAGCATCCTATTCTGCGCGAAACAACGTCCTTTTACTATGTAAAGAAGAGCTCAGTTCAAGTGCTCACAAAAGGCACGTTTGCTATTCTAAGTTAGGCCGGTTTTTCTCACGATCGTAGATCAGTCTGCATCTGTAAATTTAATGTAACGCGAATACGTTACACTACACACACAGAATCTCCGGCTACGAGGACATTTTACAGAACTGTTTTATTTCTTTCTTTTATATGCCAGCCAGTTAAGATTGTAATTTACAGTATGTACTGAGAAAAGGTATAAATTATAAATAAAAACTGAGATACTGGATGTGAATATTTATAGCATAAGAAAGCACCTACTATCAAAACATACTCTTATTTAATATGTATGTATAAACCAGGTTTTTTAATTATAGATCCTGTATTTGTCGTTTATTTACTGTACTATCTATAAACAGTAGTTTTAAAAATAGTTTAACAGCTCTTTGTAAAAAATTGTGTTATATGCTATTTTTGTTTATTATAGATGCCATTTTCTGAAGATATGTTTACGATATTCAAAATTTTGCCCATTTGTTTTACAGATTTCTTACTGTGTTATGTCCCAAAACATAACTTTTATAATCTTAATTACCTGTTAGAAAATTAAAAATTACTTTTTTAAGTGAATTTCTGTACAAAGTTTATAATTTTCCAGTATCTTTCACAGCGTTAGGAAAATATTTTGGCTCATAATACGGTATGTTAGTTAAAAACTGTACGAATTTGTCTATTTACTTATTTAGTTTAGAGCGCTATGGTGTACAGGTTTGCTACACAAAGGCTAATGAGATTGTGACACCTAGAGATTAAAAATGAAACTGAAAGTTCACGAACATCCATTCCATCATGGAATTTTATTTGGAGAGTTACGGTCTACATTTGTGTTTCACGAGGGCTAATGAGACCGTGATCTACTGCTTAAAGTGGATTTCGAATGGCTACGAGCATCCATGCCGTAGTGAGATTCAAACCCACGAACTCCGGTACTGTAGATTATCTACCTAATCCCTTAGCCATTGCTTTGCTATTCTAACATGGGGATTTGAATCTAAGAATTCCGGTACTGATTGTCATCACTTTACCCATTCGGTTACCGTTTGGCATAAGTATAATCTATTTTATTCAATAAATATTGCGAAATGAAGATCAGAAAAAATACAAATTTTTACTAAAATTTTGCTAAAAGTTTACTATATTTTTAAAAGTTCGTAAAATAATAATTTAAATTCACCATTTCATACCTTATTTTAGTTTATCTGTCATTTTACCTTCAGAGGCTCGAATTTCTTTTTAATTTTGAAATGTTGAATTATCTTCTTTTAGAAGGTTTACGTAAATCTCGATTTAACTTGTTCATTTCAATTACGAATAGTTTGAATTTCTAGAACCATATTGAAACATCCCTAAATCAAAAAAAAATTAGATAAGAAATCACCGAATATTATCTAAAAAATAGTTTTAAATCAAATATTTTTAAATAACATTAAAATTGTTTAAAATATTGAAATTGAGATTTAACAAAAATCCCTTTCTTGCTAATAGTGAACGTATGTTGGACGTTGAAATCGTGCCTGGAAAGGAAAGACATCTTAAATGAGTATTTGCAGACATATATTGCCCTTTTTGGGGAAAATCATGAAACATATTATACTAATAGAGGTACTTAATTCAATTAAATATGAGGATCTCTGAAAACATTTTGTAATTTTTTTCGATAGATTAAGGTCAAAATTGATGTATTGTTAGTAAGATACCAGAACCTAAAGGGTCATGTTATAGATATATGCTTATAGTGGCAATGAAGGTATTCCCAAAAACAATTTGCTGTCTTTTAATTTCTACTCATACTCAGAAACATCTATAGATTTAGAATTTTGTAGAATACTATACAGTCTAGATAAGCAGAGCAAGACAGAAATTCAATTTAAAATAATATTTATTGAACACTAAAATATATAACAAAAGTTCTTACTTGTATATGGGATATATACATGCCTTCACAATTTTTTGCTATCTTAATAGGAAAAAAATAAACTGTATATAATTGCAATGAAATGGTAATGTGGTTATATTACCATCCATGTCAAAAAAACCTCAACTTTATATAAAGCAAATGAATCAGAAGAATACAAAAATTTATGAAAATTGGAAGGGGATAAGGTAACTCCAAGGCAAATCGACAATATGTCTAACCGAGACTTTGGACAACTGTAAAAGAATAGATGATAAGTTGAATTCGAGATATCTGGCAATGGAATCACTGTACGTCAGAATGGTAGAGTTTATCATTTGGTCACCAAATCTTGTTAAGAAGAGTCCTTCTGCAACGTATCTACACACTATATGCTTTCCTTATCTCTTGGATATATTTCTCGGGGTTCACCATAAGATTGGGGATTTAGTTTTTGATGTTATTTCTCATTGACCCTGATACATGCATAACTTTAGGGTATTCATCCAATTTATTGGGAAATTCACCCGCTGTGTTACAGCTTCTGACCCGTTGTGAGTCTGGATTAATATGCTCTGCAGGACAACCTCTGCCAGTCTTGGGCCCCTTTCTATGTCTATTATCTTTATAGACCCGCTATACACTCACTTAAGCAATGGTTTTTTACTGCCCTATTGTTGTTTGCTTTCCAAATTGTGTGATCCTCAACTTTATGTGCAGTGTTGAGGATTATCAGTTTCTCGGCACAACATTCAACAACCAAATATAAAATTCCACAAATAAAATCTTATAATATTTTAATGAAGCACAACTTAATAAATTCATATTGATCCATCATCAAGCGAAGCAATAACACTTGAACACAACTTTTATCAATTTCAACACATTCTATTAGAGTAGTAGAAGTAGTTCCTTTTAAGTCAACTAGAAAAGTAGTTAATTATAGTTTAAGGGAAGTAGTAGTTCTTTACAAGAGTTTCCCTTTGTATGTGTGCGAGAGATTTCATGTGTGTAATACAATTAGGAACTTGCTAATAAGATCTTTAGGGATTTTCAAATTTCCTATAGGTGTAATACAAGTATGAACTTGCCAATAAGATCTTTAGGCATTTTCGAATTCCCTATAGGTGTAATACAAATACGAACTAGCAAAATAAGATTTCGGAAATGTAGGTTTTACTTTTATCTGGTAAGATGTACATCTCTTATCTATGATGTGTTTAAAGTAAGCTACAGGTTAATTAAAATTTTGAATTTTTTCACAACTCTGCCATGCATATCTTAAGTGCATGAAAGAGATGTTTTAGAAACGGAAAAATTTTCTAATAATTTCAATTAAAAGAAGAAATATTGTCCTCTACTTTTTGGCATTACGAAAATATTTATATCACACACATTGTTCGCCTATTTTCTTTTATAAATCTCCCATGTATAGTCTATAAATAAGTGCAATATTTACTAAAGCTCTTAATAGAATTAAGCTCTTTTTCTTTCAGCAAAAATCGATATCTTTCCAAGACTTTAGAGAAAAAAAACTTTCCTTACATTTTAATCGTGATAACTTAGGCTCAAATCAGAATTTTATTAAAAAAAGAAGACACATTTTCAAGCGAAAAAAAAGAGCAAAAAGTTTAAGAATTTTAACATCATAAGATCAAATCTTTCAGTCACTTGGAAAAAAGTTAGAAAATTGTGAGAGTTAAAGCAAAATGAAAAACTTTAAAAACGTGTCATCATCGATATACTTTAGAGTTATAAGTTTGCAGAAAGTCTTTGGTTTGAAGTGACTCCCTTTCATTTTTTATGCTACTACAATTTTGATCGTTTTCTTTAAACTATTTAGAAATATTCTGGAGTACACTTCTCTAGAGAATATATCGGTAACATAAAAAAATATATCCGTATTTCTAAGCTGTCATGTTTAATTTTAACATACGTGATTAGCTTATTTTATTCCTTCACACAGCTCAAAATTTTTAAAGTTCTAGACTTAAGTAGGAATTAAATTCACCTTTCAAAATAAACATTGCTTACATGTTCTACTTTATTTTTATTGAGACAGCTTCAAAAAAAGTGCTACATCATTTTTAAAACACTAGTAGAAATAACTTTAAATATTAATAATCAATATTCCGACTAGACAAATAACTTTCTTTTAAAAAAAGTTGTAAAAAAGTAGAAAAATAAAATGAGCTATGAATTTTTAAATGTGTAGCTTTCATAATAGTTAGTGATGTGTGTAAAACAGATCTCTTGAAAAATTATTTGTATTCCATCCATATGAATTTATTTTTTAAAAAATATGTTTTTTAACGCTTAAAAATAAAATTTAACTAAAAGCACATCCATTTATAATAAGCTTAATAATGGACTAATTTTTTTTTTGTTTTTTATCCAAGTGGTTTGACAGTTTCGCCTGTTCCCTTTTCACAAAATTTTGACAAATAATTTTCTGAAAATTTTTATAGTCACTTTGAAGAATATTTTATGACAGCCCTTTATGACCTTATTGCTAGTAGAAATAAGTTAGGTCGTTCTTAACTTTTTTTTCAAAAAGTTATAATAGGTTTTATTAATATTTGCTTACATGGTAAAAATATATTGGCTAAAATAACTGATACGTTGTGCTATTTCGAAACAATAGCAAATATATTTACCTACCTACCTATATCTATTTATATATACATAGTGAGGTCCATTTTCTTTGGTGGTCTAATTAAAACACATTAATTGAAAATTTATCTTCACCACCGTTTATCCATGCATCGACAGGGAAAGGAAATATGCTTTGTGTGACCGAGTTGACCAGACTCCAAGAGGTCTTCGGCTACCCCAAGGACGAAAGTCTAAAAGGTGGGGGGGAGATCTCCCCTATAACCTAGGTTTCTTGTTGGAGAAGGAAGTAGCTGGAGGAACTTCCATCTGAACTCTTAGACAGTTATGTGGTTTTCTCCTTTGAGAGATTTGCTCTGATTTTAGAAGAAAGTAACATATACCAGTAGCTTTTTTTAATGTTTTTCTTGTAAATAAATCAATTTTTTGTTTAAATTTAAAACATCTAAGGCTGTAGTTCTTTCACTATGAAGTCTGCTTTATTTCTCGGGACCCATGCGACGCCATACCCAAAATGACTAGAGTTTGATTGACAAAAGAAAATAGAAAATCGCAACCTGTCGGTGATCCTGTTAACATGATTCTTCTCTTGATAGAATCTGACCACTTCTTCCTCTGATTTAGGCAAATCCCAAATTTTCTTTGCTTTCACTTGCTATGCAAGTAACAATACATTGAAAAAAATTGTGTGCATAGCTGTAATGATTAATCTGTAATACAATGCCTATAATGTAATAATCTTTGAGTTAATGGTGAATAAATGATGTCTCACATTCAAACCGTAGATCAGCTTTAAAAACGCATTTCAGCGTTAATCGTAGATACGTAATATCTCTTTTGCTGTTTAATTCATGTTTCCAGATTTATAAATATTCTGTAGCTGTCATTAATCACTATAAAAATATCATCAACTTTTATGTCATATAATATATATCTAGATTTTCTAATCATAAGAATGCTACCATATTGCGGTCGAAATATTTCACAGGAGTTTTTTCCTTCATAATGACGTTAGAAGTCACCAGAGATGGGAATTTGGTACCATAAATTCTCCTCGCTGGCGATATTTTTCGCCTTCATGATGATTTCTGACATTATTTTGACGTAGAAGTCACCTTTGACTTATCTCGCCCACAATATGTTAGCATTCTAAAACATATATTTTATATATGTGAACATTTTATGATCTCGTTTAATGAGTGGTATCATTTTGGACATCTTCGATATCTTTAAGAGAATAAAATTTATAAAAAAAAAATTAATTTAAAATACACTACTTAAAACCCAACTTTCATTTTTGCTGCTTTGCTTCAGTAGGTCCTAAATGCTAACTAGGCCGAGTTTAGTTTCGATTGGTCAGTTTGACAACAGATACGGGTACTCCCTGGCAAATGGGCGATAAAATGTATTATGGCAATTTCTACATTTTTCTCCTTTCCTCGCCGTGCCTTATTTTATTATGTTCCTTTCAGAACCGGTTGTCCTTATGTAAGCCTTTAATTACGTATGAAATATGCCTAATTCTCATTGGGGTTACGACTTCAAGCAGAAATTAATGCAATTTTACAATTTTGTTGGCATTAGTTGCTTTTTTATTATATTTTTCATTTAACCTTATTTTGCTATCATAAAGTACTGCCATATAATACGATTTAACGCAGTAGGGCAAATTCTCAAATTATGACAATTCTGGCTTTAGTTTCAAAAGGAAGAGCTGTTTATTGTTTGTCTATTGGCTGTTGTAAACATGAAAATGAATGGGAAGGGCATTATAGTAGTACCTGACGTTGCGACAAATTGCCGTATTGCAGTCTAGATATGTCACATGTGACTTATGAGCCATAATTACGTCAAAAGTAGCCAGAGAGGCGAATTTTTGGTACCAAATTTATATCCACGAAAACTTTTGATGTCATTATAACACGAAAGTCTCCTGTGCCATATCTCGATCTCAGTATGGTACACCCGAAATATAGCTAGGTAATTCTCTCCAAAAATCCGCTCTTACTCATAACGCCCGCCTTTTGGTTACGTAACACGAAAGGGTTGGAGTGAATGATGCCATTTAAAAATCGCCAAAAATTGAAGGGGTACCCAATTCTGAGAGAGAATCCGATTTGTGAAATAGCCCAGAATTCTATAAAGGACTGGAGAAAAGACGCACAGACAAGCTCTTTTACATAGAAAGATTACTGAAATGTATAAAAAAGAAATTTTAAACGACTCATCGCAGAGTAATATTAACACATAAGTATCAGGAAAGTTAATATATCTTTATTTTTATGATCAGATTGCTCCAGTTTTTTTTCTTTTGTATTAAAAATGTGTATATATAATTGTGCATTGTACAATTGTATTGTTTGTATTTAAAAAGCAGGTTTGCTTTTAAAATTTCTTCTCTCCCTTTTAATTTATCTATGTGTTTATGTGATATATTTATTCTAACCTGCAAAAGAATGCCTTCAAAAACTTCGCTGTTTCGCTATTTATATTCTTAACAGTTCTAGAAAACTCAATATTATTGATAGCTGTATCCATCTTAATAATTTAAACTGTCTTCTTTCAGTTGTATTTTCTTAAGATAGGATGTGTTATATTTCCTTTCGTTAGGATAAATTTGTTTTTCTGTTTAAAATATTTCACTTCCAATTAACGAGGTAATTTATTGTAATTATTTTTCTTATTGTCATTACACAGTGACATAAAAAAGTTTTTAAAAACAGTTGCTACCGTTATTATAAATAGTGCATGTTGAAATCAAAATAACCAAATAATTAAAACCAAAATAATTTGTCTCAAAATATAAATCCCTTGGGTAATGCGTTTTCAAAAACCTACGGCTAAACAGGATTAGAAAAATATTACTTTATGCAAATTGCTTTTACAACGCACTAATCTATATTATGAAGATGAATTTTATAAAATAGAAAATAATAAAAAATTTTCACATCAATGTTTTTAAGGGGTCATACAAATGTTAAATCGACAACAAAACTGGATTTTTCAGAAAAAATATATGTGAAAATAAATTTAGTTCTGAACATTTAAAAAAAATCCGCTTAAAAATATTCCACTATTGAGAAGAGTTATGTATAGAAAAGTGTCAGCTGTTCACTATAAACAAATTTAAACTTCAACATAAAACTTCAACATGATTTTATGTATTTTTCAAATTGTGTATTTTTTATCTAACATGCATGTTATCTCAAAAGGTTTTTAATATTTTTTCATAAAATTTTTACAGGCTGTATACAATATAATTTTCACCCGATTGAATCTAAATTTTCTTGTATATTTCACACAATATATTTTTTTACAATGATAAATTTTTAAGGTATAAAATACTTTTTTCAAGCATTTTTAAAAATTGTATATACATCACAAATATATAAAAATTAAAGTTCTAAGTTGGTTTGAGATATTATAGTACATTTTAAAGCAATACGTTTATCTTAATCTTAATTATGTTTTAGTTACCATGCGTGTTAGTCTTGATATCATACTTGTTAATCCATATTGTACAACACCAACTAAATATTCCTGTAAGTTATTAAAACTTCATCCATATCATTACTAAGGTGTAACTAAGAATATAAAACAAATATTTGGAATAAATATTTTTAATTTTATAAGTAAATAGCTGTCCTATAAATAGGACAACGATCCAATACACTACTAAAATTTAACAAATATCACTTTCATTGCATTAGGATTATTATTTCATTCATAGGGAAAATTTAGAGAAACAGTCAATGCAAAGTCCAACATTACATTTTAAGCACACTGTTCTTGGCTTTCTCTTGCAGTTCTTGAACTGGCATCTTTGGTAAGGGATAATAGAAAAAGGATAACCGTTGTAGGATGCTAACATCCATAATTTATATCGAAATTTTATAGGGGGTTTTTTTCATGAACATCTTGCAAATGTGCCTTCCAAAATATCGTTTTCTATACTTACAAAATACACATGAAAAATATATTTTTGAAGAAAAACTTTCAGCTACATTATTAGTTCTGTTTTTAAACTACAAATAAACTCCACAGTTTTTGAAAAAAAATAATAATGAATATAAAGTTAAAGATTAAAAAGTGACAATTTTTAAGGGGTTGCTGAAAATAAATTTTACAATACAATATAATTTTATTTCTCAGTTTTTTGTTACTATGCTAAAGTGTGTCTATTTTAAAGGTGTTAAAATAAAATCCACTCAGAAAATATTTATAACTTTATTATTAAATGGAATTTTATTTGCTGTCCTGTTTATAGGACAGTGGTCCAATATGGGTTAACAACAAAGTGTCTCTGCCGAGGTAGCTCAGTCGGCAAAGGCAACGATCTCGTAACTTAAAGTTTGCTGGTTTGGAACCCGAGACGGTCTAAGATCCGCCGTGTTCGTTAAAGGTGACAGGGGCACGTAAAATATAATCATGGTCACAATGTCCTCCAAGTTCTCAATCAATACCTCTGGGGATGGCAGGCCAAGTCTTCTGCTTGGTTTCTGCTTCAAAATTACAAGGATCTACTTGAGTGAAGTCATTATTTCACCTTAATGGTGCTCATTAAAACGAAAGCACCCTTTGGCATTAATACGAGAGCTTGCAGGCTCAATCGTGCTTGGTTTATCGAAGTGGCATGAGAAACAACTACAAAGTGTCTCTTATATAAAACCTTCTAACAAAACTATTTTTTATGTTTCATAAAAGAATGAGACATGTGTGTAAAGATAATAATTTATTCTAAATGTGTCAAAAAATTATATTTGAAAACCTGGTAGGTTTCATAGCATGAAAAGGCGAAAATGATGATTTTATTACATTTTTCGATTTTTAAGAGTCGTATTTGAGAGTTAAAAAGCATTCTATTTTATTAAGTTATTTTACTACCATTCAATGTTTTAGCTTCAAAAGATTTTAAAACTGATAGGTTAAAATCTGAATAGGCCAAACCTCTATTTCAGTGCATTAAAACTGCAATGACACTAATAGTTTAATGCAATTTATATTATCATAAAACCATTTTTACTGTAAGTAATATCACTTATATGTTGATAAAGTAAATGCAAATCCTTGAAAAGTTTCTTGTTAAAAGATTAATATTATGGTCGTTCCCAGCAACATAAGTCCTATACAATTATCTCACTCTCCATTATTCAGATTATTTTTGCTGGTTTATTACAAAGATATCACAATATGAATTTTACAACTATGACCTGGAATTAAATGAGGATCAATAAGGGGAAATAAAAAGCAATATACGTCTTAATGAAAATGTGAGTAAGCTTAACATAATTAAAGTTATTATAATGCAATATAACATTGGGTCTAAACCTTTAGGACTATAAGTTCATAGTATATATATATATATATATATATATATATATATATATATATATATATATATATATATATATAATTGAATCTGAAGAGTACGTATTGAGAAACATTCTTATTCTACGAAGTGGTATGCCCATAAAGATGGCCATTATTACACAGGACAGTAGAAACAATGTGTGTCCTCGTTATTTAGAAGCAAAGACTAAAGTGATTGCCTTGGCCTGCCAGCTCCAGAAGAAGACTTGGAACTTGGAAGACATTACAGTCACGAACCTCTAAGTTTTTATGTGCCCCAGTCGCCATAAATTTCAAAGATGCGTCGTGTTAAACAAGGCAAATCTTTAGCCGGCTCGAGCCCGGTTGTGAAATCGCTGCTTCTACCGACTGAGCTGATTCTAAAATATAAATTTCAACATTCTAGTCTAATCACTTTTGAGTAATGCGAAATATATACAGACGTCGGGCAAAAACTATACTCAATAAATTCAGACTCCTGATTAAAAGAATTACTTCAAGTTTCAATTTTAAAGTTTCTTTGTACCGGCTCAACAAGTTTTTTTTTTCAGAAGCTCTTGATTCTACATCATTGGGTTTCATACATCATAGATGTACGAGAATGGAGCCGTAAATATTTTCAAAAAGCTAAAAAAGTAACAAACTTCAAAAAACTAGAATAAAAAACAAGATCTTTAAAACACGAACAACAAAATATTAAAAACATTAAAAACAGAAAAAAATCAATCTCTTGGTGTCGATTTCATGATCTCTCTTTCCTCAAAATATCGATTGTATTGGTTTTTCTCTTTCAACGATAGACACTTTTTAAGGTGGTGTTTCTCCATTTCAAAATTTTGTTTGCACAGACTGACTAAGAGGCTATTATAGATGCATATGCGGTAAAGGTGTTTTGCGAAGCTATCGTGACAGACGAAAATCGTGGATCTGGAAAAATCTGATTTTACCAGTCGAATGCTTCTAATTCTTATCCTTCATCTCTAAAGTTATTTTATAATCATAATTTTTCCTTGTAACATTATTATTATTACTTTTATTGATGTAAATGGTACTTGCGAAATCACTGGTTTTCTACTTGCGAAAGTTTTGTTGCTTCTTTAGCTAATTTATCAGCTAATTCATTCCCAGCTATTCCAACATGTACTGCTATCCATTGCAAAGACAAATTCTTTCCCTTTGTGATAAACAGCTAAGAGCTCTTCGACATGATTCAATTCACTAAAACTTGTCAAAATGAAATCACGTAATGTGTATATTTCCTTTAAATTCATAAAACAGGAATATTTTTAGGATGTCCCTATTACATGCCCTTACAAATGCCCTTATTACACATGCCCTTATTACATACATATACTATTGCACATGAAATTTTAATGAATTTATTTTTAAAACAAACAATAATTTATAACTAATGAAGTAGTTAATATTTTATCTGAAAATTTCAATCACATTTACATAAGTATAGGAATAATATAATACTAAATTTTCAGGTAAAATAAATAAAATCAATTTAAATTAGTTACGAGACACCACATCGCTATAATTACACGTAGTTAGAAAAATATATTAAATAATTTTCAACAGTTAAATCATATAAACTGATAAATAATTAACATGCTGCTATACTATGTTTTTAAAGATTTTTACAGGCACAGATATGTTTATAATTCTCAAAATCTCCTATTGTTCATCATTAAATTATGAGCGGAAAGTTTTAAAACTTTCATTCACATTAGAGTTGTTTTAAATTATATATGAAATGCTTATGTTACTCAATCTTATTTTAATTTATATTCATATAACACGAGTTGCGCTTAACATTTAAATTTATGAATAACATTAATGTCACAGAAACAAGGCTTATACTTATTTAAATTTCAATGAGTGAAAGAAGTGAATATTAATGAAATTTAGTATTATGTTTTAAATTAACAGACACCTGTAAATATGCTTGCTTGTGTTTTGTATTTATAAAATGACGATATATTGTGTAAAAGTGAAGCAAAATTCTTCTTGTATTCCAACTTCTTAGTTCATTTTATTTGCTTTAAATTCCATGTAATCATTGCAATCTTTCCAGGATTCATAGCATAAGTAAACCTTTAGATATCATATCAATGCAATTTAGTTTTGTTTTAAATGTACAAATTAGAGTCAACCGTGAATAGCGTGCTTTGACTCTGACTCTTTCTTTATCAAAAAACAATATATTTCGTAAAAAAGAAGCAAAATTCTTCATCTATACCACCTATTTATTTTATTTTATTTAATTTGAAATCGTTTATCAACCTTACATTTTTACCAAGATCAATAAATTAAGTAAAACTTTAGAATTATATTTATGCAATTTAAGTTTTGGTTTTAAGTTAACAAACTAGAGTCATTTGTGAATATGATTGCTTAGGAATTTTTTTCATCAAATGATATATTGCGTAAAGATGAAAAGAAATAATTCCTGTTTCCAAACTATTTATTTTATATTATTTACTTTGAAATCGTATATAACCATTGCATTCTTCTTAAGATTAATAATAAAGGAAACCTTTATAAATTACATTAATGCAATTTTAGTGTTTAGTGTTAAAAGAACAAACTAGAGTACCCAGTAAATATGCTCATTCAACTTTTTTCTCTTTGTAAAACAACAATATATTGCCTAAAAATGAAGCAAAATTTCTCATGCATTCCATCTATATATTCATATTATTTACTTTGAAGCGTTTATAATGAGTACACTCTTAGCAGGATTAAAAAAATATGTAAACCTTTAAAAATTATATTAATGCTATCTTAGGGTTTATGTTTTAAATAAACAAACTAGAAACACCTGCAAATGTGCTCACTCAGCTTTTTCCTTTATCAAATAACAATATATTAAGTAAAAGTAAAGTGACATTTTTCATGTATTCAAACTACTCATGTCATTTTATCTACATCCACTGATATCATATGTAGCCTGTACACTCTTTCCATGGTCAATAAGGAAAAAAAACCTTTAGAAATTATATTAATGCTGTTTAGTTTTATGTTTTAAATTAACAAACTAAAGTCTAATCTGCAAGTACATGTTAATTTTCAATTCCTATATTAGTTCACTCTCTCCCTATATATATATATATATGTATATATATATATATATATATATATATATGTGTGTGTGTGTGTGTGTGTGTGTGTTGTGTATGTGTATGTGTAATCGACCAGGGGACCAACTGGCCCCAAATTTACACTTGAAAACTTCTTTTAAAATTGCCCCTATT
>CM063511.1:106746740-106764240 GCA_032207245.1 Pardosa pseudoannulata
TTGGGTGGTATGAACGAAAAGTTTCGTGTTAATTCTTACAATTTAAAGGATGATTTAAGCTCGGAACAACTTTCAGTAAACTGTTGTGCTTGATAACTATAGTTTGCGAGAATATATTAGGAAATATTCTAAATTAATAATACATATGTCAGGGCTTAAAAGAAAGCAATTTGTATCACATTAATCTGAATAAGCAGCGTTATTTATGAAATAATTTAATTTTTAATTGTAAAACATATTTTAAAGCTGAAAAGATTTATATGTTTATATTTCGAATATTCATTACGAATATATTTAATGTGTAACTAGAGTCATTCTGAATATTCAAGTTGTTTTCTTTTTTATCAAAAAGCGACACATTACTTAAAAGTTCAACATTTTCTTTTAATTCATCTCTATATTTCATCCCCTATATAATAATAGCCTAAGTTATCTGTACGTCTGTCCTCCAATTTATGAAGCGGTTGGACCTGGAATGGATAGAGGCATCCATTCAAAGCGAATAAAGTTTATCTTCTCCTAAACTATCGATCCGATTCTAAAATAAATTTGTATAAATATGCTTCATATCACAGCAAAAAATACTGTCGTCTTTAAAACGTTCGAAATCCAACCCTTCCCTCCTTTTCGAGAGTTTAATGCCATTATTTCAAGCCCTATTTTCCCCGGTTAAGAGCAGGCGATTAAATTTATCCATTTATCACTTAATAAAGAGGTAAAAATAACAATCTTTTCTAGCATTGTGACGTCATTCCTTTAAACATCTCATTTAATCATTTCATATTTTAAACTATTTAAATATCATCTACACTATTTTAATATCTTTTATCACTGAACTTAGATATGACGTAAATGATTTTCGTTTATATTTGGCTTAAATAATAGATTAGGTACATAAGTGATAATTTTAAATTTAATCATCGATTATTTTTTGTTGCAATGAAACTTTTACCACCGGTATTAACAATAAATTCTTTTCATATAAGTCTAGGAGTCTATTTCACGGACTAATAAATATCTAACTTTTAATTTATTTATATTTGGAAATTAAGAAGTTTGTTCTTTTGTATGTTTGTTTATTATACATAACCACACGGTTTGACTAAATGAATTCAATGTGATTCTAAACTGCATTACAGGATCGGGAGACTCTAGAGGAGTATGACGATAAATAAATTATTGAGAGTGAACCAGATAGTTCTCAGCCAAAAAACAAACCATTTTTTACCTGCCTCATTAGGTACTTAACAGTTTTGGATTATTAAAAATTTTACTAATCCCGTCATATGATGGGCTATATGCTAGTAATATTTAATTTGAAATCATATTTAACCATTACACTCTTGCCAGATTCAACAAGTATACGTTTAGAAATTATATCAGTAAGTGTTGTTGTTGTTTTATGCCACTTAGTAAAACCAAGCACGATTTAAGGCAATGGGGTGAGCCTGTCGTTTTAACGAGCCCCTCAAGTGTGAAAGTACGACTTCTTGCTCTAGTGGGTTCTCGTAATTATGCTTGTGGGACCAATCAAAAGAGTCATAGACTTGGCTTGCCACTCCAAGAGATATTGATTGAGAACTTTGAGACTACGAATACATATTACGTGCCCCAATCACCTTTCACTAACAGGGTGGATCTTAGATCGGCTGGGGCTCCGAACCCGCTCTATCCGGGTAGATTGTGTCTGCGGCTATCGCATATAACAGTTGTAAATTTCTGAAAACTCTTATTCACTTGGTTAATGTCCTTAGATGTCGATTTTTTTTCTATATCAGCCAACAGTTTCAGACGCGTAGAAGATAGTGCTGATAGATATCCATCTTCAGCTGTGTGTGCGTATAGATCGGTTGCAATAAGCAAGCAGATGATTCGTCTTTAATGCCCGGTGTAAAAAAAATAATGTTACGTTGGCCTAGTGTTTGAGAAAGAAATTAAAACTCATTAAGAAAAACATGAAAAATAGGTCTTGATTAAATGATTTTATACAATAATAAACGCCTAAGGAATACAAATAGTTGAATCAACTTATCATTTGTAGATCGAAGACTGATCTCGAGTCGGTATCGATCCTAAGAAAAATGGCGAAAATTTCTTTGCCAAGGGTTCTCCCACAAAACGCGGCTGCCAGCCTTTCACCTCTCATTCTTCTCGTAACAACCTTGTCCGCTCCAAAAAATTTTCACTGACCGCGGAGACAAAAAAAACAGAGTCCACTCCAGAACGGGGGGGAGGGTCAAAATTCCCCAAACGAATGGACACCTCTATTGGCTGGGAGAAGTCCGAAGTCTCTCTGCATTCAAACCGGTCCTGCCCCGGCATGTCCCCGTCGAAAACACACGGGAACCTGAACCGAATGTAACTTATTATTACACCCGGAATTTCAACAAGTAAACAAAATGTCCAGCTCTGAGATCGGCCATTTTTCATTGTTAAATATTTGCAATTAAATATTTTAATGTTTTCTACTTCGCATATTCATATTTGAAAGTTTGCGTTTTTTTTTCTAATCCTTCAATCTAGGCTCTACCTCTCGAGTGAGAACGGCAAACTGTATTATTCTTTCTGATACACTTTTACAGTTGGTTAGACACTTTTCTGTCTTAGTGAATCAGAAATGAAACCAACATGTATTTTTTTACTTGCTTTACTGGAAGACTGATAATAAATTGTCATTTTATAATATGAACAAAATATTCATTAATCCCCAATCGGAAAGAATAACATTAAAAATGTTTACATTAGACAGCCACGAGGAGTTACTCACCATGTTAAAACTGCATGGCGGTAAGAGGGGTCATTTCTCCTCAGGTATTTACAATGGTGTCCTCTATGAATTTTTATCATTTTATCCGGCGGATATCAATAGCCACGTCTCCAATAGGGAAGAAGATATTCTGGGATGACGTTGGCGGACGTTGGATGTCCTACAATCCCGATCTAGCTCTCAGTGACCTCCATCTGTCTTTTCCTCAAAAGGAATTTCTGCAGACAACTATGATGATTTCCTATTCTGACATTACTACTGTATTACGAATGCCTTCCATGGTATTGTTACGCTTTCAATGTTCTTGAGTGAATAAGTATCCTGAAGAAGGTTCACAGACTTAAAAAAAATTGGAAATCACTTTCATTTTAATGGAGGAAATAATTGTTATATTCAAAGGGATTCTAATATCCCAAAACAATTCCAAATGTAAATTATTGTTGCTTGGATAACATATCCACGATGATCACAGTCGTAAAAGGAAATTAAATATTCTCACGCGATGGGGAAGATTTTTCAGGGTCCAACGCGAACCCAATCTATCCCCCGTTTGGTGTTCGAGACCCTGCAATTCCTTATATCAGCGGACTTTACGAGTGAAAACGTAATTGCTAAAAAGCTGGCTTCGATCAAAATTTGTGGAAGCCTACACGAGGTCGACACGTCTACGTAAAAAATGTCGAAAAGCCCCAAGTCACAAAATTCTAGGTTTTTTATACATAGGGATCAGTTACGGTCCCGCCAACCATTTTTCTGTTCAGTTACGATTCCACTTATCTGAGAACTACAGCTAAAGTTACAGATAGTTTAATTAGTCGAATTCTCATTCACTAGCTGTCCCTTTCTGGAATTCTCAAGGGAATGCTCTGGGATCATTCATCATGACCAATCAGGACGTGAAACCTATTCAACCAAACTGTCAACTTCTGAGACACTGTGTCTACACGGCATTGTAGTCTGGTCAAGCAGGTGGGACCCATCTCGACTGTTTTTGGTGTCATTAGTGTTCTGAACAATGGGGGTCTTCACTTATGATAAATGTTACAATTGTGGTGTTCATTATATAGAGATGTAACTGAAATATTGTTCTATATTTTGCAATAAATATTTCCATATAATAACGATTTGTTAACTGACACGGGTCTTGTGTATACATTAATTGAGAAACATATTAGGGATGACTATAGTAGAAATATACGTCCTTTCTTTGGCGTATATGTATATACCAACAGAGGCCAAGCTATCATATAAATCATGCGTACCTGCAAATATCGCTTTATATTAGCTGATATAAGCTAAAGTGGCAAATTTTCAGTAAAAATAAATTCAAACTCTTAACTTCTAGAGGTGATTAATCTTCTCCGGAACAACACGAGTGAGTTTATGGAAATTCAACTTTAGAAATAAAAGATGGATGTGAAGTGTTTGGTTAGATTTCACGTTCTAGTTCAAACTGTACTTGGTTATGAATATACTGCGTAATGTATAAAAGATTAAACCATTTGTTCTTCTACGTGAGTTCTTTGAATAAATTTCCAGAAGTTTCACTCCTAACTATGTGAGGAAAGTTGTGATCACGTTTCTTTAACCTGTTTAAGGAGAAGATGGAATTTTATTCGCAGCTATAAATCTCCTTCAATTCATTGTCGTCGATACAAAGGGCATGCAGGAGTTCTCTTAAATGGCCCAATATTTTTACATGAATTATGATACTGCAAAGAAAAGAATGTTACAAAAATTATAAATGTGTGTTTTCTTGCAGAACTGGAATTATTCCAACCAATATGTTTAATTTTCAGTCGTCCAAATTATTCCACGGTTTTCCGAATATAGCTCTAATACAAAATTTTAATTATCAAATTCTTTTTTAAATTTTAATTTAAAACGAATTAAATAATTGCCTAATTTGGTAATTCTGATTCAAACAGCTGCGTTCTACAAGGATTTTGAGTTTAATTAGCTTTTTAATAGCATCTCCTTTATGTAGAATCCAGTTAAAGGAACAAGTTAACTCTTTCTTTGACGATATGTAAAAATAATCCCTAAAATGACGCCAAGTTGTGCTCCGTTCAGTTTGTTAGCACGATGTCATGCTGTATTATGAAAGAACTGTTGAAGAATCTTAGAAAATTTAATAAAAAAGTTAAAAATATAAAAATGTAAAGCAAAAATAAAGAATTAATGTGGAAAGATGTAAACATGATTGCGTGTTCACTACCGAACCTACATTCCTGAAATTTGGTACAGATGTTCTTGTTGACTAATGTCCGAAATATAACTAAGAATTTTTTAATTTTTAATTGGATTTTAATTTATTTAATTTATTGTATGGTAAATTCATTATACTTTTTGTTTCTGGCTTCACTTTTTCTTATCTAATTAGTAGAATTTTCACCATTTTACTTGTCGACATCACAGAATAAGAAGAATGAACGTTTTCCAAGTGCTATATAATTTGCCATTTCTTTTTAAGATTTCCAATTTATATACCTCTTTTCATGAAGTGTAGCAATGAAAATTAGAGTAACTGTGGAATAGAAGAATGTAAAAGTTAGTTGACAAAAAGCTTCATGGACCTGTAGAAAGAGTCAATATAATTCCAATATACATTTTTAGAGTATTTAAATAAAATACAATTTAAAATACTATCTCAAATTGCTAATTTTAAATAAATACTGTAATCAATTTTTATAAATAACTTCAAAATCATGATACTAATACTATAGCGTAATCCATGAAATGCAATAATAAAGATCTAAAGGTCTCACAAAGTAAAATAAATTTATAATAAGTTTTATTTGACAGTATTTTTGATTGCTACTTATTTCGGTATGATTTGGTTTGTAGCTCTACTATCTGCTGATTTGTTACAAAAGTGATAATAAGAACTGAACTTCCTGCTCAAACCTGACTAAGAACGGCCACGTACATCCATGCCATGAGTGGGATTCAAACCCACGAACTCCGGTACCACAGAGCAGCGCTCTACCGTTCGACAATCATTAGGCACAGCTTGTTAAGAATAAATTGTTGTTGAATCAAATTTTAGCAAACATAAAATATAGATAATTTTATATTGTTTTTATTTATCTTCTTTATACTCTAACCTTAAATTTGCCTTACCTCTATCAACAACTAATTATTTGAGCATCAAACTCCCTTTATTTTTACAACACAAATTGGCAGCTAAGATTTACGTGGTATTTGAAAACCAACGTCTAGTGTTGTAGTCAGATCCTCTAACCACTATGTCATCCGGGCAGCTGCACCTTTTAATAAACATATTTAAAATTCATGATCGTAATACATACAATGCAGAGAAACAGATGAAACAACTGTACATAAAAACAATGCAAATATTAGTTGACAAAAGTGTTTCGATTTTACTCAGATTTACTGCAGTATTAAAATAGTAATCCGCTGTATAATAATAACCTAAGTTATCTGTCTGTCTATCCTCGAATTTATGATGCGGTCGGACCTGGGATGGATAAAGGCATCCATATTGGATTCTCGATGAGTTAGGGTTAGTAACTATTGAAATCCACCTCTTCCCCCCTTTTCTAACATTTAATACCATTATTTCAAGCCCTATTTTCACTCATTAAGTGCAGGAAATTAAATTTATCACATAATAAATAGGTAAAAGTAAAATTTTTTCTAGCATTATGACGTCATTTCATTCATCTCATCATTTCTTATTTTGAATTATTTAAATATCGTCTGCATTATTTTCATACGTTTTATCACTGAACTAAGATTTATGTCAACAATTTTCTTTTATATTTGGCTTAAATAATATATTAGGTACATATGTGATAATTTTAAATTTAATCATCGGTTATTTTTTGTTGCAAATGAAAATTTTACCACCGGTATTAACAACAAATTCTTTTCATAAACGTCTATTTCACGGACTAATATATATCTAGCGTTTAAGTTATATATCTTATAAGAAATTAATGAGTTTGTACCAGATAATTCTTAGCCAAAAAAAACCCTATTTTTTACCTACCTTATCACCTTACAATTCTAGAAAATTAAAAATTTTACTGATCCCGTCATAGGAAAGGCTATATGTTAGTTATACAAATAATAATAATAAATAATAATAAATAATTTAATACTAAGTAAAATAGTAATATTAACATTATTTTGATTTAAAATAAATTAAAATACTATCACAGATTGCTAGATTTGAATAAATACACTCTGTTATCTTTAATAAACAACTTCACAATTCTCAATTCCCAATCTAGGGAGTGCAGAAGAAGTAAAGATCAAAGTTACATTTTCCCGTCCGTGCATAGAACGAATATAAATTTTCGTTGACAATAAAGGGATCGTTTTTTTTCCACCGAATGAATCTGTAACATAATATTTTTTCTTACGTCCAAAGCTCGTATTCTTTCAAAAATTATTTTTTTTTACTTCTTAACTTTTTCTTTTGTGAAACGCTCATTATCAGACCCTAACAGTCAAACCTTTTAAGTAATGTATCGGAGTTTTTTTTTTAAACTTGATATCTTCCATCCAGAATGAGTTAAAAAATGACAAAAGATTTTTCTTGTAAATTTAGAATATCTTTTGACAAAGTACACAGGATATTGTCACATCCAAGGTATATTTTGATAAATTAATCTGAACTTAGGAAATAAATATCTTTTCGCATTTTTCATTAACCATACCATATATACAGGAATCATTTCTTGCAGACCGAAAATGGCTATGAGACCGCCATACTATAGAACGATGTATGTAACCATAAAAAATTAGAAAAGCCTAAAATAAATGTTTACATTTTTTAAAATCTGTTTTTGCAATTAGAAGTAAATCTTTTGTTCATGAGTTCTATTTTATATAAATTATATTGTTTTTATTTATCTTCTTCAGACTGTGACTTTAAATTTGCCTTTCCTCTGGCAGCAACTAATTATTTTTAACAATAAACTCCCTTTATTTTTATAACACAAATTGATAGCTAAGTACGCGGTATTCGAAAACCAACGTCCAGTGTTGTAGCCAGATTCTCTAACCGCTATGTCATCCAGGCTCCTGCAATTCCTGATCGTAATGCATATACACAATACATGGAGTACAGACAGAATCATCAAACAACTGTGCATAGAAAGAAGGTAAATATTAGTTGACAAAAAACGATTGGATTTTACTCAAATTCAGTGCAGTATTCAAAGAGTAGTTAAATAAATAATAACAAATAATTTAATAGCAATAAAATAAAAATATAACAGTATTTTGATTTAATATAAATTAAAATACTATCACAGGTTACTAATTTTGAATAAATAAACTTTATTATCTCTAATAAACAAATTCAAAATTCAGAATTCACAATCTATGGCAAGCAGCAGAAATAAAGATCAATGTTATATTTTCCCGTACATGCATAGAACGAATATAAATTTTCGTTGACAATAAAGGGATCGTTTTTTTTCCACCGAATGAATCTGTAACATAATATTTTTTTCTTACGTCCAAAGCTCGTATTCTTTCAAAAATTATTTTTTTTACTTCTTAACTTTTTCTTTTGTGAAACGCTCATTATCAGACCCTAACAGTCAAACCTTTTAAGTAATGTATCGTAGTTTTTTTAAACTTGATATCTTTCATCCAGAATGAGTTAAAAAAATGACAAAAGATTTTTCTTGTAAATTTAGAATATCTTTTGACAAAGTACACAGGATATTGTCACATCCAAGGTATATTTTGATAAATTAATCTGAACTTAGGAAATAAATATCTTTTCGCATTTTTCGTTAACTATACTATATATAGAGGAAGGATAATTAAATCGTTGATAAATCTTTTTCTTTCAAATCGATAGTCATAGATGAATACATCAATTATAAAACCTGTTTAAGAAAAGAAGGTATTATTTTTATGGCATTTATAAATTAAGATATTCAATTTTGTATAAATTGCAAAAATAAAAATGAATGTTTATACAGTTCCTCGTTTCGTATACTTATGTTAAAAAAAGCTTTTCCTCATCATAACAATCATGTTGCAAAACTTTTCATCTTTTTATGATAAAAATTAACAGATATATCAGTTTCAAAATCTTGCATATTTTCAGAAATTTTCTTGTTCTTTCGAAGAGACGGTTAATATAATATTAAAGTAAATCAAGATTTAATTCAAGTTGCAAAGTTCATTTAACAGTGAAAAGGGCAATACGTGAACTTTATTATAATGCTATATATTTACTCATAATAAAGTTGATTTTGTATAAGTTTCAAAATCTTGCATATTTTCAGAATTTTTTTCCTTTTTTTGGGGGGGGGGGGATAGATGGGGGGTATAATATTAAAGTAAATCAAGATTTAACAAGATTGCAAAGTTCAATTAACAGCGAATAGGGCAACAGGTGAACCCTAATATAATACGATGTGTGTAAACGTAATAAAGTTGATTTTGTATAAAATTAATGATTACCATATTTTATCTACATTTGCAGTTAGAAGTAGATCTCTACAACCATATCTAGAATAAATCGACATTAAATTGATATTTAAATACGGTACAGCGTTTCTTGAACACCGAAAATCCTAAGGTACCAGCCTACTATAGAAAGATGTATGTAATCATTAAAAATTGGGAAAGACTAAAATTATTGTTTATATTTTTTAAATATGTTTTTGCAATTAAAAGTAGATATTTTGTATATGAGTTCGATCTTATATATATTGCAAAAAATGAATTTTTATACAGTTCCTCGTTTCGTACACTTATGTCAAAAAAAAGCTTTTCCTCATCGTAACAAACATGTAGCAAAAGTTTTCATCTCTATATGATAAAAACTAACAGATATATCAGTATCAAAATCTTGCATATTTTCAGATTTTTTGCCGTTTTTTGAGTTGACGGTTGAAATAATTTTCAAGTAAATCAAGATTTAATTCAAGTTGTAAAGTTCATCTTACAGCACAAAGGGCAATAGGTGCACCTTAATAAAATACGATGCTCTTAACCTTAATAAAGTTGATATGTTATAAAACTAATGTTTACTTTATTTTATCTACATTTTTAGTTAGAAGAATATCTCTACAACTATATCGAGAATAAATCGAGAGTAAATCGATATATAAATCAGGTACAACGTTTCTTTCACACCGAAAAAGAAGAGGGAGAACCCTAATATAGAACGATATAAGTAACCATAAAAATTGTTCATGGCCTAAAATTAATGTTTATAGGTTTTAAAATCTATTTTTGTAATTAAAAGTAGATCTTTTGTTCATTAGTTCCATTTTTCATAAATTACAAAAAATTAATGTTTATACAGTTCCTCATTCCGTATACTTGTGTTAAAAAAAGCTTTTCCTCATCGTATCAAACGCGTTTCAAAACTTTACATCTCTGCATGATAAAAATTAACAGATATATCAGTTTCACAATCTTGCATATTTTCATATTTTTTTCTCTTCTTCTTTTAAGGAGACAATTAATATAATATTAAAGTAAATCAAGATTTAACTCAAGTTGCAAGTTGCATCGAAAATGGCAGTAGGTACACCCCAATATAATACGATGTGTGTAACCATAATAAAGTTGATGTGGTATAAAATTAATGCTTACTTTATCTACATTTTTAGTTAAAATGAGATCTCTACAACTAAATCGAGAATAAATTGACAGTAAATAAATATATAAAACAGGTACAGCGTTTCTTTCCCACCGAAAAAGGCGACGGGTGAATCCTACTATAGAACAATGAATGTAACCATAAAAATGTGTTCATGGCCTAAAATTAATGATTACATTATTTAAAATCAATTCTTGAAATTAGAAGTGGATCTTTTTTTCATGAGTTCAATTTTGTATAAATTACAAAAAAAAAGAATGTTTATACAATTCCTCATTTCTTATACTTATGGCAAAAAAAAAAGGTTTTTCTCATCGTAACAAACGTGCTGTAAAATTTGCATCTCTGTATGGTAAAAATTAACAGATATTTCAGCTTCAAAATCTCATATTTTCAGAATTTTCTTGTTCTTTTGAGAAGAGTGTTGAAATAATTTTATTTTACAGTGTAATTAGTTTATTTTACAGTGAAAAGGACAATAGATCACTCTAATATAATACGCTGTGTGTAACCATAATAAAGTTGATTTGGGTATAAAATTAATGCTTACCTTATTTTATCTATTTATTTTAGTTAGAAGTAGATCTCTACAACCCTATGGAGAATAAATCGAGAGTTAATCGATATTTAAATTAGGTACATAGTTTCTTGCACACCGAAAAACGCGAGGGGAGCACCGTGTTAAAGAACAATGTTTGTAACACTAAAAAAGTCTAAAATTAATTTTTACATTTTTTAATATTTTTTTGTAATTAGAAGCAGATTTTTTGTGACATACAGTTTTCTGATTTAAAAAATTTTTCTCAAGTTGCAAAAGGAATCAATCATAATTATTTATGAACATTTCTCAACCTTATTCATATTCCTAAACACATAAAGAAAGTATTCGTATTCCTAAATGTATACAGAAATTTGAAACAAAATTTCAAAATTCTATTATTCTTTTATTACAATCTACACTGAAGAAGAATACCTTCAAGATCAAATTACCTTTATCACATCAGTTTTTAGTTAAATAAGCACTGTCCAAAATAAATCGGCCAGGATTCTTTATGAAGAGTTTCATAAATACTCATATTTCTAAAAGTATACAAGAAAGGGAAACAAAATCTCAAAATTCTAATATTATTTTATTACATTTTGCAATATAGCGTGAAATATAAAACTTAGTTACAAAATTTATATTTCAATTACAAATAAGTATTTAATAATTCTCAAAATTGAATTGGTAAAAATTCTATTATATGTCTTTAATATTTTTAAACATTATCCGCAATTTAAAACTTTTAAAATTTTAAAATTCTATTATTATTTTATTGAAATTTACAATGTAACGTAAAATATCAAACTGAGTTTTAAAAACATAAATTTCAACTTCAAGTAAGCATTTAATATTTTTCCACATGAATCAATAAAGATCCTATTAGAGAAACATTTCTCTAAATCATTCCTTTTTTAAAGACATGTGAACATTTGAAACAAAACTTCTGAGACGTATTATTATTTCATTAAAATCTACACTATATCATCAAATATTAAATTACCTATATCTAAAGATTGAATGTTTATTTGAATAATTGATGGTCAAAAACATGTAATGTCAATATAATTTGTTCCAAGAGTTGTTATGATGTAACGTGTGCAAGCTTAATACTAAATTCTATGTTGAAATGCACCTTGTTATTAAGAAAATTACAGCTTTGAAAGGAAATATTTAACAAATCTTAGTGATAACGTTTCATGTTTAAAGTAATTGGTGACATTCGAAATTATGTAACTGTTCAGAGAAACAATTCCGTTTAAATAATGATGATATTAAGATAAATTAATGTTCCGCAGAAGATTTTGTGATTTTATAATATTCACCGTCATAATTGCAACTGACATTCTAACTAATAGCTTGTGGCAAATAGGCAGATGGTGTGACAGGAACATTTTGCCTATTGTATGAGTATTAATTTATTATGCATAAAAGAAAATACCGAGACTTTATTTATTCCATGAAATAGTTATGTATTATTTTATTTAAGAAGTATATTTAACTGAGAAATGGGATTGTGATTTTATATTATGGAAAAGAGAATTTCAGATATATCCATGTTTAATCTTTTTCTAATTTACCAGCTGCTGCACACACAGGATTCGATCTGAGTAATTAAGATTTCAAAATAAAGGCTTAATTATTTAAAAATTCAAATTGATCTTCTTCAGTGAAGTCGTAAGGTATTTTTTTAAATAATTAACTAGCGCACACAGGCTTCCGTATGGATAAGATTCACGAATGTAAGTTTTAATTACTTCAAAATTTAAATTGGCATAACACATTGATGAACATTACTAAAAAGTGAAGTTCGAAAAGTACCACTTTATGTTTTTGTAATTCTTAGAATATTAGAAGTATAGTTTTACTCTTTCTGCTTAAATAAACTTAATTTTGTTTAATTCAGCACCTTTAATTCGGTTGCGGCTATAATCGTCATAGCACCAGCGGACTCTAGACACTATGTAATGAGACGATAGTGGATATAACAGCAAATATTTAAAAACTTAAATGACAAGTTTCATGACTCAAATAAACAATTTTTGGTGTGCAATAAAGTATTTTCGAGAGTTTTACATGAAATGTTAGTTTATAATCGAACAAAAATAATTAAATGATAAAAAAACAAATTCAGAAGAGAACACGATCGCAGTTCTCCCTTTATAACCCCGTTCATACTGAACCTGCAAGTCGTGTAACAGGTGGAAAACGAAATTCAACCTGAAACTTTGTTTCCGAAACTTGACACTAGGCTTCTACTTGTACGCCAGTAAATGCACATAGGTACCGCTATAGCCGTATTGTCTAAAAACGACCTTTTCGGTTTGGACAGCTATTGCTGTCATGCCACATAGTGAATTCCACTTTGACGGCTACAGAAGTCCGTCAACGTGTTAAGTGAAGTATTTATATAATATTGTAACAAAGTATTTTTGGGAGTTTTACAGGAAGTGTTAGTTCATAATCAAACAAAAATAAATAAAAGACAAAAAAATAAATTCAAGAGAAAACACGATCGCTCTACTCCCTTCACAACAACGTACATACTGATGCTGCAAGTCGTGTAAAAGTTGGAAAACAAAATTCAACCGAAAACATTGTTTTCAAAGCATGACACTAGGCTTCTACTTGTATACCGGTAAATGCACATTTGTACTGCTATAGCCGTAGTGTCTAAAAACTTCCATTCGTATTTGGACGGCTATTGCCATCATAATGAACTTCGCTTTGACGGCTATAGACACAAGTATCCGTAAACGTGTTAAGTGAAGTATTTATGTAATATTTTATTCAAAAGGTAAATTTAACAAAGAAATATTATTTTTATTTCTGGTCTATGAAAATAAAACATCTGAGCTTAATTTTAAGAAAAATTATTCTTGTTTAATGTTTTCCGTTTATAATTAACTAGGAGCAGTGGTGGCTCAGTCGCCAAAGGCAACGCTCTCGTAACTAGAGGGTTGTGGGTTCGGAGCCTAAGACCCGCTGTATTCATTAAAGGTGACTGGGACCCGTAAAATATGTTTGTAGTCACAGAGTCCTCCAAATTCGTATTCAATGCCTCTGGGGGTGACAGGCCAAGCGTATGGGTCTTCTGCTTGGTCCCTGATTCTACTTTCACCCTAGGGGTGCTCTTTATAAAGAAAGACGTACCAATTTGCCTTAATACGAGTTGCGTATGGCTCAATCGTGCTCGGTTTGACCAAGTGGCATCAGAAACGGCAAAACCAATAATTAATTAGTTGCTATGCACCCAGCCTTCGGTCTTGGCAATTAATATTTCGAATAAAGATTTAATTACTTCATAATTGAAATTAGTTTTATTTAATTAAGTAAAGATGTGTTACATTATTTAAGATGTGCATTTAACTGATAAATGTCATACTTGTTTCATATTTATGAAAAGAACACGTCTAAGCGTCATTTGAAGAAAAATTACTCTTATTTAATATTTTTTCTGTATAATTGCTAGCCGTTATGTACCCAGTTTTCCGTCTGGGTAATTAAGATTTCGAAACGAAAGTTTTAATAGTTTCAAAATTCAGATTTGTTTTATTCAGGGAGACAGTTATGTATTATTTTGTTGAAGAAGTATATTTAATTGAGAAATGTTATTTTGGAATTACATATATATGAAAAGAAAATTTCCAAACGTAAATGTAAAAAATATTTATTTTTTTTTATTCTTATTCTTTTGTTTTTGTTTCTTCTAATTTTTTACAATAAATGTTGTTTAATTTTATGCCTGGGGTAATTGAAATGATGAACTACCATTAACAGTTCTTAAATTTAACATAAAGCATATGCTCCTCTTAAAGTTTCATATTTCCCAGGAACATGCTCTGACAACATTTACACTAATCATTTTTGTATTTGGCTGTAGATTTTTAAAGTATATGAAATGTACAGCAGTACATCGACCTATTTTTTTTCAAGGTATGAGAAATAGAATTAATATTTACAGTTTGGAGGTGAAATTCGTCACTACAATGGTAAAGTTTCTTTATTTATACATCTCAGTTCTTAAAATTGATTTTACAGGAGATCAACAAAAGTAATTAAACTACATAAATAATACATATAATTTGCAATTACTAACTGAATTTGTCTCTTTAAATCGTTTAGTGAGAAATTATTGATAATTGTGATTAAAAAAAATTGTTAAAAGATCTTCAAAATAATATTAATTCTTAAAGCACATATAATTTGCTTTTTGTACAAGTTAGGTTATATTGTTTTATTTTTTCATGATAAAACGTTATATTTAATATTGTCCTTATGTATTATGATATTTTCTTCATTAAAATAACATTAAGCAGTTATCTCCAAAAACAAATCTTGATTTTAAACTACATACCAATAATTGCTGATAAAAGAATGATGAAAAACATTGATTCTAATAACAAATTTCTAATAAAAATCTAACAAAGTCTACCTTTAGATAAATTATCATTAATTATAATAAATAATCTTAATATTGTGATTAATTTTACATTCAAGTATTACACATTTTACTTCATTAAAAATGGTAAGCAAATAGCTGTCATAAAAAATTCTTTTACTAAACTACATACCAATAACTACTAATAACAGAATAATGATAATCATTGTTTCCAATACTTTGTATCTAACAAATCCTATCTTTAGATAAATAATTATAAATAATGTTAGACAATAATAATTTGGTGATTAATATTACACTCATGTATTGTAACAATTGTTAATTCAAAGTAATGGTAAATAAATAGTTGTCTAAAAAAATTCTTGATTCTAAACTACATAACAATAACTGCTAATAACAAAGTCTTGATAAATATTGTTTCTAATACTTTGTATTTAACAAATCCTACCGTTAGGTAAATAATAATAAATAATGATAAAAAATAATAATTTGGTGATTAATATTACACTCATGTATTGTAACAATTGTTACTTCAAAGTAATGGTAAATAAATAGTTGTCTTAAAAAAATTCTTGATTCGAAACTACATACCAATAACTTCTAATAATAGAGTCTTGATAAACATAGTTTCTAATACTTTGTATTTAACAAATCCTACCGTTAGGTAAATAATTATAAATAATGATAAACAATAATAATTTTGTGATTAATATTACACTCATTATATCAATTGTTAGGTCAAAATAATGTTAAACAAATAATTGTCTACAAAATTTCTTGATTATAAACTACATACCAATATTTTATTATATGAGAGTAAAAAAATATTTCCGGAAAATTCTTTTTTATATTGTTTCTAACAAAGACTACCTTTAGATAAGATTCTCTAATTTCTGCATTGTATCAATCTGAGTTTTCCTTATTCCTCACTCCTTCAAAGCTAATGCGAATTGAGCCGCTTAACACTAATGTCTCAAATATAATTCCCTCTACTAGCTCTCTGTTGGTTAGGGATCTGAACAACAATTATTTCCCGCTAATTTCTTCCTTCTACTGCATAATAGCTTCCCAATGCATTCTCATTGTGGTAAAGACGCTCACCAGTTCCGTAATACTCCAAATAATGGAATCAACGTTATTGTCTACAGGATTAAAACGTTTATGGTTCCACTTGTAAAGCGAACAAAAAGAGGCTTATATAGTGTATCTTCCCTTTAAATAATGTCCTCATTTACTTTAGTTATATAACCAGCTTTAAAATTATAGGAGCAGGGATGCTAAAATACTTCTAACTAATATGCCCATAAACTATAGAGGTTGTTCAATTATGACTGGTTACACTCTGCAAAACCAGATTAGCTGTTATTACGTTGGTTAGTTTTTTTCTGTATTACTTGTTTGTTTAAAATAATACTACACACGCACACACACACATACATACATATATATATATATATATATATATATATATATATATATATATATATATATATATATATATATATATATATATATATATATATATATATATATATATATATATATATATATATGTATATATATATATATATATATATATATATGTATGTATATATACATATATATATATATATATATATATATATATATATATATATATATATATATATGTATATATATATGTATATATATATATATATATATATATATATATATATATATATATATATATATATATATATATATATATATATATATATATATATATATATATATATATATATATATATATATATATATATATATATATATATATATATATACATATATATATACATACATATATATATATCTCTATAATTTTACATATATATATTTCTCTATAATTTTATTTTAATTGTCTGGGGACAATTAAAATAAAATTAAACATCAGTGCCCGTCTGTCATAACATCAGCGTCTGTCTTGGCGATCAATCGGTTATCGAGTACCGTCAAGTACCGTCTGCCCTCGTTGCCGTCTAACTCGCGTCTTTAGAAAGTAATGTTCGTTTTTCGCTTGTAGTTTCAGCAGGGTTGAGTTGTTTTTCACTTCTACATCTTCACTTGCTCGGAGTAAATTCACCTCGCTGAGCATTGTCAAGGGTACCATGCCTACATATATATACATATATATATATATATATATATATATATATATATATATAT
>CM063511.1:106769240-106776740 GCA_032207245.1 Pardosa pseudoannulata
TTTTAAAAGTTTCTGAAGTTATGATAATGTTTGAATTATGATGCAGTACTCACATACCATCCATCATATCATCCTAAATTAGAATAAAATATTTCAATTTAATTTGCCGAGATATTAATTTCAAAAGTTTTTTAGAATGTGAGAATATTTGATTTATGATGCAGTAGTCATCCATTTATCATACCATCTTAATTTAGAAAAAATATGACAATTTCATTTGTCTATAAATACTTTTCAAAAAGTTTTTTAATGTTAGAATAATTGTCTCACACCCATCTATCATGCCATCTTAAATTAGGATAAAATATTTCCTTTTAAATTATCTAGATCTTATTTTTAAAAGTTTCTGAAGTTATGATAATGTTTGAATTATGATGCAGTACTCACATACCATCCATCATACCACCTTAAATTAATATAAAATATTGCAATTTAATTTGCCGAGATATTATTTTCAAAATTTTTTAGAATGTGAGAATATTTGAATTATGAGCCAGTAGTCATCCATTTCTCACACCATCTTAATTTAGAAAAAAATGACAATTTCATTTGTCTGTAAATCTTTTTCAATTTTTTTTTTACAATGTAAGAATATTTGTCACATACCGATCTATCATGCCATCTTAAATTAGGATAAAATATTTCCTTTTAAATTATCTAGATCTTATTTTTAAAAGTTTCTGAAGTTATGATAATGTTTGAATTATGATGCAGTACTCACATACCATCCATCATATCATCCTAAATTAGAATAAAATATTTCAATTTAATTTGCCTAAATATTAATTTCAAAAGATTTTTAGAATGTGAGAATATTTGAATTATGATGCAGTTGTCATCCATTTATCATATCATCTTAATTTAGAAAAAAAAATGGACAGTTTCATTTTTCTATGTATCACTTTCAAAAATTATTATTGCTATTAAAAATTTTGAATTAATTTTTATAACATAACATTTTGTACTTTGTGAATAGATTAAACATTAAATGTGTATTTTTTACCCCTGTATCATTTTGAAATTTACCATTAACTTACATTGTCACATGAAAAAATAAAATATGGTAAATGAAATCTATATTAAAATACATAATATATTCTATATCTAAAAGAACTGTTATACACATTTTGAAAACAAATGTCTAAAGAAAAGTCTAAAAGATATTTATACTTATAGTTTATTTCCCTTTATATTTTCTCTGAGCCCTAACTGTAAAAACTAATCTTTCGTCTAAAACCTAAATTGCATCCCATAGAATCGGTCTTGAGGGCTAGATTATGTAGAAAAAGAATGTGTTTCATATATTTTAATGAAAATAAATTTTAAACAATAGGCATTGATTAGCATTCTTAATAACAACCAAATTTACATAGATTAATTCTCCCATTAAATCTAACTTGAAAATCTCTCCTCCCCCAAGACATAAAATAGAACAACATGATAAAAACATCTTTCAACACGTTTCTACAACTTTTACAATCTGTTTTTCTTCGTTTACAATGTGTTTCAGTCAATCATTCTTCTTTGTTTATGCCACATAACCAATTTCTTTTCAGCATTTTAGACAGTTGTAAATAAAACTTAATTTATATATTTCTCTTAAACCTAGTAAATAAACTCAAGGTAACTTTAACTGAAATAATTTAAGGAAATTTTTTATCAAAATCAATCGTCTGATGTTTTTCCTCTGATAGAATGGAAAAACAATTGGTAACAACAATTGGATTGTACAAAAATCTCTCCAAATTAGTAAAAATGTGTCAAATACACAAAGAGTTAAACGGGGCATATAATACATCTGTACTGAAAAAATATCTGATTCTAACTACTACGTAATGTTGACATATCATTACACAGTACATAATGAACTATTCACAAAAGGACTTAAAAGAAAATATCGCAAATAAGAATAACACATAAATAATAAATATAAAAACAAATAAGTTTAATTTAAAAAAATACTCCATGCATATAGGTATGAATAATTAAAAATAGGTCTAAGTTATTGAGGGACGGTTATATTAGCATTCTCAGAAACAATGATGATGTGGACAGAATATAAAATATGTAATAAAATACTATAAAACTAAATTAAAAAGTAAATATTTGTAAAATAAAAAATCATTGCTATCAATTAACAAAGTAAGAATTATAAATACTGTAAATTTCCTCTCTAAAAAACAAGCAAAATTGTATCCCATTCTCGGAAAATATATTAGATAGTTAAAACAGGTATAAAAGCTATCTGAAAGCTTACCTGTTAAACAATTGAAATGAGACTTCTTAACTAACTCCATTGTGTGATTTCATCCACAATGTAAAATTTAATCACTTGTGCATTCAGGCCAAAGGACTACTCTAACTAAGGTCACTGGTGATCTCTGACGTACATTAAGCTAGATTAAAAAAACAAAGCTTTTATAAACATCTTTTGGAAGAAACTACCATCACATATATGATATCCTATTGATTATTATTGTGCTTCAATCGATTTTGATTTGACAGGAGAAACCAAACTGCTTTGGTTTGGCAGATTTCAGGGTATTTAAAAAGCATCAGGTTTTTTAATGATACTAGAAAATTCCCTGTTTGTACCAAGTATAATATTAAAGGGATCAATGCACAACACCTGATTAACAGCATTAATTTGGTACGCAGAGGAGACCAACTCTCTGAGAAGACCAACTTTCGTATTGGATGTACTTAAAGTGAACGATCTCATGAATCTGATCTGATTCTGATCAGAGGATAAGTAAAGAAGAGAAAACCAAAAGATATAACATTTGAGATGGTTTTAAATTAATATATTTCCTATATTTAGCCAAAAATCTAAGTAATATGTAAATACCTTTCTCGATCCTGAAACTTTAAGCCGTTTTTAAAAGAATTGCGTTTAATGACTGGCTGGCAGATAGGAGCGAGCAGATTTTAAAATATGCAAGTTATTACCAAAACTGATAAATATTTCACCTACCAAAGGGGTCACTACACAACACCTGATTAACAGCATTAATTTGGTATGCAGTCTTCTGAGGAGACAAAATTTCGTCTTGGATTTACTTAAAGAGAACGATCTCATGAATCTGATCTGATTCAGATCAGAGGCATAAGCAAGGAGAAGAAGACCAAAAGATATAACACTTGAGATGGTTTTAAATTAATATCTTTGTTAATTATGATCCAACGAAAATGAGACTTTTCACGTAGATTTCGCCAGAAATCTAAGTAATTAGTAAAAACCTTTCTCGATCCTGAAACTTTAAGCCGTTTTTAGAAGAATTGCGTTTAATGACTGACTGACAGACAGCCGAGTGCATATTTTAAAATATGCAAGTTATTATCTTGGATTTACTTAAAGAGAACGATCTCATGAATCTGATCTGATTCAGATCAGGGGAATAAGCAAGGAGAAGAAGACCAAAATATATAACTTTTGAAATGGTTTTATAGTAATACTTTTGTTAATTATGATAAAACTAAAATGTCACCAGCACATAGATTCCGCAAGAAGTTTAAGAAATACGTGAATGTCTTTCTCGATCCCGAAACTTTAAGCTATTTTTAAAAGAAGAGCATTTACTGACTGAATGGCAGATCTTTGTTAATTAAGATCAATCGAAAATGAAAATTACTCGGCACAATGAATCTGATCTGATTCAGATCAGGAGAATAAGCAAGGAGAAGAATATTTTGAGATGGTTTTAAATTAATATCTTTATTAATTATTTTCCAACGAAAATGAGACTCTACACATAGATTCCGCCAGAAGTCTAAAAAATACGTGAATGCCTTCCTCGCTCCCGGAACTTTAAGCTATTTTTAAAAGAAGTGAATTTACTGACTGACTGACAGATAGCCGCGAGCATATTTTAAAATATGCAAGTTATCACCAAAATTGATAAATATTTCACCTACCAAAGAGATCATTGCAAAACACCTGATTAACAGTATTAATTTGGTACGCAGTCTTCTGAGAAGACCAACTTTAGTCTTGGATGTACTTAAAGAAAACGATCTCATGAATCTGATCTGATTCAGATCAAGGGGATAAACAAAAATATGAAGACCAAAACATTTGACTTTTGAGATGGTTTAAAATTAATATCTTTGTTAATTAGGATCAAACGAAAATGAGAATTACTCGGCACATAGACTCGCCAGAAATCTACATAATACTTGAATTCCTTTCTGTGTCATAAAACTTTAAGCAGTTTTTAAAAGAATTGCTGTCACTGATTGACTGACAGGTAGAAGCGGGAAGATTTTAAAATATGCAAGTTATTATCCAAACTGGTAAATATTTCACCTACCAAAGGAGTCGCTACACAACACCTGATTAACAGCATTAATTTGTTACGCAGTCTTCTGGGGAGACCAACTTTCGTCTTGGATGTACTTAAAGCGAACGGTCTCATGAATCTGATCTGATTCAGAGCAGAGGGATAAGCAAGGAAGGCCAAAAGATATAACTTTTCAGAGGGTTTTACATTAATATCTTTATTAATTATGATCCAAAGAAAATGAGACTCTGCACATAGATTCCGCCAGAAGTCTAAGAAATACGTGAATGGCTGTCTCGATCCCGAAACTTTAAGTTATTTTTAAAAGAAGTGCATTTACGGACTGACTGACAGATTAGTGAGAGCAGATTTTTAAATATGCAAGTTATTACCCAAAACTGATAAATATTTCATCTGCACTTCTAAATGTTTTTAAAAAACCGTTAATCCCTCAAAATTTTTTGGTTTTTCAAAAAAGAACATGTTGTTGTTGCATATGCCACTAATTCTATCCAAGCACGATTGAGCCGGGGGATACTCGTATTAAGGCAAGGGGATGCGCCTTTTGTTTTGATGACCAACTCAAGGGTAAAAGTAGGAGTTATGCTCAAGTGGAAGCTCGTCATTTTGAAGCAGGGACCAAGAAGAAGGCCCATAGGCTTGACCTGCCATCTCCAGAGGCATTGATTGAGAATTTGGAGGATATTGTGACCACATTATCTTTAACGAACATGGTAGTTCGTTCCGGTTCCGACCCCGCAACCTCTGAGTTAGGAGATCGTTGTCTTCGTTGACTGAGTTACCACGGCTAAATGAATATTACTAGATTGAGATATTCGACGCATAAAATAAAACGGCATAAAAAATTCCGCTTAATTTAAAAGTTAAGATTGAAAATATAAAAGACACTCTAGTGCTTGGCAGTTCTTTACATATTACTTTATGTTAATTTTTCAAGAATTCCAATTTTTAATGCTGCTAGCCATATTACTCAAAACTTATTTAATATTTTTGCACAAATTTTTCAATATTTTCAATATTATGGTTTCTTGTACTTGAACTAAAATTATTGCTATGAGAGCTATATTTTTTATTTTAGAGAGGTATGTACATATCAAAATTATCCCCAAAAAGAGGGTAAATTATAAACATGTTTAAAAATATAAAATATACTTAAACTTATGGGACTTTTCAGTTAGATTCAATCTTAGATGTATGTTCTTTATTAAAAACTTTAAATTTAACATTTTTGTGTGAAATATTTTTTTTAATTATTACTATTAAATATTTCTTCAAATTTTTCTTTTAATTTAATCATTTCTATAAAATATTTCTTTAATTATTTCTATTATTAATTTCTATTAAATATACTTGTAAGGGTATACAGTTTTAATGAACAAAAAAAATCAAGCCATATATGTATTTTTAAAATGTTTTTTATTTTTATAAGTATTTAAGATTTGTTTATTAAAAATATATATAACAGATTTCTATAAAACAATTCAGACATTTTAGTATGAAATAAAAAAGTTATGTTATTAATAAGTCTGACAATAATGAAATTGATTAAGATTATTAAAACAAAAATTTAATGAAATACATAGATACCATGGAGAAATTAATCTCTTAATTAAAACTAGCATATAGCCCGTCATATGACAGAATCAGTAAAATTTTTAATTTTCCGGAATTGTAAAGTATACTATGAGGCATGTAAAAAATGGTTTGCTTTTAGGCTGATAATTATCTTGCAACAAAAAATAATCGATGATTAAATTTAAAATTATCGCATATGTACTTAATTATTATTTAAGCCAAATATAAAATAAAATTATTTACGTAATATCTAAGTTCAGTGATAAAACGTATGAAAATAATGCAGACGATATTTAAATAATTTAAAATAAGAAATGATTAAATGAGATGGTTAAAGGAATGACGTCATAATGCAAGAAAAAAATGTTTTTTTACCTATTTATTATGTGATAAATTGATAAATTTAATCACCTGCTCTTAACCGGGAAAAATAGGGCTTGAAATAAAGGCATTAAATGTTCAAAAGCCGAAGGGGTGGATTTCGAACGTTTTAAAGACCACAGTATTTCTCGCTGTGATATGAAACATGTTTATTACCAATTTACTTTAGAATCGGATTGATATTTTCAGAGAAAATAAACTTTA
This sequence comes from Pardosa pseudoannulata, assembly GCA_032207245.1. Classification (NCBI taxonomy): domain Eukaryota; kingdom Metazoa; phylum Arthropoda; class Arachnida; order Araneae; family Lycosidae; genus Pardosa; species Pardosa pseudoannulata. Next base: position 106,775,702 of record CM063511.1, read on the forward strand.
CTCGCTTTGAATTTTGCTAACCCTAACTCCTCAAGAATCCAATGTGGATGCCTGTATCCATTCCAGGTTCAACCTCTTCATAAATTCGACGACAGACGGTCAGATATCTTAGGCTATTATTGTGTAACAATAAGTTACACTACTGGACAATGCCAGCTCTGGAGACTGACCGAAGGACGAAAGCGATGTCAGTGACCCCTCCCCCCGTTTCGACGCCATTGGACAAGAGAGGCGGCTAACGCGGGTCAGTAGTGTTTGGCCCTGACAACAGTAGTCATCGGATTTGTTCGGTAGATTTGAAGGTCCCTTTAGAGAAAAAGCAGGCCAAGTCGGAGTGAACAGATAGCATCATCAGGAACAGTGAGTTGCTCCAACATTTTCATCTGAACAGATAGCATTATCAGAGGCAGGGAGTTGCTCCACCATTTTCATCTGAACAGATACCATCATCAGAGGCGGGGAGTTGCTCCACCATTTTCATCTGAACAGGTAGCATTATCAGAGGCAGAGAGTTGCTCCAACATTTTCATCAGTACATCTAGAGTCCATATTGATTCTTAGATTGTTTTATTCGCTTCACCAGATTGTTCTTCATCAAAAATAGTACTGTAAATAAAGATTCTGCAAAAGGGTAAGTCTTCGCTTGTTTGTATCTGGTGTCTTATTCTTTGTGTTATCTCAACAGACCTGGTATAATTTATTGTTACGTAACAAGCGGATTATTAGATATTAAAATAAATGTCAGTACAGAACTATAGCTATCTAACAAGGATGCCAGGCAGTAACCCTTTTCACTCCAAATAATTTTTTCAGTAGTTGAAAATTAATAACAAAAGTCGAAACAAAAACAAACAGTCGAAAGTTAAAGCAAAAGTCGAACAAAAGTTGAATCAAAATTCGAAAAGTTATAACAAAACTATAGGATTCTTATACTTAACAGTACTGAAACCCCCCTAAGTACATATATTTGCAATAATATATAATGTTTAAAGTAATTTCATTAAAAATAAAACGGATTGAATTTGAAATTTCAATGGTA
>CM063511.1:106791740-106826740 GCA_032207245.1 Pardosa pseudoannulata
AGACTTAAAAGTATTGGAACGAATTGAAAGAATGTTTATCCTGTTAACTCTTCTCTCATGCTATTTATGTACATGTAAAATGCCAGATAAGGAGATTGATGCTATCAAATGTTATATCCAGAAAAATTACTCGTCTACTCTCCTAACGCCAGTTTATGTACTAAGATCCATCTTTGCTTTCTTTCATCTACACTACTAAACATAGTTTATGTATTAAGATCCTAGTTTGTCTTTTCATCTATGCTTCTAAAGACAGTTTATGTATAAAGATTCTTGTTTCTTTGTCTTTTCATCTACGTTTATAAAGATAGTTTATGTACTAAGATCCTTCCTTGTTTGTTTTATCCTAGGTGAGTAAGTTATATTCAATTATCTATAAAATTCAATCATAAAATTATTTTTATTTGTTGAGAGATTATGTTATTTGTACATAGATAGCAAGCAAAGACAACAAAATACTGCATTTTGATTAATGGAATGTAAAATCTTTATTTTTTTCACATCTTATCCGTAAATTTATTTAATATCAAACAGCCCTTTAAAAATCTTCCTTTCTCTTTCTCTCTCTTATATATATATATATATATATATATATATATATATATATATATATATATATATATATATATATATATATATATATATATATATATATATATATATATATATATATATGTATGTATATGTATATATATATAATACATACATATATATACATACATATATATATATATATACATACATGTATATACATACATATATATAGTTCTATAGTTGCTTTTTTAACCCGTACACAATAGCTTCTAAACAGGCCTGAAGGTTGAATGGGATCCTATTATTTAAAGGTTATTAAAAAGGACTAAAATCATCTCTGACAATAGAAAATTACTTTTTATTGGAGTGCCATTAACTATATACAGAAATAATTTGAACTATTTTATTTTAACAAAACAAATAGACAATTACATATAGATTAAAATTAAATAGTAGACAAGAATAAAAGCTTTAAAACGGCTACAAATTTTAGTGTAAACTATATATTTTTCCAGTTTAATAAATAAAAAGTAGACAGAAATATATTGGTATCCATAAGCATGTAAACACTAAAGTGTTTTAAATGTTTGGTTCAAAAGTAAAACAAACGTATAAAGAGTTAGTTTAACGCCTTACAAATATTGGTAACAATCTTAATGGAAAACACCCTTTCTCAAAAGGGTTAAAATACTTTTTACAGATAAACCTGAATACATATTTAATTGTAAAATAAAAGCAGATTCTGTAAGTTCAGTTAAATTTTATACAGTTTAAAATGTTCTCAATCTTATCATGAAAAGCCGCGATACAAGATTCTCTTCCCAATACAAATGGCTGGATTAAAGGTATAATTTTGAAAAGGATGATTAGTATTCGAAGTTATTCGAAAGTAATATTCAAAATATAAAATCTCACGTCTTAAGTACATAGGCTCTTCGCAGCCATCAACGTTATAAATTCTTGAGAGGAGAGGTTTTAATTGCTCTGCAGCACAAGCGAAGAACCGAATGATGAATGAAGCTCTTTCTGTAGAATAGATTTCCGTGCAGATCATGTTTTGAGTGGATAAATGCATGAGAAAATTTTAATGGAAAAGACTTAAAATTATCGTTATGTATTGAAGTAATGTTTATCGTGTTAACTCTTCTCTCCTGCTCTTTATGCACATGTAAAGTGCTAGATAAAAAGGTTGAATGCTATCAAATATTATATCGAGAAAAATCACTGGTAGTGTAAGTATCTACTCTACTAAAGATAGTTTATGCACTAAATTTCTTGATTGTTTGTTTTTTCATCTACACTTCTAAAGATAGTTTATGTATTAAGTTCCTTGTTCGTGTTTTCATCTAATCTTCTAAAAATATTTTATGCATTAAGATCCTTGTTTGTTTTTATCCCTGGGGGTTTGTCTGTTTTTATCACTTTTGCTTCCTTTTGGAAACAAAGGATTTCGAACTTATTCTATCGACGATTACTTTCAGATTTTTCAAGTTGTGTTTTTGAACTTTCACAAAAGTTGCTGTATACATTTAGATACTATTTATATATGTTATATTTTGATTGTGTTCGCGCATGCACAGTGAAACATTATTTAGTAAATCACCTTTCATCCAATATTTATTATTTTTTAATTTTGATTGCAAGGTATTGTGTATAATGTTGTTTGACATGCGTTCTGAAAATAGCATTCTTTGATATTGAGAACTCTGCAAATTATAATCAAAACAATTGAAAAAATTTTGGAATGTTTTAATAAAAACCTTAATTTCTATACAAATATACATGCTATCCTCATAACAATGAACATAGATTATTACAAGTATCATCCTAATCATGTGTTAAAGTTTCAATGCTTTTCATACATTACGTTTTACAGAATTATCCAAAACATTTGTTTTTCTTAAATTTGTTGAAGATTCCCTATGGGGTTTCGGGCAAAATTCTTAATTGAAATATATGACGTCTACCATCCTGATTATCCTACTGATGTTTCACAAAATTCCTCATGTATTTTTCTAGATATTCAACAAAATGTCTAAAATCGCAAATGAACCCTCATCATGGGCAATATAGTATATATATATATATATATATATATATATATATATATATATATATATATATATATATATATATATATATATATATATATATATATTATATATATATATATATATATATATATATATATATATATATATATATATATATATATATATAATATATATATAATATATAATATATATATACATATAATATATATACATATATTTATGTTATATATATATATATATATATATATATATATATATATGACACGGTTCCACTAAACGACACTAAAATCCTGACATCATTTTCTTCCTTTATTCAAATCATTACTCATGAATCCTCTTCAATGGCGACGCATATTGGCGCACAACTTCTAACAAAGGCAGGCTTAGCTGCTTCGGGTAGCCACAGTTCTGTCCGTGGAATGTGCACACTGCTCTCTGCTCAGATCACTGCTCGTGAGCCGTATTTATGTGGCAAACTCCTCACGCCGCGTCACTCTCAGTAAATAATCCCTAACTAAAATCTTTTAAAATTAATCTACAACTTAAATCCTGACATATATATATATATATATATATATATATATATATATATATATATATATATATATATATATACATACATATATATATATATACATATATATATATACATATATATATATATATATATATATATATATATATATATATATATACATATATATATATATATATATATATATATATATATATATATATATATATATATATTGATTGTCACATAAGAACTTAATGGGGAATACAATAACACACACAGGAAGTAGAGCTAATTTAATTTATTAACTCAACCCAAAGGGTGAAGTACAATTGCAAGCTCTGCACAAGTCAGAACTCAGAACTCCCTGTGACTGAGAGATCTTTGGTCTTTATAGCATCAGGGATAGCTATGATAGTTTTACTGCGCAATGGCGAGAAATGGTGAATATTCCAGAATATTTTTCTTGTAAACTAAAGAATGGTTCAGAATCTAATGGATAATAAATAAAATAATTAAATAAATATTTAAAAAATTTTAAATTATATTGTCTCCTCTTGATTAGGAGACTAATGTGATGACTATTCGACTATGGAGACTCTAGTGTTTTGTTTCAATGCGATAACATACATATATATCCGCTACTCTAAATTTTACCCGTTTTATAAAGGTGGCCGTATTTAAACTCTTATGCCGGTACTTTAGCTAGTTAGATAATAAAACGCTATATTGGTCTGTATTCTCATTACTTCTTTATTTCTATAGCATTGTATTCTCATTGTTACTCAGCACATAAATAGAATGTATCTCAGAAGATTCCATACCGATTCAGTGTTTCCCCTGCTGTTGAGGTAAATCAGCTTATTTTCTATTAATTCTATTTATTTTATTTTATTTTTATTTTATATATTTCTTCCTTTTTTCAGTATTATTTATTTATTTTATTTTATTTTATTTTAATTTTTTTTAATTTTTATTCGCCTTTGAGTCCGAGGTAGACTTTTCCCCAGGGTAGCACTTGCAAGCTGTACATCCAATAATGTAGGCTGCTCTCTGAGAGCGTTCAATATCATTAGTTGAAAAATTAACATTTACAGTAAAAGTATTATATTCTTTGTCCAATAAGTATAAATTATTTAAACAATTAACAATTAAAACACTAAAGGTTAATTTGTAATAATTAATAGCTAGTATTATTCTAATAAAAGTTAATATGGCATAAAATGTCAATGATTCTTCAGCGAAAATACAGGATACAAGACGCTCCTACACTATAGAAATCCCTAGATTAAAAATAAAATACTGAAAAGTATGATTATCCGAGCCACGTTTGAATAAAATATGCTTTTTAAAGAAAGAATAGTTTTTCTTTTATTAAAAAAATTAAATTCGAACTAAGAGCTTTAAATCCTTCCCGGTTTTTCCAGAGCTGAACTCGGGCAGGCGAAATGTACCATCCTGGCTCATCCCGAGTGTAGCTTGAGCACTGTGAAATTTTACACTGTGCAATCAGTCTTTCCCGAATTATTTCAACTGTGCTTTTTATGGTTTCGAATGCTTTTGTTTACTTTCTGGCTTCTAGATTATTTGCTGCTCAAAGAGAGACAGTAGGGGTAAGGAGGTAAGGAGAGAAACGATGTTCTACTGTCCAGATTGCGATTTTGGACTATGTGCAGTAACGTGTTTTTGATTATATCATACACGACCAAATTTTGCTTAGTAGTTTCATAATCATTTATGTAAATGCATGGGATATAAATAAAATTTAATTCAAGATAAAAAGCTAGGTATTCTGAGCTTTGTATTTATAGTTAGTGAGAATTGACTCCAAAATCTAATGATCTCTGCCGTACAGAGCCAACTATACATGTAAATTACTGATTTACACACATGTCCATAAATTAAGGATAATTCAGAATCACACAGAAATTGAGCTCTAAAATAAAAATTTCACCTGTAGAATTATCACACACATCTTGAAGAAGAATATGCAAATTGCAGGAAACCACCAGATGGCGCGGATAGTACGTCACAATGACGAGAATGTATGAAAGGGGTATATAAGGAATGGTAGCAAAGAAGTAAAATTGTTCACAAGCGCTTTAAAAGACTTTCAGTGCAATAACCGCATAGTTATGGCACAAAGGAAGCATTTGGATGATTTTTTACGTGGTAGAATTATCGGACGACTGGAATGTGGATGTACCCAGCTGGAAGTATCCGAGGAACTTGGAATCGCCCAGAGTGTCATCTCCAGGCTTTGGCAACGATTCAAACATGATGGTAATGTGAGTAGATGTTACAGCACAGGTCGCCCCCGAGTTACTAAGCCGAATGATGACCGGTATTTGGCAGTTACTGCCAAAAGAAACAGACGGAGCACAGCATCAGACCTGTCTCGTCAGATCTCTTCAGCTACCGGTACGACAGTTTCAAGGCAGACCGTGTACAGACGATTAGGGAACATTGGTCTATATGTTCGTAGGCCTGTCAGATGTGTTCCCTTTACCGCAACTCACTGTCGCCTGCGATTATGCTGGGCTAGAGAGCATGCATTGTGGACACCGCAACAGTGGTCTTGTGTGATGTTTTCCGACGAGTCCAGGTTCAGTTTACATTCTGATTCTCCCCGGACTTTCATATGGAGAGCGCCAGGTACCCGTTACCACCAAGAGAACACCATTGAACGACACCGTTACGGTGGTGCAGGATGGCTCGTTTGGGGAGGAATTATTCTTAGTTCCAGAACTGACCTGTATGTTCAGAGTAAACGATGACAGGCCACATCTATCGGGATGTCATTCTGGAACAACATGTACGTTTGTTTCGGGACGCCATGGGTCCTGAATTTCTGTATATGGATGACAACGCAAGACCTCACAGTGCAAACATTGTAGACGAATGCCTTCAATTGGAGGGTATCACCCGTATGGATTGGCCAGCATACTCGCCGGACTTGAATCCGATAGAGCATGTGTGGGACATGCTTGGCCGACGAATTGCAGCCCGTCAACCCCCTCCCTACTGTCTATCGGAACTTCGGAGGGCATTGCTTGATGAGTGGTGTAATTTTCCCCAAGATCAGATTGATAATCTGATACTCAGCATGCGTAGGCGTTGTAACGCTTGTATTGCATCGTCCGGGAGACATACTCCGTATTAATCATCATACTAACCATGTTATACTGTTTTCTGTAAATAGGTTCTTTTTTGAAATTTGCTCCAGGGAGTAAAAATCGCAATTTTTATTAATTATGTCAAACATATAGCATCTTTTTTGCTCTTTACCTATTGTTTAATAAATAGACTTTACAAATAAGTCAAATTTGTTTTGCTTTTGTCTCTTTCATTGCCTGAACTTCATTATCCTTAATTTATGGACATGAGTGTATTTAAATTGATTTTTTTTAATTTAAGTCTTAGGAAATTTTATATGCGAATGATGCTATTATATTTAAAAAGCTATGTATGTATAAAAATAAGCATAAAAAATGGACATCTTTTGACCCATAATCCCGAAATAAAATGAACCTGGAATGGGTTAAATTAACTACTACGATCAGCATATTTGTTGCTGTTACACATAGTTCTTCGCATTTTTACGACTTTTACTCTGTATTGATATTCATATTTAAGAACACATTAAAGAGGTTATGAGTAATAACAAATCAGTATAATTCAACTGAAAAATCCCTGTACAATAATAACCTAGAACGTAAGTTACGTAATACGGCTTATTATGAAAAATTAAAAATCTCTTTCAAAAACAAATATAAGCCGAAAATTAAAACTCATAAAAAACCCGTTTTATAATTCAGTTGTTGAGTTCTTAAATATTTCAAAGACAGTTATTGCAACAATATGGATATAATCAAGGCACTGTAGTCTTTATGAGAACACATTCTTTTTCGTTCAATCCCATCAGAAAATTGCAATTTTAAAACATCTTGTAAAGCAATCTGATATTATTGTAAACTAACATATAGCTCGTCATATGACTTGATCTGTAAAATTTTTATTTTTCCAGAATTGTAAAATACCCTATTAAGCAGATAAAAAATGGTTTGTTTTTTGGCTGAGAATTATCTGGTACACTCTCAATAATTTGTATATCTTCATAATCCTCTAAAAGTCACCCGATACTATCAATGCAGTTTAGAGTGTAGTTCTTTTCATTTAGAAAGATAATTAATTTTTCTTAACAAAGTCAAAATTATCGTTAAATGTTTCCCAATATTTTTGTCACAGTAATTAATGGATGTAAAGGAATGAAATTATCATTACCACTACCCCTTTGAGATAGATACAATTTGTTGTTAATACCAGTGATAAAATTTTCGTTGCAACAAAAAATAATCGATGATTAAATTTAAAATTACTACATATGTACCTAATCTATTTAACCCAAATATAAAATATAATTATTTATGTAATATCTAAGTTCAGTGATAAATTATTTAAACAATTAACAATTAAATCACTAAAGGTTAATTGGTAATAAATAATAGCCAGTATTATCCTAATAAAAGTTAATATGGCTTAAAATGTCAATGATTCTTCAGCGAAAATACAGGATACAAGACGCTAAGACACCATAGAAATCCCAAGATTAAAAATAAAATACTGAAAATAATGATTAGCATTCGATCTATTCTACTTCTAATCTGTTTAATCTAAATATAAAATATAATTATTTATGTAATATCTAAGTTAAGTGATAAATTATTTAAACAATTAACAATTAAAACACTAAAGGTTAATTTGTAATAATTAATAGCTAGTATTATTCTAATAAAAGTTAATATGGCATAAAATGTCAATGATCCTTCCGTGAAAAGACAGGATTCAAGATTATACTACACCATAGAAATCCCTAGATTAAAAATAAAATACTGAAAATAATGATTAGCATTCGATCTATTCTACTTCTAATCTGTTTAATCTAAATATAAAATATAATTATTTATGTAATATCTAAGTTAAGTGATAAATTATTTAAACAATTAACAATTAAAACACTAAAGGTTAATTTGTAATAATTAATACCCAGTATTATCCTAACCAAAGTTAATATGGCTTAAAATGTCAATGATCCTTCCGTGAAAAGACAGGATTCAAGATTATACTACACCATAGAAATCCCAAGATTAAAAATAAAATACTGAAAATAATGATTAGCATTCGATCTATTCTACTTCTAATCTGTTTAATCTAAATATAAAATATAATTATTTATGTAATATCTAAGTTAAGTGATAAATTATTTAAACAATTAACAATTAAAACACTAAAGGTTAATTTGTAATAATTAATAGCTAGTATTATCCTAATCAAAGTTAATATGGCATATAATGTCAATGATTCTTCAGCAAAAATACAGGATACAAGACGCTCCTACACTATAGAAATCTCTAGATTAAAAATAAATTACTGAAAATAATGATTAGCATTCGATCTATTCTACTTCTAATCTATTCTACTTCTAATCTGTTTAATCTAAATATAAAATATAATTATTTATGTAATATCTAAGTTAAGTGATAAATTATTTAAACAATTAACAATTAAAACACTAAAGGTTAATTTGTAATAATTAATACCCAGTATTATCCTAACCAAAGTTAATATGGCTTAAAATGTCAATGATCCTTCCGTGAAAAGACAGGATTCAAGATTATACTACACCATAGAAATCCCTAGATTAAAAATAAAATTCTGAAAAGGATGATTAGCATTCAAATTTATTCTAAAGTGGTATCTGAGAGATAAAATCTCACGTCTTAAGTGGAGCGGCACTTTGCAGTCTTCAACTTTATAAATTCTTCACAGGTGAGGTTTTAATTGCTCCGCAACACAAACGGAGATCCTAATGATAAATTACGCTCGGTTTCTGCAGAACAGATTTCCGTGCTGATCAAGTTTCGAACGGATGAATGCATGATAAATTTTTAATCGCGAAAACTTGAGCAATATCGGGAAGAATTTTTGGAGCGCTAACTGTTCTTCCTTTTCTTCATATGTGAAATGTGAGGTAAAAGGTTAAAGATATGTAAAAGATTATATCGAGAATATTCCCTCATTATTCAAATATAAGTACTGAAGGTATTTTCGGGGATCAAGATTTTTGTATTTCGAAACTGAAACCTCTAGAAACTGTTTTTAGAGTCTCTAGGAAGAATCCTGTATTCATTAAATTCTTTTACAAAAATGTTTTCAGATACTTTCATCTATCTTTTGATAACTACTACACAGATTGTGTGCAACAAATTATACACAGAATTAAATTTTCTTTGCGATTGTATTTTTTTTAAATAAAGGGAAGATTTAGAAAGCTATAGATATTTTTAAATGTCAAAGAAAATATTTCCTCAAAATGTCTATTAATGTAAATAATGATATCAAATAAACCCTATTCAGGGAGGAAATCCACTTCTATAAAACGCCATTAATGTATTAGTATAATTAATATATTATAAGACATTTAATGTATTAATATATAAAATTTTGTTAATATTAAATTTTATAATAAAAAGGATAGTTGGGTTTTAGAATTTCGTAACAGATTAATCATGTCATCTATTGCCAAGATGAATCATATATTTTCCCTTTAGGGGAAAATATAAAACGTGATAATGTTTTATAATAAAGACCTTTTAATGTATTGTTTCTAAGACTATTATAATATTTATGATAATAATCCGACTGAAAATATTTATAAGAAGTAATTTTTAATCTCTAACTATAGTACAAAATTGCATTATTTAGTTCACTAAGAATTTTCACCAAGCTTTTAATTCTGAGATTTTTTTCAATTTCGCATGAATTTATAATTTATCAGAAAATAACACCTAAAAGATAGACTGGATACAAATAGTAAATCAGTGTGTTTATCAACTTAACAATGGCTATACGGTAAAAAGTTAGAAAACGTTTCTAAAATTTTGGCTATATAAGAAATAAACTAGTTTTGCTTATTCAAAAGATTTTGAGCCATGTTTCTATAACCAATCAGCAAACAGCAAATTTTTCTATCGGACGGAACAATGCTCTTCATATGGAAAAGAAAAAAATTCGTTAATTCAATGATTTTTTATAGTTTTTGTAGCTTCGTTGAAGGTTTCGTTCTCTTTTATAAACTCAATGTTAAAAAAATATCTTGCGAGGATGGCAATCAGACTTATTTTATTAGTAAGATCATATAGTCGTCATATAGTATTGACATATAGTATTGACATATAGTCGATCATATAGTATTGACTAGAATTTTATGAGATCTTATTAAGTTTAGAGTAAAATTTAAGACACTGGTCATTATTGGCCCTATATGATCCAAACATTCCAATTAATATAATTGATGATAGTAATATTTAGATTCAGAAAATAAACAAATTTTTAACTCTATTTTAAAATGTATAGGTCCATGATAATCAGGGATCACGTTTACATGATCTTTTTACTAATTAGGAATTTATCCTGAAATCTTTGGTATTGAATTAATTAGTCTGCCTTTTTAGTTGGAGGGCCGAATGGTTAGGGTGCTGGCCTTCGGAACTGGAGTTCGTGGGTTCGAATCCCACTGTGGCAGGGATGTTTGTAGCCTTTCGGAATCTGCTTAAAGCAGTAGGTCCCGGTCTCATTAGCTCTCGTGTTGCAAAAAGTAGACCGTAGAGCTCCAACCAAACCAAACCAAACTTTAGTTTCAGGCTATGGAGACTGCAAAGTAAACCTACCTAATAACATAAGGAACGTGTACTGAAAATATTTCAACAGGATCCAAAAATTCAAAACTTTAATAAAATGCAAAATTACTCAAAACTTGTAAGAAATTTAAAAACTTTAAGATAAAAAAAGGATATCCATCCCTAATAGCACTGTTTAATATTTTAGATAGATAAATTAAAATATACGAAAAAATGTGAAGTTCATTTACTTTTTGATTTGCATCACTGAAGTTAACCAGCCCGTAATTTAACATCATCACAGAACACCTTTCATTAGTATTCAGAATACAATACTTCATAGTTACTTATTTCTATAAGTAAATATATAATGTATATAGGAAAATATCATCTATTACTCATAAAGAGATTAAAACAATGAAAATACTTAATAGTAAATACGGAGGAATAGAACTGTCAAACAACCTTGAACCCCTTTTCACTCGGACTTTTCTTTCAAACTGGCGATCTGGAAAAAACATGTTTTAACTGATGAAAATATATATATTTCCTATCCATAATAGCAATATTTTCGTTACTTAGAACCTCTTTGCTTGATGTACTTGGGTGTACTAGATGTGATATGTTATTCACAAGTCTTTAATTTTCCTTGTAATAGGCCAAAGTTTTAAATTATAAAAAAACATTTTAAAGTTGTATTTATTAAATTTTGTTATTTTGCGGTATTTTGTGGTAAATATCTGTATTGATACATAAAAATGTTGAAAAAAATGGTTTAGTCTTAACAACTTTAAACGAATTTTGTCACGAAAAAGAGAATCCACTTTCGTAACAAAAATCTCGTGAATATTTATTTATTTTCTTGCTTTCTTTATCAAAGAAAAAGATTCTTGGATATGAATATCGGATAAACATTGAATAGTTTCATTGCTATAAATTATAACAGATGTCACCTTGTGTGTGAATTTTTATAAAAGAATGTTTTAACTGATAAAAATTAATAGGTTTCCTTTCCGGAATCCCAATATTTTCGTTACTTAGCAGCTTTTTGCTTGATGTACTGGGGTGTACTAGATGTAATATGTTATTCACAGGTCTTCAGCTTTCCTTGTAATAATCCGAAGTTTTAAATTACAAAAGACTTTTTTAAAGTTATATTTATCAAATCTGTTACTTTGTGGTATTTCTGGTAAATATCTGAATTGAAAGAATCAATAAAAATTCATAAAAATGTTTGAAAGAAATGGTTTACTCTTAAAACAGCTTTAAAACTATTTTTGTCATGAAAAAAAACCCCACTTTCGTAACAAAAATCTCTGAATTTTTATTTATTTTCTTGCTTTCATCATAAAAGAAAAAGATTCTTGGATATGAATATTGGATAAACATTGAATAGTTTCATTGCTATAAGTTATAACAGATGTCCCCTTGTGTATGAATTTTTTTAAATCATGTTTAAACTGATGAAAATTAATATAATTCCTATCTGGAATCAAAATATTTTCGTTACTTAGCACCTTTCAGCTTTATGTACTGGAGAGTAGTGGATGTGATATGTTATTCAAAAGGATTCCAGTTTTCTTGTAATAATCCGAAGTTTATATTATAAAAGACTTATTAAAGTTGTATTTATCAAATCTGTTACTTTTTGGCATTTCAAGTAAATATTTATATTGAAAGAATCATTAAAAATACATAAAAATGTTTGAAAAAAAGGTTTACTTTTAACACAGCTTTAAAACGATTTTTGTCACGAAAAGAAAAACCACTTTAGTAACAAAAATATTTATTTATTTTCTTGCTTTCTTTATCAAAGAAAAAGATTCTTGGATATGAATATCGGATAAATATTGAATAGCTTCATTGTTATAAGTTATAACAGACATCACCTTGTGTGTGAATTTTTTAAAAATATGTTTGGACTGATGAAAATTCATATATTGACTATCCAGTATTTAATACTTTCATTACTTAGCCCCTTTTTGCTTGATGTACTGGGGTGTACTAGATGTAATATGTTATTCACAGGTCTTCAGCTTTCCTTGTAATAATCCGAAGTTTTAAATTATAAAAAAAAACTTTTTAAAGTTGCATTAATCAAATATATTTCTTTGTAGTATTTCTGGCAAATATCTGTATTGAAAGAATCATTAAAAATACATAAAAATGTTTGAAAAAATGGTTTTCTCTTAAAACAGCTTTCAAACGATTTTTGTCTCGAGAACAAAAATCCACTCCTGTAACAAAAATCTGGTGAACTTTTATTTATTTTCTTGCTTTCATCATAAAAGAAAAAGATTCTTGGATATGAATATCGGATAATTATTGAATAGTTTCATTTCTATAAGTTATAACAGATGTCCCCTTGTGTGTGAATTTTTCAAAAGCATGTTATAACTAACGAAAATTAATATATTTCATATCCGGAATAGCAATAATTTCGTTACTTAGCATCTCTTTCCTTGTTGTACTGGCGTGTACTAGATATGATATGTTATTCACAGGTCTCCAGTTTTCCTTGTAGTAGTCCAAAGTTTTAAATTATAAAAGTCTTTTCAAAGTTGTATTTATCACATCTATTGCTTTGCAGTAGTTCTGCAAAATATCTGTATTGATAGAATCATTAAAAACACATAAAAATGTGAGAAAAAATGGTTTACTCTTTAAAAAAAATTTTTTAAACTATTTTTGTCACTTGAACGAAAAACCACTTTCGTAACAAATTCTAGTGAATTTTTATTTACTTTCTTTCTTTATAAAAGAAAAAGATTCTTGGATATGAATATCGGATAAATATAGTCGGTTAAATCGTTTCATTGCTATAAGTTATAACAGATGTCCCCAAGTGTGTGAATTTTTAAAAGCAGATCACTGTTCAGTTTCACATCTCACCATTCATACTAGTACCAAATATATACTCTTATTTTTTTAAATGTAGAAAACAAATCTGTATTTAAAATTCAATCAAGTTGCAACGGATTCATCTTTACATGATACAATATTTTTTCTGTTGAAAAACATGTGACTTCGATTGTACTAGCACGAAATATCGAACGTATAAATTATGATACCGACCAAGAAAGTAGGGAAATTCGAGCAAAGTGGAATGGATTCACCTTTAAATGATACAATTTTTCTCTTCGTTGCATGACATGTGACGTCGACTGTGAACGAAAATACCCAACGTATAAATTGTGATACCGACAAGAAAGGTTAAAATTCAAGCAAGTTGCAATGGATTTTTAAATTTACAATTTTTCTCTTCTTGCTTGACATATGAATAGACTATATGAGCACGAAAAATACGGAACGTATAAATTATGATACCGACCAAGAAAGTAGGGAAATTCGAGCAAAGTGGAATGGATTCACCTTTAAATGATACAATTTTTCTCTTCGTTGCATGACATGTGACGTCGACTGTACAAGCAAGAAAATACCCAACTTATAAATTGTGACACCGACTAAGAATTGCAGAACGATGGCAGATTGGTTAGGTCTGGTCTTCGGTACCAGAATTCATTTCGAATCCCACTGTGTCATAGATGATCGTAGCCATTCTTAATCGGCTTTAAGCTGTAGGTTCCAGTCTCATTATCCCTTGGGTTTCAAAACACTAGACCGTAGCACTCCAAACCAAACCAAACCAAAACCGACTAAGAATGGATTAAAATTCAAGTAAGTTGCAATGGATTTGCTTTAAATTATACAATTTTTTGTCCTCGATACATGACATGTGACGTCGACTGTACAAGCAAGAAAATACCAAACGTATAAATTGTGACACCGACTAAGAAAGGGTATAAATTTTCTGTACACACTGCATTTAATTGATTTTTAAACCTAAATGTAATATGAATCTAATTTCTTATCATATATGCATATATTTAATAATCATGTAAAATAGAATATTAAATATGCATTTTATTACAAATATGTATATAGTATAATAGTTTAACGATAAAAACGTATTTTCACTTGCTTAATTTTAAGCAAGTTATTGAAGCATATACATTACGCATAACTTCTCAGAATATTTTAAAAGCATTACACACGATTCCAACCAGTAATATCTCATAAAATATATAAATTTATTTTTTGAGCATTAATAAATCCATATCATGCTCGGCTATAATGTACTTCTTTTTAGATGGTAGATTTATCTACATGAAACCATCGCTTGATTTCTGCAAATATTATTTTGAATTTTGAAATGGATTTGCCTTTAAATGATACAGTTTTGTCCTCGATACATGACATTTGACGTCGACTGTACGAGCACGAAAATACCAAACGTATAAATTAAAACACCGACCAGGAAAGGGTTTAAATTTTTTGTATAAACTGCGCTTACTTGATTTTTAAACAAAAAAAGTAATATGAATGAAATTTCTTATCCTACATGCATATATTTAATAAGCAAGTAAAATGGAATATTAAATATGTTTTTTATTATATATATACATACTATAATAGTTTAACCATAAAAACATGTGCTTCACTTGTTTAATTTATCACTAGATTTACGGACCGAGCCAATTTGACTCATTAAAACCTTATTCACTATATATATATATATAAAACTTTAATACCACTTTTCAAAAACGTACTTTGGTTTTTAGTTAAGTACTAAAATATATGTAGATTTCCAGTCCTCTTCACCGCAGACCCCTTCATTTCGCATTATCAAATGTGGTATACCTATTTTCACGGTTGTGAGCCAATTTTACACATAGAATGTATATGAAAATAAATAAATATAGTAATAAATATGGTATAAAGTAAATATAAAGTATAAAGTATAGTATAAAGTAAATATAGAGAAGAAGTCGAGAACACTTCCATTCCAATGACAGAAATTCATACTACTGACACTAGGCACGAAAGAATTGTCAAGTTCAATAATCATGCAAAAGAAACAGATGTAGAAACTATTGTGCTAAATGTAATAGAAATGTTTACGGAAGATTGCGCAAAAACAGATTTTATATGTAAAACATGTGTTTCGTGAATTTTTTATACTAAACGTTTCTTTTAAATTAATTTTGAACTATTGTCTCTGCAAAAAACTTCTTGTATGAGTCAAATTGGTTCACTTCAGTAAAAATAGGTATATGATTAACATCCGTAAATCTAGTGTTAAGCAAGTTATTGAAGCATATATATTACTCCTAACTTCTCAGCATATTTTAAAAGCATTACACACGATTCCAGCCAGTAATATCTCATAAAATAGATAAATTTATTTTTTGAGCATTAATAAACCAATATCATACTAGGACATAATGTACTTCTTTTTAAATGACAGATTTATCTACATGAAACCATCACCTGATTTCTGCAAATAATATTTTGAAATTTGGAAGGGATTTGCCTTTAAATGATACAATTTTTGTCTTCAATACATGACATGTGACATCGACTCTAGGAGAACGAAAATACTAAACATATAAATTGTGACACCAAACAGGAAAGGGTTTAAATTTTTTGTATAAAGAGAGCTTACTTGATTTTCAAACATAAATGCAATATAAAAGGAATTTCTTATCATACATGCATATATTTAATAAGCACGTAAAATAGAATATTAAATATGTGTTTTATTACAAATATATATGTGGTATAATAGTTTAACGATAAAAAAATGTGTTTCAATTGCTAAATTTTAAGCAAGTTATTGAAGCATATATATTACGCCTAACTTCTCAGCATATTTTAAAAGCATTACACGCGATTCTAGCCAGTAATATCTCCCGTAATATCTCATAAAATAGATAAATTTATTTTTTGAGCATTAATAAACCAATATCAAACTAGGATATAATGTACTTCTTTTTAGATGGTAGATTTATCTACATGAGACCACCGCCTGATTTCTGCAAATAATATTTTGAAATTTATTCAGGTCGCATTAAATATTGACGTCTGCATTCATTTTCAGCTAATCGGAAACTTTCCTCTACGCAAGAAGAATAATGAACCTATAAAATTAAACGGTTTAAAGAACGGGCCGAATCGATTGCCTGCAAAGCTAATAAGGAATATCGATTTGTCATAAATTCTCTTTGGATTTCCTTTTCCAGAGTTATGATATATCATTCACCGTCGACAATTTGATGTCTGGCTAATGTATTGATTTTGTCTGTATGCGAATATTTTATCGCCGACTTCCATACATATACATGAGTTAGGGGGTCTCCTGCACCCTAAAGCTTAGCTTCTCTGGATAAAGCATTGTTATATTTTAATAATTAATGTTATCTTATGGAGACGAGTAATCTAAAATATCAGTCCTCCACTAGTTCAGGGAAGTTTTAATATTTCAATAAAATTTAAAGGCTGCCAGACTAATAACTTTGCTCTCAGAAGGTTTGTTACATAAATAGCTGACGTCCTAGAAATCAAGATTTAAAATATTTTAAAAAAATATTTCTATAGAGTAGTTTATTCAGCAAAATTCTGAGTAATTAATTTTAGGTTCTCATAATAAAAGGCTGGAAGAAAATGATTTATTTTAAGATAGATATTTTGTTAGTATTTTATTCTGCAAACTTATATAAAATTTCGATATAGTCTATATAGTTGTTTAAAGGGATATAGTACATTTTGATCTGTTTATTTTTGATTCAGTGTAATATAAAATATTCCAGTTGATTTTGAATGGTCTTTTTAGGTCATGAACAATGTTCTAAATACATAAAAATATTTCTTTTGTTATATGAAATAAATTAAAATATTTTGTCTGCATGCGAATATTTTATCGCCGACTTCCATACATATACATGAGTTAGAGGGGTCTCTAGTACCCTAAATCTTAGCTTCTCTGGATAACACAATGTTATATTTTAATAATTAATGTTATCTTATGGAGACGAGTAATCTAAAATATCAGTCCTCACCTAATTCTCCACTAATATTTTTCCTATCCGCCCTCCTTTAATATTTAAAAAAAATATTTCTATAGAGTAGTTTATTCAGCAAAATTGAGTAATTAATTTCAGGTTCTCATAAGAAAGGCTTGAAGAAAATTATTTATTTTACGATAGATATTTTATTAGTATTTTATTCTGCAAACTTAAATAAAATTTCGATATACTCTATATAGTGTAAAGGGATATACTACATTTTGATTTATTTATTTTTGCTTCAGTGTAATATAAAATATTCCAGTTGGCTTAGAATAGTGTTTTTAGGTTATAAACAATGTTCTAAATACATAAAAAATTTCTTTTATTATATGAAATAAATTAAAATATTTTGTCTGTATGCGAATATTATATCGCCGACTTCCATACATATACATGAGTTAGGGGGTGTCTAGCATCCTATAGATTAGCTTCTCTGGATAACGTATTGTTATATTTAAGTAATTAATGTTATCTTATGGAGACAAGTAATCTAAAATATCAGTCCTCTACTAGTTCAGGAAAGTTTTAATATTTCAATAAAACATAAATGCTGCCAGACTAATAACTTTGCTCTCCACAGGTTTGTTACATAAATAGCTGACATCCTAATAATCAAGATTTAATGTATTTTTTAAAAAAAATATTCTTATAGAGTAGTTTATTCAGCAAAATTCTGAGCAATTAATTTTAGGTTCTCATAATAAAAGGCTGGAAGAAAATTACGATTGATATTTTGTTAGTATTTTATTCTGCAAACTTAAATAAAATTTCAATATAATCTATATAGTAGTTTGAAACTTATAGTACATTTTGAGCTGTTTATTTCAGTGTAATATAAAATATTGTGTAATATAAAATATTGCAGCTTGTTTAGAATAGTCTTTTCTAGATTATAAATAATGCTCTAAATACATAAACAAATTTCTTTTGTTATATGAAACAAATTAAAATATTTTGTCTGTATGCGAATATTTTATAGTCGACTTAAAAACAAGTACATGAATTACGGGGATCTCCTGCACCCTAAAGCTTAGCTTCTCTGGATAACGCATTGTTATATTTTAATAATTAATGTTATCTTATGGAGACGAGTAATCTAAAATATCAGTCCTTCACTAGTTCAGGGAAGTTTTAATATTTCAATAAAATTTAAAGGCTGCCAGACTAATAACTTTGCTCTCCAAAGGTTTGTTTCATAAATAGCTGATGTCCTAAAAATCAAGATTTAAAATATTTTTTAAAAATATTTCTATAGAGTAGTTTATTCAGCAAAATTCTGAGTAATTAATTTTAGGTTCTTATAATAAAAGGCTGGAAAAAATTATTTATTTCACGATAGATATTTGTTAGTATTTTATTCTGGAAAATTAAATAAAATTTCGATATAGTCTATATAGTTGTTTAAAGGGATAGATTACATTTTGATCTGTTTAGTTTTGATTCAGTGTAATATAAAATTTTCCAGTTGGTTTAGAATAGTGTTTGTAGATTATAAATAATGTTCGAAATACATAAAAAGTTAATTCTGTTATATGAAATAAATTAAAATATTTTGTTCATATGCGAATATTTTATCGCTGACTTCCATACATATACATGAGTTAGGGGTCTCTAACACCCTAAAACTTAGCTTCTCTGTATAACACATTGTTATATTTTAATAATTAATGTTATGGAGACATGTAATCTAAAATATCTATCCTCCACTAGTTCTCCACTAATATTTTTCCTATCAGTCCTCCACTAATATTTAAAAAAAAAATATTTCTATTGAGTAGTTTATTCAGCAAAATAATTTTGAGTAATGAATTTCAGGTTCTCATAAGAAAGGCTAGAAGAAAATTATTTATTTTACGGTAGATATTTTGTGAGTATTTTTTTCTGCAAACTTAAATAAAATTTCGATATAGTCTATATAGTATAAAGAGATATACTACATTTTGATTTGTTTATTTTTGCTTCAGTGTAATATAAAATATTCCAGTTGGCTTAGAATAGTATTTATAGATTATAAATAATGTTCTAAATAAATAAAACAATTTCTTTTGTTATATGAAATAAATTAAAATATTTTGTCTGTATGCGAATATTTTATCGCCGACTTCCATACATATACATGAGTTAGGGGGTCTCTAGCACCTAAAGATTAGCTTCTCTGGATAACGCATTGTTATATTTTAATAATTAATGTTATCTTATGGAGACATGTAATCTACAATATCAGTCCTCCAGTAGTTCAGGAAAGTTTTAATATTTCAATAAAATTTAAAGGCTGCCAGACTAATAACTTTGCTCTCCAAAGGTTTGTTTCATAAATAGCTGATGTCCTAAAAATCAAGATTTAAAATATTTTTTAAAAATATTTCTATAGAGTAGTTTATTCAGCAAAATTTTGAGTAATTAATTTTAGGTTCTCATAATAAAAGGCTAGAAGAAAATTATTTATATTACGATAGATATTTTGTTAGTATTTTATTCTGCAAACTTAAATAAAATTTCGATATAGTCTATATAGTTGTTTTAAGTTTATAATACATATTGAGCTGTTTATTTTTAATTCAGTGTAATATAAAATATTGCAGCTTGTTTAGAATCGTCTTTTCTAGATTAGAAATAATATTCTAAATATATAAAAAAAATTCTTTTGTTATATAAAGTAAATTAAAATAAGCAAATAAATGCACAAAGTAAAAAATATAAATCAAATTTCACAAAATAACTTTTAAAAATTTTTTAATTAGAAATTATTTTTACATGAAATATAATCTAGTTATCTTTTATTTTGTGAAATTTAATTAATATAACACAAAAAATATATATTATTTTATAGCTATTTGTTAATAGTTTGATTTTTAATTTTTAAACACATTTTGAATATTATTTATTTTTAATTTTAAGATGTCAGATACCTTTAAAGTTTAATTTTATGAATAAAATATATATTTATATTCAAATGGATATACAAGTTTTGATTCTAGTATACACAGTTCAAAAGTTATCTTGAAAATAATCAAAATCCATTTTTTCTTTAATGTATGCTTATGATTTATTTAAATATATATATATATATATATATATATATATATATATATATATATATATATATATATATATATATATATATATATATATAAACTAGAAAGAACAACACTAAAGGATGTTTTAAATTAGGGTATTGAAAAAATTATTAATTAATAATACCTAAATTAAAAAAAATTTTTCAAGCATCGAAATTAAGCTGTAATAGAGATTTTCATTCTAAAAAGTTTCTGTAATCTCTTAATATTTAAAATGTTACATAACATTAAAATTTTTCCAATAAATCTCGAAAGATTTTATAATATTTAAATCCTAAATAATTAACAAAGACAAAATACTTTACTCAAATCTATAGGGATTTTACTAAAATACAATTGTTTAAATTTTTAAAATAAAGTACTTAGACCTCTTTACATTAATGAGAAAAAAATTAAATTTTCATTTCATATCATGCCTTCTACACTGATGAATTAGAAATAGTATGTATTGCTGTTTCAAAATATATAAAATGTACCGTTGCTTATAGTGAAAAGATATAAAATAAAATAGTTTTTGGTTAAAAAGCAGAATGTCTGCACTGTTGTTTTTTAATAAATAATGAGTTTTACGTTTAAATAAAATATGATTTTTCGAGAAAGAACGATTATTCCTCCATTAAAAAAATTAACGCGAACTAAGAGATTTCAATTAACTACTACAATCAGCATATTTTGTTGCTGTTACACATAGTTCTTTGCATTTTTACTATTTTTTCTGTGTAATGATATTCATATTTAATAACCCATTAAGCAGGTTATGAGTTATAACAAATCAGTATAATGCAACTGGAAAAACCCTGTACAGTAATAACCTGCATCGAAAGTTACGTAAAACGGCTTATTGTGAAAAATTAAAAATCTCCTTTAAAAACAAATAAAAGACCAAAATTCAACTGAATAAAAATACACAATTTTACAATTCAGTTGTCGGTGTCTTAAATATTTCAAAGACAGTTATTGCAACAATATGGATATAATCAATGCACTGTAGTCTTTAGATAACACATTCCCTTTCGTTCAATCATATCAGAAAATTACAATTTTAAAACATTTTGGAAAGGATCTGATATTATTGTAAATATCTACATTTGAGAAATAATTTATTTTTACTGCAGTAAATACTGTAATTAGTTTGTATTTTAAAATAAAAATTAAATCATATTATAGAAAGTTACCTTTAAAAGTAAAATCCTTTAAACATTTTAAAGGTTTATAAAATTTTTATAACTTTTCGAAATATAGTCAAATCCTATTAGAACAAAACCGAATATAATGAACGGCAATTTTGAAATTCTTCATATTCGTATTCTGGAATTCTCTGTATCTAAATTTTGTATTTTAAAAAATCATATTATAAAAAACATTTTCAAACTCTTTTAAATATATTCAAAATCATTACAATTTTTAAAATTACAGAAGATCCCCATAATATCGAACCCCGAATATAAAAATTTCTCGAATATACGGAAGAAAATTTTGAAATTCTTCGTATTTCAGTTTTACACCTTAAAAACAAATATAAAGCATAATATAATAAGCATTTTAAACCTTTTTAAAAGCTTTTAAAATTCTTATTTTTTTTATTACAATCGAACCCTGTTATAGCAAAAACCTAAATTCACGAATGGCAATTTTAAAATTCTTCGTATTGGTATTTTGAAATTCTTTGTCTTTCAATTTTGTATTTCAAAACAAAAGAATATTCTCAAAAGCATTTTAACAATTTTAAGGGTTTTAAAAATTATTACAATTTTTTAAATTACAAAATATCCTCCTAGAGTGAACTCTGAATATAATAAGTTCTTGAATATAACGGACGGAAATTTTGAAATTTTATTTGTATTTCAGTTTTGTATTTCAAAATCATATTTAAAGCATTGTATAAAAAGCGTTTTAAAACCTCTTTAAAGTTTTTAAAATTCTTACAATTTTTAAAATTTCAGTCGAAATCTGTTATAGCAAACACCGAATATAAGAAACAAAAATTTCGAAATTTTCGTATTTCTGTTTTATATTTTTAAATTAAAGTATATTCTAAAAAGCATTTTTAAACCTTTTTAAAAGCTTTTAAAATTTTTACAGTTTTTAGAATTACAGTTGAATTATGTTATACCGAATCCCGCATACAGCGATTTCTGAAATATAACTGACGTGAAATTTTGAATTTCTTCATATTGAAATTTTGGAAATCTTCGTATTTTGGTTTTACAAAACACATGTACATTTTCTATGTGCCTGTGTTTTGTAAATCTTTTTTTTCAGATGGGTGATTTTAAAAGTTTAAAATCCACTAATGAGTAAATTCTAATATTTAAAAAATTTATTGCCAAAAGCTAAAAGAAGTTAAAAATAGAAATAATTATTATTTGATTAAATTATATTTATTTATTTATTTATTTTGCCCTGTTCCAAGATAAATATATTTTATCCTGTATTTTGATTATATCGGTTTCAATATCACAGGAAAATTAAAGCTTTTAACATTTTTCGTCAATAATTTGAGATACTGTTGTAAATTAGTATAATTTTAAATGGTTTTACTTTCTTTACAAAGCAAATCATTCCTTGAAATTAAAGATAGATAATTACTTATATCACTCCTTTGATTTCAATGCTAACAACCCAACAGATAATTGCGAATTATTTGGTCCCGCGGTTAATGTATCCCCTCGTTTAATATGAAGCATTTATGTGAATTATTGCATTAATTTTCGTTGCTATTATTATATTTAGAACATAATGGATGCTATGATTAAATGAGTGTCAGGACGACCCATTCATTACATCGTTATTACATTTGTCATTCATTCTGATTATAAATCAATGTTAGATAAAACATAAAGAGATTTAGCGTCAAGCACATCACGCCAAAGGAAAAAAGAACCGCAGAGCGTAGGTAATGCAGAACATGTTGAATAAATTATATTTTGCTCGTGGAACTTGACAATATTTATTTTGTCTCATATTTTATTCCATACTCAATTGGTGAGAGAGACATATTTAGATATGCAGTTAAAGTATGATCTCAAATACTCATCACATCCTTTGTATTAAAGATTACCTATGATGTTGAAAGCCGAAAATTTTATACGAGGTTAAGGTGAGATGTCACCCAAAAATAGCAGAATTTTATAGTATTTTAAGATATAATACTTTTAATGTGAAATCGACATTTACACATGCTACTTATATAGGAATATATATATAATATATATATATATATATATATATATATATATATATATATATATATATATATATATATATATATATATATATATATATATGTACATTTATTTTTAACAAAGTTTACCTATGATATTCAAAGCAAAAATACTTACAAAGGATTGATAAAGGGACATAGTACCTGCTAAATGACAAATTGTCACCATTTTTTTTGTCTTGTAACACCATGATCACCACACTATTTATATATGAAAATATAATCTTTAATTTTATTAGAGGTCACGTAGGTTGTTCAAAATCCAAAGTTTTTAAACCAGGTTTTGGTAGCATAAAACTTAAAAGATTAGAGAATTTAACCAAAAATATGTTTTGACACCAAATAATTGTATTAGGTATATTTTTTATAGTGCAATGATTTTGTTGAAATTGTATGATTATTTTATTTTCCTGAATTTTTTTTATTTTCAAACTTCATAATTCTATTTTCCAGTTTAGGTTTCCAGGTTGTCTCACATATTCATTTCAAAATGTTCATAGGGCTATAGTTTCTCGCGGTCTAACTCACATGTTTGAAAACTTTCTATTAATTTGATTGTCATAAAATTCAATACATTTTTTTAATATACATTGTATTTTACATTATATTACAGAGGGTTTTATAAAACAACAAAATGTTTGCCAAAATTCTGTATGCCTATTTCAGCCTCACTCAAAAGTTTTATAAACTATCTATTAATTCGTTTGTTATAAAACTGAATATTGTATAAACGCAATGGATTTTGTCAAGTTACAGGTTTAATATAGTGAAACGGCGAAATATTTGTGTAAAATGTTTATGTAATAGTATATAAAATGTTGTTTATATTTCACAGTCTCAATTTTGTACACTATCTATTAGTATGTTTGTCATTAATCTGGATATGATTTTAAAGTATTTTTTTTAATATCCTCATTATCATCATCAATAACTCACCATCCCAGTATGGGCCATGGTCTTCCGTAGAATCGTGTTACAGGTTGCCCTTTTCAGGGATAAACTTCTCCAGTTTTATATACTATCTATTAATTCATATTTTATAAAGCTGAATAAGGTTTTAACGCAATACATTTCGTCAAGTTACAGGTTTAATCTAGAGAAACGACGAAATATTTTCTAAAACAATACACACACACAGTCTCATTTTTGTACACTATTAGTGTGTTTGTAATTAATATAGATATGATTTTAAAATATTTTTTAATATCAGCATCAATATCATCAATGGCTTGCCATCCCATGGTGGGCCATGGCCTTTCATTGAATTGTATTCCAGGTTTCCCTTTTCATGGATAAATTTCTCCAGTTTTTCACTTTAAGAAGCTTTAAGTTAGGCAGTCAGTCCACCGGAAAGTGGGTCTTTCCTTCTTTCGATCTTCCGATGGTTTGGCTTCGAAGATCCTCTTGGTGGTTTTTATCAAGTGCCTTCCCCATTTCAATCTTTGAATGAATACAAATTTTACTGTATCTGAGTCCTTACATATCCTGTAAATTCCTGAATTTGTTCTTTTTCTTCAGGTGTCATTACATTTTAGACCTCCTAATATGCTGCTGAGTACTTTCCTTTCAAAAACACCCAGGGTCTTCTAGTCCCTTTCAGTCATTTTCCACGTTTCAGCAGCGTATATGACAATGGGTCAAATTAAAGTTTTGTAAATAAGTAGTTTTGTACTCCTACTCATTTTAATCTTTGAAAATATATGAATTTTACTATGTCTGACTCCTTATATATCCTGTAAATTTCTGAATTTTTCTCCTTCCCCAGGTGTCATTGTATTTTAGACCTCCTAATATGATGCGAAGTACTTTCCTTTCAAAAACACCCAGAGTCTTCTAGTCACTTTCAGTCATTGCCCATGTTTGAGCAGCGTATGTGACAATGGGTCTAATTAAAGTTTTATAAAGAAGTAGTTTTGTACTCCTGATCATTTTAATCTTTGGAGAGATATGAATTTTACTATGTCTAACTCCTTATATATCCTGTAAATTAATGTATTTGTTCTTCTTCTCCAGGTATCATTGCAGTTTAGACCTCCTAATATTCTGTGGAGTACATTCCTTTCAAAAACACCCAGAGTCTCCTAGTCAATTTCAGTCATTGCCCACGTTTCAGGAGCGTATGTGACAATGGGTTGAATTACAGTTTTGTAAAGAAATAGTTATGTTCTAATGTTCATAAGATAGATTTTAAGTATTTGCAAAACCCCAATAAACATTTTTCCAGTAACTCTGTTGAGTATTTCTGGTGTATCATCATTACAAGCACAGAATTCAGAGCCTAAAAAGATGACGCTATTAACAGCTTCAAATCTGTAATCATATTTTTCAAAATAGGGTTCAGTAAAACCGGTATTTGTCATATATTTGGTTTTATCTCGGTTGAATGGGATATGCATTTTTTTGCTTAGTTTTCCAATAGCAATGTCATCCGCAAATGCAAAAATATGCACAGATTTGTGGAAAATATTTCCTTTGCTGTTGATGTTAGAATCTTTAATAACATAGGTTTTAATTCCATGGAATAACTACAAAATTACTAAAACTTTGTATGTATCTCAGTCTAACTTCAATATGTGCCCATTGTCTACTAATGTGATTTTACACTTGGATATACTTTTTTTAAAATACAATGTATTTTATTGAGTTAATAGAGTCCAATACAGATAAACGATGAAATGTTTGCTAAATAACAGAATATCTTTCTAAATCTCACTCAAAACGTTTGTACTCTGTCTATTAATTTGTTATAAAACTATACATGATTTTAAAACAGAAAGTAATTTGTTGATTAACGGAAGGTTTAATAGTGGAAAACGACGATAAAATTGCTGAAACATTGTATATGTTACTCTCGAATTTTTTACACGGTCTCTTAATGTATGTCACAAAAATATAAACTGGATATGGTTTTGTAGAACACAAAGTAATTTTTTGTAATACAGAGAACTTAATACAGTGTGATGATGAAAAATTTATATAATATTGTATATTTTTTTCAATCTCACTAACATTTTTTCACATGGTTTATTATTGTGTTTACCAGAAGACGAAATATTATTTAGTTTTAAAGGTAATATAGGAAATTGAAATTTTATTTTATTGAGATACAAAAGTTTAGCTGCGTACAAAATATAAAGCCCATGGCGTTACCAGCTATTTTGAATTTCTAGTATGATATTAGTTTCTTTCAGCTGTTGAAACATTTTTTGTTTTGTTTTTGAGGCATTGTTTAAATATTAAAGATTATTTATAGATTATTTTACTCTTTCAAAGTCAGACAACTATTTAAAAAGATTTCCAATTAAAAATGACATTTTATTTTAAATATTTATCCTTAGGAAATTATCTAATATGTGACGTTATTAATAGAATATGTTATTAATAGAACCTCTGTAACTTAAACGCTTTGAGAAAAACCAATTACTGTACCGTTTCAAGGTTTACAAAGATAAATATGCGAAGAATGTGTTTGTAATATATTAATAAATTCCTCTTTCGAGATATTAATAACTTTTATTGATTTTAATCTTACAGTTTAAAATTCATAACATTAATCAATTACGTTATTGTATCTGTACTTTTAATAATAAAATATCATTCTCAATGAATTATTTTTTGTTGTTACTACCTTTTAAAAATGAATACTCAGTGTTTCAAAAAATTTTAATTGAAAACACAATTTAGAATTTAAATTTTATGTTTATGAATAATAAAGATCAAACCGCATCACTATGTACAGTACATACATCTAAATTTCTCATGCCTAAAAGGGGATTTTTCTTTAAGCGATAATTTGAAATTCGTAAAATTAATCTGTATTACTATCATACAATAAAAACGATGCACCAAGAAGATGTAATGCAAATTGGACACTAATTAATATACGTACTGGTTTCGACGGAAAACGCAAAATTCTAAAGTTTGAGGAAAGAACATGTATCGCTGCAGAATATCTTATCTGCCCAACTGGCAGCATATTTAAGGCGAGAAATTTCAATTCCAGATCATTAATTCTTTGCGAATTTCATTTCGTGTACTTAGGTAAACAGTAACTATGCCTTACAAACAGGTGCGCAAATAATATGAGCAGATGTCAGCATATGAGAGAGGACTTCTAGTTGGATTGAAAGAGTCCGGTTGGTCTAATCGGAGAACCGCTCGACATTTGGGCAGGATCAACCCCACTATTAGACGATGTTGGCAGGAATGGGTGAACCACGGCAGAATACAGGTCAAGAAGGAAGCGGTCGGCCTAGAGAAACGACATAACGAGTTGACCAAGCAATCGTCAGAGCGGCACTCACAGCCCCAGATGCTTCATTATGATCCATTGTATGTACTAGTATTTCAGTGACCGCAAGGACCTCCATATGCAGCTAACAGAAAGGGGGATGAGATCATGGTGCTCCTTTTGCCTACTACCATTAACATCTCCAAAAACAAATATCCCGTTTGCAGTGGTGTCTGGCATATTCGAACTGGAATATCACTGTCTGGAAATAGAATAGTCTTCAGGGATAAGTCCCGATGACTTAGCTCCGATAATTAGTGAATACGTGTCTGGTGATGTCGTGGAGTGCGATAGGATACAACCTGATTGTCTTCCAGCATACTGACAGGCAACTAGGAGTAATGGTTTAAGGTTCCATTTCATTTCACAGTAGGACTCCTTTGGTTGTCATCCATGGAAAGCACAGCGATACTACGAAGTTCTTGAGCTTCCTTTCATGTCATGCCATCATGGGCTTACAATTGAACAAAATAATGTCCGATCCCACGCTGCACGTGTTTCTACTGCTTATCTTTGTGTTTGCCGAAAGTTACCTTGGTCAGCAAGATTGCTGAATCTTACTGAGCATATTTAGAACTTTATGGGTAGGATCCTCCAATCAGCTTGGGATTTTGACCATCTAAAGTGTCATTTGGACATAATTTCGTACGATATCCCCAGAAATACATCCCTGCACCTCTAGTAAATAATTTCACGCCAAATAACTGCTTGCTTAAGGGCCAGAGGTGGACAAACGCATTATTGATTTTTTTTCCTTTTGTAAGACTGTATCACTTGAAAAAATCATCCAAATTTCTCCAACTGTAATCATTTGTTTTTCTGTACATGTACATCTACTGATTCTCGTCCAATCGGATAACGCCTATACACTCTTAGACACTCATATTTGTACTTTCACTGATAAAATATAGCGGACAATTATTTATCTTATTATCTTTGAAAACCGAAATACTCAACGTTTCAAAAAGTTTAGAAGTATATATTAGATTCGGGCAATTTTATTTATATCTATGAAGAATAAAAATCAAACCATATAATTGTGCTCAGTGCAAACACCTAAACCTAGAGGAGGAATGTGGATTAGGTTTTATTTAGTTTACATGCAAATGAAACTGAAATATAAGAACCAATTTCTCATAGCTGTGCTGACATCATTCCGCGACTTTTGCATATGCTAATAAATAAATTAATCCTTACGCTAGACAAATTTATTATCATAGTGAACTTCATAATTATATAAAAGGAGATAACCACTCTTAAGAGTAAAATTCCTCCCAAAATTTAAAAGGTTTAAAGGTTAGCCTACCATTACCGAAAGTGACACATAATCTTCTAAATAAGAAAACCCTAGTGTTAAGTGCTTTGTAGATAATAATATAAATTCTCTAAAACTTTTCACATTGCGTTTTAGAACTCATATAATTAGTCAAAGTTAAGATTTTTAAATGGAAGTTTTCAGGTATGAAATACAATTTTTTTCCTGTATATACTATTTTATTAATATATGTTTCGGTATGCTAAAAATGGTCGGTCCCAGTATCTTTCAACAATTGTATTGGTTGTTTGGCTAACTAACTAGATTTAATTTTCTGTGTAAAAAATTAAACCTAGTTAGTTAGACAAATAACCATTAATATTAGTTAGCTAGTAATATTAGTTAGTTAGGTTATTAGCCAAATAACCAATAATATTGGATCTAAAAATACACAAGTTTCAATGAAATATTTTTTACACGAATATAAATCATTTGTGTCGAAATAGCATATAATAGAAAGCTAAACTAGGTATAGTATGGATACCGTAAGAAAGAACGTTCGGAAAGAACATATAGAAAGAACATATGGGGGAATGAGATGGCAGACGTTCTGGCGAAGGAGGTTTCTGAAGAACCATTACTGGTTATCAATTCATTGACATATCTTGAACTGTATTCCATTCGAAGACATGCTGACAGGCAGATTTCGCTCGTACCCCCGAGTCATTCTGGTAACAAGCAGATTGTCATGGGGGATATCTTGCTATTGATTGCGATAGATATGTTCAGAAAACACTTTCCCGATTCCTCAGTGAACACCTGAAAGAACTTACTTTCGAGAGAGGTCTCAAAATGCACCCGAATTGTCCTAAATGTCAAAATGAACCGGCATCACAGGCACATATCCTTGAGTGTCTGGGGTTGTCTCTTGAAGCATAGAAGACCTATACAGGTCTTCTATGCTTGTTTTCGATTTTCTGAAAGTAAATGAATTCGTGGATCTCGTCTAGTATATTCCTAGACATGGAGATTAGAAAGAAAGATACAGATCGAGAACGTTCTCTGCTTTATTGATTCAAGTAATCAGCCCTCTCAATGCGAGAAAACACAGTAATTTGTAAACAAAAGACTTCACAAAGACACAAAAACCCCAACTGATTAAATTGTCACGTTCCCCAAACCTAACAACACTAAAATCTAAATTCAAGGCCAACGTTTGTAAAGTACAAATAGAGAGAGAGAACAAGCACAGACTGTTGTTTCATTCTCGAAGCAAAGTTCTTAAAGCGGTAGAACCTAATGGCTTATAAAAGTTCATTGGACAAGGAGACAGAATGCCAATGGTTTATATAGCCACACACTCTTACCCGAAGGACAAGCACGACGAAATGCAACGCCAAAGTAAGTGAGACACAAATAGAGATAGAGAACGAACGCAGACGGTTATTTCACTCTCGAAGAAGAATTTTGAAGGCTAGAGAACCCAGTATCATGTGAAAGCTCAATGAGCAAGGAGCCAGAATGCCAATATTATATAGACAAGAGCCACGACCCTAAAGACACACACGTCTCAATGTAAAGCCAACGTGAGGCACAAATAGAGATAGAGAACGAAGGCAGAAAGTTATTTTAAGTGTAAGCAGAATTCTGAAAACAAGAAAACCCAGTGGATTGTAAAAACAGACTAAAAAAGGTGACAGGAAGCCTATGGCTTTAATAGCCACTCAACCAGAACCTAATGACATGCATTCTGAAATAAAGTCAATATAGGAAAGGCACAAACAGAGAGAGAAAAATCGGAGGCAATTGTATCACTGCTTAGAGCTAACAGTAGATTTAATGCTAGAGAACTCAATGGCTTGTAAAAGCAGACTGAGTAAAGATACAGAAAGCCAAAGGCTTATATAGCTCCACTTTCCTGACTTAAGGACATGCTCATTGAATTTCACGTAAACACTCAATTTGACACGATATGTGGTGACTTCAATAACTGAAAAAAAATAACAGGAAATAAAAAACAAAGAAAATAATAAGAGAAGCTAGTTCTTTTTTAATTTTATGTTTGAATCGGTAGTCAATAATTCGTAATTTTTTTAATTTACGCTTATCTCTTTTGACAGAGTAAAAACTCTTTTTATTAAAAAATGATTCATTACCCGAATGTTTTAATGAAATGGAAATATTCTTTACAAAAATAGACACTAGAAATAAAGCACGTTTAAAAAACACATAGATTCTAAAACCCATTAGAAAAACGTCTGGAATATTATTTACAAGCTAAAACTAAAAATGTTAATGGTCTAATGCAGCCTTTATTTAGAAATATTGCACAATAAAATACAGACTAGTCTATCACAAAAATGTGTTAGAAAAATTCAAAACTAAATACAGGTTGTGAAATAGATTGATATCAATAGACACGTGTAATCAAATTTCCAGACAACTAAAAAACATTTGTTTAACTCCATTTTCAAAGAAATCATACAGTGTTCTGAAAAGTGGTGAAATAACAATAAAATGATGTAGACTTCTTTAAAAGGTGTTAAAAAGTTAGAGGAAAATTAAAAATTTGTTTTCATCCTTTTTGTTAGATTTCAAGAAAGAAATCTATGACATACGGATTTTTATTAAATATTGGGAAAGCCATGAGGATAGTAAACTGCATTAAAACTTTTAAATTTCTTTTATAAAGTAAATAAAGTAATGTAATCACGATAGTTTAGTCTTCATATTTTATTAGAAATATCTATTTTCATCATACCTGAATTCTTTTAGGCTACTTGCGGTGTAACATCTGTTGGGGCGTAAAAGTAAATTTTAACTGAAATTTACATATTCATTTTGACCATCTCTGAATGCATTTTAGCTAGTTTCGTCGTGACATCTGTACGTGTTTATGAACTTTTGTATCTTATATAGCTTAAAATCAGTTAATCGTAGAATGATGAATCATCGTATTTATGATTTTTGTAACATCTATTTGTGCACGCCTCTTTAGGATTGCAATTAGCACTCCTAATACTAACGCTAAAATATATGGTAACTGTTTTGTATAATGAAAAAACTCTTGATGGGTAACTACACTGGTGTTCAAAACTTAAGCAACAGGTGGGCTTTTTGCCATAACTCCAAAAGAAATCATCTGAGAGATATCCCTCGAATGGATTGACCAGCGTACCCCCCCCCCTGATTTAAATCCCATCGAACATCTATGGAATGCTTTGGGGAGACGCATTGCAGTACGTTTACAATCTCCGGAGAACATCCAACAGCTCAAAAAGATGCTGATTGTGGAATGGGCACTTCTACCGCAAGAATGGTTAGACCAGCTGGTTCTGAGTATGTGAAGACGGTGCGAAGCAACCATTGCAGTTAAGGGAGGGCATATCCCATATTAAAGAACGTCTTCTTCTTGTTCTTCTCTTGATAGACAATGAGTCACGATACAATGTTTCAATAAAGCTTGTTTTTGTTTGACTAAATACCATGTGCATTGTATTCCTTTTTCAGCGCCGATGCTTTCGTCATACTTTACGTACATAATACTCTCCCTCATTTCTGAATTCCATGACTCTCAGATTATTTCACGTAGAATTATGGCAAAGCACCAAACTGTTGCTTAAGTTTTGCACACCAGTGTAGCTGTTACCCATCAAAACATGACTGCGAACTTTTCACTGGTATATAATAAAGAGTAAACTGTTTTGATATTTGCAAAAAATTAGGACAACAGTAAGATGTACACTGTAACATGATGTTTATCCGGATATTATCCATTTAAATAAATATTTAAAATACCTTCTGCCATAATTTGTATGTTTCTTAAAAATTTACAAACTACTAACAATAAAGTTTTCATAAACCTGCTAACATTTCATCACTTTAACTATCTTTTATTAGTCGAAGTTGACGATGCATGTTTCCAGTATTATAAATACAAACTGAAGCATCTCTTAATAAACAATTTCCATCATCCAATACAAATCTACATGCATATTATGGCTTATACACTTTAAGTATAAACTTCCAAAAAACATAAAGAAAAATAGCTCTATGATCGCACAAAAATATCAGCATAAATTCTTCAAGCGAGAAGTAAACACAGGTGAATATTAGATGTCACAGTACTCAGAAAATGCAGATATTGCACTGAGCATGAACATGCTCTCAAACGTAATGCGCATGCAATAAATATAAATATTAATTGGCAAGTTTTAATTAACTAATTCGAATTGTCTTTAAAATAAACGTTTGATCATCTATAAACAAATATCTTTCATTTAAAATCGAAATGGTAAAGATAATGGCAGTAATTTCTTCTCAAGTACTGTTAAAAGAAAACGCTATACGTTTTAAGTATAGAAGTAATTTCAAACGTTTATAAGTATGAAATTCAAATTTTGTATTTAAATTGTCTGTAGCAGCTACTTGTGCATTTCCATTTTTTATTTTGATATGCACTTTATATAAATCACATTATAACGCATTCTATAGGATGACAACAGATGGCAGTACTTGTGCTTAACACATTGATGAACTGATATATACTCCTCATTGTTGAATGGAGTTTTACTCATTGTTGAATTAATCTTGCATACATTTTTGGTTTTATTATATACTTATATATATTTATACGTATATACATATTATATTATAGTTACATATATTGATGTGTATATATTATACTTATATACATTGATGAACTTATAAATACTGCTCATTGTTGAATTGAGTTTTACTCATTGTTGAACGAATCTTGCATACATTTTTGGTTTTATTATATACTTATATATTTTCATACTTATATACATATTATATTATACTTACATATATTGATGTGTATATATTATACTTATATACATTGATGAACTTATAAATGCTGCTCATTGTTGAATGGAATTTTACTCATTGTTGAATTACTCTTGCATACATTTTTGATTTTATTATATACTTATATATATATATATATATATATATATATATATTTATACTTATATACATATTATATTATACTTACAGATATTGATGTGTATACATTATACTTACATACATTGATGAACTTATAAATACTGCTCATTGTTGAATTGAGTTTTACTCATTGTTGAACTAATCTTGCATACATTTTTGGTTTTATTATATACTTATATATATTTATACTTATATACATATTATATTATACTTACAGATATTGATGTGTATACATTATACTTACATACATTGATGAACTTATAAATACTGCTCATTGTTGAATGAAGCTTTACTCATTGTTGAATTAATCTTGCATATATTTTTGGTTTTATTATATACTTATATTAGTAATAGTGTAACTGTCCACTTTATTAAAGGGCTGAGAAATAGTGTCTCTCCTTCAAATAAAAAAAAGTTTAAATAAAGATACAGCAAATAATGTGCGTCATTTAATAAGTGTACAAGGAACTCCCATCAGATTTTTATCACTAGATTAG
>CM063511.1:106831740-106836740 GCA_032207245.1 Pardosa pseudoannulata
TCTACATTAGTTTACCTATCTATTTTACTTTACCTTATATATATATATATATATATATACATATATATATATATATATATATATATATATAGATAGATAGATAGATAGATAGATAGATAATAGATATATATATATATATATATATATATATATATATATATATATATATATATTTATTTATATATATATATATTTATATATATATATTTGATATATATATATAATAGAGGGAGAGAGAGGGAGAGAGAGAGAGAGACAAAGAATGAAAGGGATCACTGTCTATACATGCATAGTTAACTTATTCTGCAAATACAGTGCTGATCATTTTGATAATTATTTTTAACAGCTATTTTTGACATTAAAAGAAACCGAAAAATCTAGAATTTCAAACAGAGTGCTTCAGTTATTTCATTAAAAATCTTTAATAGAATTACATGAATCTATTCAAATTTGTTTTGAGGACCGAAACTCAAGTTTAATTCTATACCTATTCATTGCATTTAATGTAAAGGTTATTAAAATCATTTATTAGCAATAAAACTGAAGTTGGAAAATTAATTAAGGCTGTTAAGCTCAAATAAATAATTTAAATGAATAAAATCATAGCTCATAGTGATTACTCAGTTTTCATGCTTTAGTGATGAAATACTAATGATTATCGTTAATACGTAGGACAAAAATCTTTAACGCCGTGTCTACATTTCATCTTCTGATACGCTTATTCACATAATGTAAAGATAGATGAAAAAAATAAAGGGTTTTTTTTTATATTATATTTAATTAGAGTATCTGTAGTCCTATGAAAACATTTTTCTATTTCCTCCTTTTGGGAGAAAAGGAGTGTGCAAAAGATATATATTTCTATAAAATACTGTTGAAAATTAACTTTAAATTATTTTATATGGTACAAAATAAAAATCGAATTCAGTCGATGTTTAAGAATAAAAAATGTTTAGTAAAAAATATTTAGATTGGGAAATGTTCTTTCATTTCACACTTCATTTAAATTCAGAAATTTCATGGAATGTTTTATCTGCATTACATTTTTTATTGAGAATAACTTTTTCATAATTCTTTATATTTTTTTGTGTTATTTACCATTTGCAAATATCTTTTTCAACAGGAGAGAGTTTTTGATTAGCACAGGACACAAAATTGTAATCACTTTCTATTTATAAGTAGCTTGTTATAAGTTTTTCTTCCTAAGAATAGATTGTTAGGACCTTTTCTACTTATGAATATCTTCTTATAACTTTTTCAACTTATGAATATCTTTTTAGGATTTTTCTACTTATGAATATCTTGTTATAACTTTTCTACTTATGAATATCTTGTTATGGCTTTTTCTCCTTATGAATATCTTGTTATGAATTTTTCTACTTATCAATAGCTTGTTATGACTTTTTGATGCTTAAATGCTTAATTACGTAGGCTGTTCAGTAAGTAATTACACTATAATTATATAGAAAAGTATTGTTGTTGATCGTAGTATTTTTTGGAAAAACGAAAATAAGACTCAATGTATATCTACTAACATTTTGACCACTTCCTAAACACATTTAAAAGTAATATCCACATAGTACAGTTTTTTACATGTTTTGTTTTCAAAACGACTGTTTATTAGATATACCTTGAACTGTGATAAGAGCAAGAAATAGCACGATGCATGATCAAGATAATATGGAGGTGGTATTCAATCTACATTATTTTTCGGGAAAATTTCCAGTACGTAACCAGAAATATGTGGCTTTGCATTATATGTATAACTGGCATCGGGTGGTAAGTGACGCAAAACAAATATGCGTTTAGTCACATGACATTCTGACATATCATGATATGTCAGAATGAGCCGGTATATGACCGGTACATGAGAGAGTCTGAGTCGTTCGTCAAGAAGTAGGTAGCACGTTATAAAGCTTTACAAAATTTTGACGAAATGGGTAAACGCCGTTCAACGTCAAAATCGAATGATAAAGTGATTCTTGCGTAATCGATAATACTGGACAATTTATTAGGTGAAATGAATTTCAGTTTAATATGTATACTACACGATACAAATGTATTTTTAACTAATTCGTTTGTATTTTCAGAGAAATAAACGACACGCTCTTATGTAACAAACTGTACTTTTATTAACAGCTATTTTTGACATTGAAAGAAACGGAATAAACTTAGTTTTAATCTGAGTGCTTCAGTTATTTTATTAAAAAGTCTTAATTAATAGAATTACTGATATCTTTTCAAATTTGTTTTGAGGACCAAAACTCAAATTTTTTATTCTATATTTATTCATTCCAGTTAATGTAAAAATATTAAAATCATTTGTCAGTAATAAAACTGAAATTGGAAATTAATTAAGGCTCTTAAGATCTAAGAAATAATTTTAATGAGTAATCATAGCTCATAGTAATTACTCAGTTTGCAGGCTTCACTGATGAAATACTTATAATTATCGGTAATATGTTGGACATATATGTTTAACGTCATGACTACATTTTTTCTTCTAAAATGCTTGTTCCCGTTATATAAAGATAAAGAAAAAAGGGAGGGTTATAGAAGTAATGTGTACTTAACGTACCTGAAGTACTGTGGAAATAATTTTCTCTTTCCTTATTTTGGGTTAAAATGTGTTTGTAAACAAATATGTTTCTAACAAATATTGATGAAACCTTACTTTAAAGTCATTTATAGAATATAAAATAAAAATCGAATTCATTTTATACTTAGAAAAAACTGTTCAGCAAAAAATATTTATATAGGGAATTTTTTTTCTTATCACACCTCATTTGAATTCATAAAATTCGTGGACTGCTTTTATATGCATTGCATTTTTTATTGTGCTTGATTTTTTCATGTTTTTTAGGGTTATTTACTATTTGCGAATTTTATTTTCAACAGGAGAGAGTCTTTATTGATTGCGAGATATAAAATTATAATTTTTTGTTTACTTAAGTCTACTTTGTTAAGACTTTTTATTTGAATGTATAATGATAGAGATAGTCAATAAATAATTAGACTATAGTTGTATATAAAAGAGATTAATACTGAGAGACATTATTTACGTAGTATTTGTCAGCAAAGTAAAACGAGAAGCAATGATTGTGCACTAAAATTTTGCCGACTGCTCAAACACATGCAAAAGTGCCACATTTAAAACTTTTATACATTCTTTGTTTTTGAAACGTTTCCTCATTAGAAGAACCTTAAGCTGAGGTAAGAGGAAGAAATCGCACGGTGCGGGATCAGAAAATTTTGAAGGTGGAATTGAATCTATTATTTTTTTGGTAAAATTTCCTGTGCGTTACTAGAAATATGTAACTTTGTGTTATATATATATATATATTATAATATAATGCAAATATTTTTATATATTATTGATCACTTTGCGACTGGTCATTTGTCGTTGACGACATAAAACAAGCTTGAAATTATTTATAGAACATTCTAGCATATCAATCTGTCTGTGTCATACAATACATAGATAGATATGATTGTATGTATGAATAACTAACATATTTTGTAAATATAATCCCGATCGTTCATTAAACCTACACTTTTCAATAGATATTTGACACTGAAAGACAAAAAATAACTTAAAGTTATATAGATGTATATAGATATTATATATATATATATATATATATATATATATATATATATATATATATATATATATATATATATATTATATATATATATATATATATATATATATATATATATATATATATATATATAAATATATATATATATATATATATATATATATATATATATATATATATATATAATATATATATATATATATATATATAATATAAATATATATATATATATATAATATATATTTATATAACTATATAATTTATATTATATATATAATATATATATATATATAATATATATATATATATATATATATATATGTAGATATATATATATTATGAATATATATATAATATATGATATATATTACTAATATATATATATAATATATATATATGAGGAAAAGTAAACTAGATTGGGAAATTAATGTAGGAATTTTATATAAAACCCCTAAGACACCCCGAGAAAATTCTCAAATTTTAAATCAAAGGCAAAACTTCCTGAGTCCTTTTGCTTTCCCCTTTTTAACCCCTAACTTAAATTGACCACTGGGGCTACAGTTCACACCCTCAGAGATGGGGTCTAACCAATTATAACTCTACATTGCCCTAGCGGTCAATTTAGGAAATTTCCAAATAAAAATGAGATGTACTCTATCAGAGGCAGATTTTAAAAGAGATTTTCCTACAGATTTTGACTGAGATGTTGACCCAGGTGTTAAGGGTCTTTTACATATAACTTCATGCTAGCTGACCCCTCAGTTTGTATTTTCTTTATGATGAAGTGGGAACCCATCCTCCAACGTTATCTTAATAAAGGTCTTTAACTAAAACGGTGTCATTTTTATGGTCCATTACTGCAACCGCCCATCATAAAGTCCATCTTATTACATATACATATATATATAGAGAGAGAGAGTGAGAGCAAGAGAGAGAGAGAGACGACTATTTATGATGAAATATGAATAAATAAATTATTATGCAAATACAAAGTTGATCGTTTTGCAATAACAGCTATTTTTTTGCATTGAAAGAAACCAGGCAACCTAAAATTTCAAAGGGAATGCTTGAGTTATTTCATTAAAAAGCTTTAATTATTTGAATTATTTGAATACTTTCAAAATAGTTTTGAGGACCCAAACACAAGTTTAATTCTATACCTATTTATTCCAGTCAATGCAAAAATTTTAAAATCATTTGCCAGTAACAAAACTGAAGTCTGAAATTAATTAAGCCTCTTAAGCTCTAACAAATAATTTTAATCAGTAATCATAGCTCATAGTAATTACTTAGTTTTCATGCTTCAGTGATGAAATACTAAGAATTATCGGTAATATTTTGGGCAAAAATCTTTAATGTCATGTCTATAATTTCTCATCTTATTTACTTGTTCAC
>CM063511.1:106841740-106899240 GCA_032207245.1 Pardosa pseudoannulata
TGAATATTTGTAATACATAAAAGCAGTACCCCTTGGCAAATTTGTCGATATTTACTAAACCACAAAGGTATTTCATCCGGACAGATCACGGAATGGTAGCTTAACGGTCAAGCTCGCACAGAGACGTAACCCTGAGTTATGGGGGCAGGGGCTAAAAATAATATCATATTGCACGAAAGGGACTACTTTAATAAACCCACTTGCACTCCCGAAGGAGGTGCAGATGTGGGTAAATTTCCTGAAACAAGCGATTAGAAAGGAAGAAAAAGGGGCGTTAAAACCGGGGTGAGGAGTTGGGAAAGAAGTTAAGGAGAGAAGTTGAAGTCGGGACTCGAGAGAAGTGAGACAAAAATTCTAAGCCCCTCTCACCAGCACCGACTCGTCCCGTGGCCCGAACACCCCGGACCGACTCACCGCATGAGAAAAGCCTCTACCTGACCCTCTGTACCAACTGAAGGACCGACGCATCGCGCTAGGAAAGCCCCTGCCTGCTCCCCTGTGCCTTTAATGGAGGTAAAGATAAAATAATATTTACAGTCACTTAGTCCTGTGTTAATAATTTAACCTTGTGATTGAGTAAGAGCTCATTATAAAGAGAATTGTAGTAATTATGGTGTAAATATAAGACATAAATAATTGATGATTATGATATATGATAACCAAGGATCAATTTGTAAACGAATGTACAGAATAAATGTCTGAATCTCAATATAAATTATTATATTCTTACTGTGTTTCCCCTTTGTAAAAGAACACTGGTGTATAGGTTGTAAGTACATTACAACACCCACATATCTGCAACAGTTGGTTGTTGTAGTGGTTACTTATACCCCTTAGACAAGCCAAGGACTTGAGACGTAGACTACTCGAATTAACCCTTTAATGCCCGGACATGCACCGGACATGCACCCATTAAGTTGCGAGATTTCTGCCTATGCCACCTGAGCTACCGCAGCTCTCAACAATCGGTACCAAATATGGTTAATACTTAAAAATCGGGTACTCCTTGGCAAATTATTGGCGATATTTACTAAACCATAAAGGTATTTCATCCGGACATTATATTACTTTGCTTTTTCTACGACTTTGATGCTGCGCTATTGTAATAAAAGTAAAATTATACTAATATATATTATGCTTAATTAACAAAAAGAACTCAGAAACCGGTCATTTCTATTTATGGGCAATTAATCCCTCAACAGCTCCAAATTATTAAAAATTAGCCATGGTGAACCATTACTTGTTCACTATATCTAATTTTTGAAGCATTACGTGAATTTGATATATAAGAAAAGAGTTTCTCAAGAGGAATTGGATACCAATATAATATAAATAAAAATATAAATACAAATTGTATGGA
This sequence comes from Pardosa pseudoannulata, assembly GCA_032207245.1. Lineage (NCBI taxonomy): Eukaryota > Metazoa > Arthropoda > Arachnida > Araneae > Lycosidae > Pardosa > Pardosa pseudoannulata. The sequence goes on from CM063511.1 coordinate 106,843,101, forward strand.
CATGGCGAGATCAGGAGAAAATGTTAGGCTACCGTGCTTTTAACCCTCCGAGTCACACGGGAAAAAAAGTCTCCAAAAATACGCTAAAGTTTTATTGTGTCAGTTACCAAATAATTCTATGATTTTTTTTACTTCACCCTTTGACCCTCGTTATTGTCTCATTACTTAATTATAAAATATATATATATATATTATATAAATAGACATTATTTAGATTTATTTTTTAATACACATAAACTCGACAAATCTCGAAGATCATCACATAAGAAATAACGTATTCTATAAGTACGAAATAATTTTATTTTTTTTTTGAGAATTATTTATATTTTTTTACTAAAGTCATAAGATATTTCATGGTGCAATTAGAGATATAATGTTGCCGCAACGAAATACTTCGAAATAAGATTGACAAAGCCATGAGAAGCTATCAGCGTCTTTGTTTCAGAGTAGGGGTGCATTATAAATGTCAGTCAAAGATCAGTTCCTAAACAATACCTGAATACCTCATAATTTCATGGGAGAAAAGCACTATCGGAAATGAATATTAAGGTATCGCTCATATCTCAAGGAGATTTTTTTGCTTTACTTTTCCAGAAGAAATAAGAACACTGTAAAAGATTTACACATAAAAATAATTTGATTTTATTTTACATGTTAATACCGGAGAATTTCATTTTTATATCAGAAATTAATATTAATATATCGCTCATGTCTCAAGGAGATTTTGTTTTTTGCTTTAACTTGTCAGAAAGAAATAAGAATACTGCAAAAGTTATACACATAAAAATAATTTAATTTCTTTTACATGTAAATACCATTGAATTTCATTTGGATATCGGAAATGAATATTAAGGTATCGCTCATATCTCAAGGAGATTTTTTTGCTTTACTTTTCCAGAAGAAATAAGAACACAGCAAAAGTTGTACACATAAAAATTATTTGATTCTTTTACATGTAAATACCATTGAATTTCATTTGAATATCAGGAAAGAATATTACGGTATCACTCATATTTCAAGGAAATTTTTTTTCTTTACTTTGTTAGAAAAAAATAAGAACACTGCAAAAGATTTACACATAAAAATAATTTGATATTTTTACATGTAAATACCAATGAATTTCATTTGTATTTCAGAAATAAATATTAAGGTATCGCTCATGTCTCAAGGAGATTTTGTTTTTTGCTTTAACTTGTCAGAAAGAAATAAGAATACTGCAAAAGTTATACACATAAAAATAACTTGATTTTTTTACTTATAAATACCAATGAATTTCATTTGTATTTCAGAAGTGAATATTAAGGTATAGATCCTATTTCAAAGAGATTTTTCTTGCTTTACCTTGTCAAGAAGACATACAAATGCTACAAAAGATGTACACATAAAATAATTTGATTGTTTTACATGTAAATACCACTGAATTTCATTTGGATATTAGAAAGGAATATTAAGGTGTATGTCATATTTCAAGTAGATTTTTTTGTAGGAAAAAATTTTAAAATACTTTTACATATACTATTACGTATTGCTGTTAATAGAATTGATAATAATTATATTAACAATATTCTTCACTGAATGCATTAAAAATTTTAAAACTCTTTGTAAAAATCCTATTTTAGGATTTTCTTCTCTAAGAATAATATTTAAAACAAGCATAGGTCAAATCTATACTGTTACAGGTTAGATGGGATGTTTTTTTCCACAAGCTAGTAAGGTTAAATATTACATTCGTTTACACTAATTTTTTTATGCTAGTGGGAACTAATATAATGTATATAACTACTTTATGTAGCAATTAAATGCCCTGAACATTAGTCTGTAATAAAAAATTAACTAACACTGATGTAAAAGATGGAAATATTCAGACTCCATTATTTTTTAAGCCTAATTAAAATTTTAATTAAGTCGTTATTCACTGAGTTCTGCAAAATTAATATACTTTTTTTCTCATCGGGATATTTTTGAGCACAAGTGCACTGTTCTCAGAGATAATTTCTGCTCTAGTAATAAGGCATTCTTCATTACTTGAATAATTCCCATTTGTTACATACTTTTGTTTAGAAGTCAAAGGTTCGCAGAATATTGATCATAGAGCTCAGAGTAATTATTTTGTAGTTAAAACAGCAGAATGAACAGATGCTGATATCTGTTTAGTGGAGTATGTCCAATATTTCGTAAATGAAGCAGTTAAGGGAAAGAAATGGCTTGAAGGTGCATTTTTTCTGATTCTAATGTTTATTTCATTATAATACATGAAGCGTGTAATTTGTCATTTCTAGAAGCGAGTAATTAATTTCTTGCATTTAAACATTGTAAATAATTATTTTCTAGTTAAAACTCAGGGAAAACAGCAAACATGCTTCGATTTATTGGAACTTAGGGTAAATTTTACTAAAGGCAAGTGGAAAAAAATTGTGCGGGTTATATATCAGAAATATAACATTCCTTTAGTACAAAATGGGAAAAATTTATACTAATAGCTTAATTTTAAATTTTAAAGTGATTAATTAATTTATAATTTATAATTTTAAATTTTAAATATTAACCATCTGACTGCTCAATTTATTAACCGAAACGGCTTCAAAAATTGCATATTTTTATTCATATTTTAAATCTTGGAAATTTTAATAATTATTATAAATAGTAGAGTAAAATTAATTATTTTAAATATTGGAGAATACGCATATTATCTTTCTAAAACAGAATTTTTATATTGATTTTTATCATGAGAAACTAAGCTTTCAGAAAAACTAATTTCAGATGTTATCACATACAAAATTTATTTTTTAATAAATTTCAATTGAATTACAGTTAATTTCTATTTATTGTATAATGTCTATAATTCTATTATCTGACATAACTATAGTTCTAGTCATATAAATCTATTTATTACATACTTAAACATCTAATACTATATAAAATATATTTCACTGGTTAAACAGGGAAAAGGCGGGATATGCTTCATAATAAATGAAGAAAAACACATGCCCGCTAAAATAGCGGGATGAGGATATTTTGCTACATTTGAGTTGCCCGTGGAAATTGCGGGTTGAGCAGTTAAAGGGTTAAATATTAAGATTTATCATATTGTTACGAATGTATCAAAAACTTCCTGCTGCAATATATTCTGCTCAAAATTTGATACTTCAAGGAGACCATAAATTTTAGTATATGGTGTTACTGCATAAACTAAAATTTTTTTATCCAACACTATTATCGATAACTCAGCATTTAAAAACTCCAATACAAAACAACCGACAATTTTAATTCCGACAACTTTTAGAAAGACGATGGCTGAATGGTACGTAGCTGCCCTTTGGTACTGGAGTCCATAGGTTCGAGTTACATGTCATGAACGTTTTTAGTTGTTCAGAATAGGTTTTAGGCAGTAAATCCCAATCTCAGTATCCCATTTGCAGCAAAAATCAAAACGAAACTAAACCTTTCGCACTTAATGCCTGACAGGTAGGTAGCTCCCCTTAGGTACTGGTTTGGTTTGGAGCGCTATAGTCTACTGTTTAGCACACGAGGGTTAATGAGACCGGGACCTACAGTTTAACTTAGTCCCCTTACAGTCCCATGTTTGGCATGAACGTTTTTAGCCGTTCATAATCGGTTTAAGGCAGTAAATCATGGTCTCAGTATCCCTAGTGTAGCAAAAATAAAAACCAAACAAAACATTTCGCTCTTAATGCCAATTTATCTGTTTATATCAAACTTCCAATTTTATCCAAGACGATTATAATGCCATTATTTTTTCTATATACCTTTATATATCTTTTGCTAGATATTTATAAAACAAAGTAATTTTTTGTACTTTTCAGACTTACATTTTTTAAAATTATACCAAAGATGTCTAATATGTAAAAAAATATCCTTCACAGTAACACCGAAACTTTTTAAAAGTCACACATTAAAAAGGGGCTATTACAGGCATTTTGTTCTTCTAAATTGTGTATTTAAATGCACCGAAATTTCTTTTATGCATCCGTACAAAATACTTTTAGAAAAGATAAGCATTTAAATGAAAGTTTGAAATAATCTTTCTTCGAAAATTTGAAATAATGTCGCGTTAAAACCAATTACCGCTACAAAAAGTTCAAACTTTTTTCATTTCTCTTTTTTTTAATTTAAGCTTAGAAGCTATTACAGCTTTAAAAAATTCATATGACTCTCAACTCTGAATAATTATTATTTCAGTATGTAACAACAATGACTAGACAATGCATACGTTTTGACAGAGCTTTTACCGGCAGTGACTAAAATTTATCTTTAAATTTCACTTCTTTAACTAAAAATCTCATCCAAAATATAGTATATTTCTTTATATGTATATATCTATACACATATATAGAGAGTATACATTTAACATGTATAATTCGTAAAAATGCTTTTTTCTCTAAGACTGAAATTTTAATAAAAATCCTTACAACTTAACTGAAATCTCCATTAAAGTATAGCATATGTCAGTATATGTATATATGTATGTATGTATATATATATATATATATATATGTGTGTGTGTGTGTGTGTGTGTGTGTGTGTGTGTGTATATATATATATATATATATATATATATATATTTATATATATATATATATATATATATATATATATGTATATATATATATATATATATATAGTGTGTGTAATAATATATATTAATATAAAGTCTATAAAATTATTTTATTATTATTCTAGATTTAATTCTTCTCTTTATATAAATATTTAATAATTAAACGAGGATGTTTTATTATAAAAAATTCTTTCTATAAATATATAATAGTCATCTGAAACCAATTTAAGATGGCTCTATAATGTTATTTCTATAAGCAAATAACACTTGATAGCTTTTTAGACACAAAAAAAACAGATGTTTTGGTCGTTTAGAATTGGTATTACTTAAAGAGAGCGTTCTGACACCATTTAAGTTGGATTCTGTGATTGATAATAAATAAAAGTTATAGACGATTTATGTGTTTATTTCGAACAGACGATTATATTTTAACATAAAGGAATAATAAATTTAAAATAACTATAGTGTAAGTTCTATTATAAATATTACATATATATATTATATATATATATATATATATATATATATATATATATATATATATATATACATATATATATGTATTATGTATATTATCTATTTTTATAATAAATATATATATATATATATATATATATATATATGTATATATATATATATTTGTGTGTGTATTATATATATATATATGTGTCATTAAAAATATTCGGAATTATGTAACAAAAGGATTTTAAAAGAGAATTTTTACGCATAATAAACAATAATATGTTGCTTTCCTTAAGAACGATGTTAATAAAGTTGTTTATTATAAGAAGACTGTTTTATAACTATCACGACATGTCATATATATATATATATATATAATATATATATATATATATATATATATATATATATAATATATTATACATATATATACATATATATATAAATATATATATATGTGTGTGTGTATGTATGTATATATGTATATATACATTGTTCGTTATTTAAAGACATTTGGAATGTCATAAATCAAAATAAATCCATTAAACAAATAAGTTTTTACAATTCATCAAATCTATTTGTATATATATGAAAAAGTTAACGTATATATATGTTTGTAACAGTATATGTATCAACGGACTGCAATCAATGATGCATAAAAAATTTTGAATATATAACGCTATTTATTTGAAACTATATTTCGAAGAAGTATTAAATTTGTTACTTACAGAAAATACAAATACTTCCGAAATATATACTTTTCTGCACTGTACAATGGCCCGGTATGCCTCATAAATATATATTGATTCTATAAACGCATAATAAATGGATTTAAACTGTCATATTATATTTGGAGTTTTGAGTTTACGACAAATTGAAACCAAATTTATTCTGTATTTTTATATATATTTCCCCATCTGTGACGTATATTTAAAAATTTATAAATGGAACACCATAGAATTTGTTTCCAAAGCGTGGGTTATTTTTAAACAAGTGTTGTTTAAAACTTCTTTCAGTCTGAATAGAAAAAATCAGTTGATATGTTTTATACTTATACATGAATAGTTCATCTATTCTATCTCAACTTTAATATAATTTTGATAGTATTCTTTGCATATAATTAAATAAATCCACTCGCCTTTGTTAAACAAGAATTTTTTCTTGTTGGTATATTTCACCGAGTCAGAAATGTTTTGAAAAAATATAATCCAATTTAGTGTGATCTAGTTTGTACACAATTTTCAAGTTTGCAGAAGCGGCATTAGATATAATGTCAGTATATTTTAAGTACATAGAAAAATAACAATAGTAATTTTAAATTTAAAAATAAACTTGAGATGAATCATTCTTGTCATCGAAATACGAACAAAATAGTTGTGGTATAATGGATTATTTTTCAATAATTTATACAAAATAATTCTCAATAATAAAATTACTTCTATATTCTCTCTATGTTTGTAGTTAATTCTACGTGGTGGATTTTTAAAGGTCATATTGTTGTGCTTAAAAATAGAGGCTGAACTCATAATAAAACCAGAGATATCTTATTGTAGACATGTGTTCTTCCTGATGCATTTCTTCTTGCCAATTCTTCTTTTCCTAAATATAGATAACATATATTTCTGTAACCATATACACTATATATTATCAGACTTATAACTCTGCAAAGGGTAACTTCCATCATCAAGTCAGCTTTAGAAAAAATAAAATAGATATAAACAGTCAGCACTTATAATAAAAAATTAAGAGATATCATTGTTTGCAACCAACCCTATATTTTCTCTATGTTTATAGATAATTCTATGTGGTGGATTTTTAAAGGTCATATGGTTGTGCTTAAAATAGAAGCTGAACCCATAATTAAACCAGAAATATCTTATTTTAGGCATGTGTTCTACTTGTCACATTCTTTTTGCCAATTCTTCTTTTAATAAATATAGATAACATATATTTCTGTAACCATATACACCATAAACTATCAGACGTCTACCCCTGTAAAGGGTATCCTTCATCATCAATTCAGCAATGGAAAAAATAAAATAGATATAAACAGTCAGCAAAAAATAAACAGAAATCAGTGTTTACCCTCAACCCTATATTCTTTCTATGTTTGTAGTTAATTCTACGTGGTGGATTTTTAATGTTCATATTGTTGTGCTTAAAAATAGATGGTGAACTCATAATAAAACCAGAGATATCTTATTGTAGGCATGTGTTCTTCTTGACACATTTCTTCTTGCTAATTCTTCTTTTCCTAAATATAGATAACATATATTTCTGTAACCATATACACCATAAACTATCAGACGTCTACCCCTGTAAAGGGTATCCTTCATCATCAATTCAGCATTACAAAAAATAAAATAGATATAAACAGGCAGCACTTTTAATAAAAAATAAAGAGATATCATTGTTTGCCACCAACCCTATATTCTCTCTATGTATGTAGTTAATTCTACGTGGTGGATTTTTAAAGGTCATATTGTTGTGCTTAAAAATAGAGGCTGAACTCATAATAAAACCAGATATATCTTATTGTAGGCATGTGTTCTTCTTGACACATTTCTTTTTGCCAATTCTTCTTTTCATAAATGTAGATAACATATATTCTTGTAACCATATACACCATATATTATCAGACATGTACCTCTGTAAAGGGTAACTTCCATCATCAAGTCAGCTTTAGAAAAAAATAAAATAGATATAAACAGTCAGCACTTATAATAAAAAATAAAGAGAAATCAGTGTTTACCCTCAACCCTATATTCTCTCTATGTTTGTTGTTAATTCTACGTGGTGGATTTTTAAAGGTCATGTTGCTGTGCTTAAAAATAGAAGTTGAACTCATAATAAAACCAGAGATAACTTATTGTAGGCATGTGTTCTTCTTGACACATTTCTTCTTGCAATTCTTCTTTTCCTAAATACAGATAACATATATTTATGTAACCATATACACCATATATAATTAGGCGTGTACCTCTGTAAAGGGTAACTTCCATCATCAATTCAGCATTAGAAAAAATATAATAGATATTAACAATCATCACTTATAATAAAAAATAAAGAGAAATCAGTGTTTGCCACCAACCCTATATTCTCTCTATGTATGTAGTTAATTCTACGCGGTGGATTTTTAAAGGTCATATTGTTGTGCTTAAAAATAGAAGCTGAACTCATAATAAAACCAGAGATATCTTATTGTAGGCATGTGTTCTTGTTGACACATTTCTTCTTGTCAATTCTTCTTTTCCTAGATGCAGATAACATATATTTCTGTAACCATATACACCATATATAATTAACGTGTACCTCTGTAAAGGGTAACTTCCATCATCAAGTCAGCTTTAGAAAAAATAAAATAAATATAAACAGTCAGCACTTATAATAAAAAATTAAGAGATATCATTGTTTGCCACCAACCCTATATTCTCTCTCTATGTTTATAGTTAATTCTATGTGGTGGATTTTTAAAGGCTATATCGTTGTGCTTAAAAATAGAAGCTGAACCCATAATTAAATCAGAAATATCTTATTGTAGACATGTGTTCTTCTTTCCAATTCTTCTTTTCCTAAGTATAGATAACATATATTTTTGTAACCATATACACCATATATTGTCAGAAATGTATCCCTGAAAAGGGTATCCGCCATCATCATTTCAGCACTTGAGGAAATTTGACTCACACAGTTTGACTCACACAACTTGAGGAAATTACACATAAATGATAAGGTAATCGAGTACAGAAATGTCTTATTAAAAAACTTGCAACCTGTCTGCATCGACGTAACTATAGAGGCATTAATGAAATTTACTCATATATCTTCTGTAGCAGAAAATGAAAAGGCCATAATAAAAAATCTGTAATAAATAAGCTGAGGGAGAAAATGGTTCAATAAAATTATAGCATAATAATCTTTTGGGATCACAACACGGGTAAAACAACCATCTACAGCATTGTCCTAATTGAAACACCAAGCCCACATCACAAGTCGTAGAAGGTGATACCGATACTACTAAGGAAATAACAGTCACGAAGATCCATGGAAATGTTCAAATGTTAGGTGAATCTACTATGAAAATGGTCATGAATACCCATATCGACAACATTAGTGACTCTTATTTCCTTATCACCTCTTAAGGCTTGTCATGTGGGTTTGGTGATACAATTAGGACAACGCTGTAGTTGGTTGTTTTAATGTGATCCCAAAAGATTTTTTTATGTTAGAATTATGTTAAACATACATACCACAAGACGAAATGGCATAGAAAATTCCAAGTTTTCCTCTTTGTGTTGTAACTGTGACGTCTTCCGATATTTCTTCCACTGTCTAATAAACAAGGGATTTCAAGTGACTTGAAAAAGCATACATAGACAAAGACAACATAGACATAGACGAAAACAAAGGTTTAAGGTATTTTGAATGTGGAGTTCATCTCCGACCAACCTTGTTGGGTACACACAAGGGGCCTTCATTGCGTATGAATTATATTTCCTATTGCACATAGATTAAAAATCAATAAAACAAACGAGGGATGGTAATCATGACCAACTACCTAGCCACTCCTAACTAAGTCACATTTTGAACCTGCATTCCCACAATTTTTAATAAAGAAAATCATTGGAAATCATGTTTTATTTTTTCATTTCTTACGCTACTTTTGTGTTTTTATCACTATTCAAGTTCATCGCTAGATTTCAATCCCACCCTGCATAAGAGTATCTATTTAATAAACCTGCCTTAGAAAAAAAATATTTGGTTTGGAGCTCGAAGGTCTACAGTCTTGCTCAAGAGGGCAAACTGAAGAAAAACAATAAACCAAACAAGGGATGGTAATCATGACAAACCACCCGGCCACTCCTAACTACGTCATATTTTGAGCCTGCATTTCCACAATTTTTATTTACTGAAAATCATTGACAATCATGTTTTATTTTTTCATTTCTTATGCTACTTTTGTGTTTTTATCAATCTTTCAAGTTCATCACTAGATTTTAATCCCACCCTGATGAGAGTATCTATTTAATAAACCTGCCTTAGAAAAAAAGATTTGGTTTCGAGCTTGATGGTCTACAGTTTTGCTCAAGATGGCAAACTGTAGAAAAACAGTAAAACAAAAAAGGGATATTAATCATGACCAACCACCCGGCCACTCCTAACTACGTCACATTTTGACCCTGCATTTGCACGATTTTTATTTACTGAAAACAATTGGTGATCAGGCTTTATTTTTTCATTTATAATCCTACTTTTGTGTTTTTATCACTCTTTATAATTCATCGCTAGATTTTAATCCATCCATGCATGAGAGTATCTATTTAATAAATCTACCTTAGAAAAAAGATTTGGTTTCGAGCTCTATAGTCTGCAGTTTTGCTCACGACGGCTAATGAGAACGGAACCTTCTGCTTAAAGTCGATTCCGTACGGTTACGAATATCCATGACAGCAACGGGATTCGAACCCATGAAATTCAGTACCGAAAAACAGCACTCTAGAACGTTCTATTTATAACCACTGAAAGCCATTTGTCATACCATACTTTCATTGCTTTTTTGCCCCACTTTTGCATTTTCTAACACTCCTCAAAAATGTTCATACCCTAAATAAATGTGACAAACTATTTAGTGATACGGATTTAATTCAGAATGTTAGCAGGAAACGTTAATTATTCCTAGTTATTGTCCAAAAATTATATTTTCTATTTTATAAACAATCATTAAAGTAATAATTACTGACAAAGATATAAAGTTATTACACTGGTACTTGAATGTATCGAAAAACTGCATTCTGCGAGTAAATTTTTCTGTGGAGATTAAAAGCTTTTGGTGTTTTATATACGTTCCTCTTGTCTGTAAATCAGCTCTTTCCTTTCACAAACGGCGTAACTCTTTTTACTAAATGGAGAGTATGCAGCAAACCAAATAAGATCTTTTTTCATAATAAATTACTTCCCTGGAAATCATATTTTTTACATTAGTAAAATAAGCTTCTAAATCTTTATATTTCTACAATAAAATAAATGCACCACTTTTTTACATATAACCGAATGGCAAAAATAAGTGATTTACTAATTTTTCTAATGTTATATATATATATATATATATATATATATATATATATATATATATATATATATATGCGTGTGTCTGTGTGTGTGTGTTTATATATGTATATATATATATATATATATATATATATATGGGTATATTATCCTAACCTATTCTTTCAAGAAAGTTAAAAACAAATTAAACATTTTATTAAGCAAGTATTAACGTACATATTTACATTTTTAAAATCTTTAATTACAGAAAAACCTGCTGCTTTTAAACATCCCAAAGTTACAACTGCTACGTTTACAGAAAAATTTGCTAAGGAAGTAAAATAGATAATTTATCTCAGTTATTAACATTTCATATACAAACGAATCAAATGTATCTCATTTATATAATCAATATTCTTTATACTAGGATAATTATTTTTTTGTTTGTTTGACTCATATTGTAAGCAGTCAGTTATGAAATCAGCAATATCAAATATTTATATTCATAATTTTGTTTAACATAGATATATAAATATATAAATCGAGCATTCTCTCAACCTTTGAAGTTATACTTAAGTCCATTTCTTTAGTACAGTTTTATTAATTCATGCATCAATTATTCGTAAACTTTAAATAAAAATTAACCCTAACCTATTCTTTCAAGAAAGTTAAAAACAACTTAAACTATGCAAGTATTAACTTACATATTTATATTTTTAAAATCTTTAATTATAAATATAACTGTTACTTTTAATCATCCCACAGTTACAACTACTTATGTTTATAGAGGAATTTGCTAACAAAGCAAAATAAAAAATTCATATTAGTTATTAACATTTCACATATAAACGAATCAAATGTATCACATTTATATTATCTATATTCTTTATACTAGGAAAATTACTTTTGGTTTCTTTTGACTTATATTTAATGCAATCAGTAACATGAAATTTTTATAATCATAGTTTTGTTTAACATAGGTATATAAATATAGAAATTATGCATTCTCTCAACTGTTGAAGTTATACTTAAACACATTTCTTTAGAATAGTTTAATTCTTGCATCTGTTATTCTTAAACTTTAATTAAAACTTAACCTAAACATATTCTTTCAAGAAAGTTAAGAACAACTTAATCTATGCTATTATTAAAGTACATATTTATATTTTAAAAATAAATAATTATATATATATAACTGCTACTTTTAATCATCACAAAGTTACAACTGCTTACGTTTACAGAAGAATTTACAAACGAAGCAAAATAAATAATTCATCTTAGTTATTAACATTTGATGCACAAAGGAATCAAATGTATCTCATTTATATGATCTGTATTCTTTATACTAGGAAAATTATTTTTGTTTTCTTCTGAGTTTTATTGTATGCAATAAGTTATGTAATCAGTAATACGAAATATTTGTCTTAATTTTGTTTAACATATATATATATATATATATATATATATATATATATATATATATATATATATATATATATATATATATATATATATATATATATATATATATATATATATATAAATATAGAAATTACTCATTCTCTCAAGCATTGAAATTATACTTAAGTGTATTTCTTTAGAACAGTTTTATTAATTCATACATCAGTTATTCGTAAACTTTCAATAAAACTTAACCGTAACCTATTCTTTCGAAAACATTAAGAACAACTTAAACTATACAAATATTAAGGTACATATTTCTATTTTTTATACCTTTAATTATAGATATAACTGCTACTTTTAATCATCATAAATTTACAATTGCTCACTTTTACAGAGAAATTTTCTAAGGAAACAAAATAGATAATTCGTGTTAGTTGTTTGCATTTCACATATGAATGAATCAAATGCATTTCATTTATATAATTTATATTCTTCATACTAGGATAACTATTTTTGTTCTTTTCTTACTTATAGTGTATACAATCAGTAATGCAATCAGTAAAAGAAAATATTTATATTCATAATTTTGTTTAACATAGATATATAAATGTACTTCAGTGCATTTCTTTAGAACAGTTTTAATTATTCATGCATCAGTTATTCGTAAACTTTAAATAAAACTTAACCCTAACCTATATTTTCAAGAAAGTTAAGGACAACTTAAGATATGCAAATATTAACGTACGTATTTACATTTTTGAAATCTGTAATTATAGATATAATTGCTACTTTTAATCATCACAAAGTTACAACTGCTTATGTTTATAGAGAAATTTGCTAGCGAAGCAAAATAGATAATTCATCTTAGTTATTAACATTTCACATATAAACGAATCAAATATATCTCATTTATATAATTTACATTCTTCATACTAGGAAAATTATTTTTGTTTTCTTCTGAGTTATATTGTATACAATCGGTTATGTAATCAGTAACATGCAATATTTATAATCATAATTTTGTTTAACATAGATATATAAATATAGATATTATGCATTCTCTCAACCGTTGAAGTTATACTTAAATGCATTTCTTTAGAACAGTTTTATTAGTTCCTGCATCAGTTATTAGTAAAATTGTAAATAAAACTTAACCTTAACCTACTCTTTCAAGAAAGTTAAAAACAACTTAAACTATGCAAGTATTAACGTGCACATTTATATTTCTAAAACCTTTGTTTATAGATATAACTGCTACTTTTAATTATCACAAAGTTACAACTGCTTACGTTGACAGAAGAATTTGCTAATGAAGCGAAGTAGTAGCAATGCAAGCAATTCATCTTAGTTATAAACATTTTACATATATCGAATCAAATTTATAACATGTATATAATCTATATTCTTCCTAGTAAGAAATTTATTGTTTTTTCTTCTGACTTATATTGCATACAATCAGTTATGCAATCAGTAATAAGAAATATTTATATTCATAATTTTGTTTAACATATGTATATAAATGTAGATAAATGTAGATTCTCTCAACAGTTGAAGTTATACTTAAGTGCATTTCTTTAGAACAGTTTTATTAATTCATGCATGAGTTACTTAAACTTAAAATAAAATTTAACCATAACGTATTCTTTCAAGAAAGTTAAGAACAACTTAAACTATGCAAGTATTAACATACATATTTATATTTTTTAATTCTTTAATTAGAGATACAACTGCTACTTTTAATCATCACAAAGTTACAACTGTTTACGTTTACAAAGAAATTTGCTAACGAAGCAAAATAGATAATTGAACTTAGTTATTAACATTTCACATATAAATGAATGAAATGTATATAATTTTATAATCTATATTCTTCATACTGGAAAATTACTTTTGTTTTCTTCTGAATTATATTGTATACAATCAGTAATGCGATCCGCAACATGAAATATTTATATTCATAATTTTGTTTAAGGATATATAAATATAGAAATTATGCATTCTCTCAACCGTTGAAGTTATACTTAAACACATTCCTTTAGAAGAGTTTTATTAATTCATGCATGAGTTACTTAAACTTAAAATAAAATTTAACCATAACGTATTCTTTCAAGAAAGTTAAAAACAACTTAAACTATGCAAGTATTAACGTACATATTTATATCTTTTAAATCTTAATTATAGATATAACTGCTACTTTTAATCATCATAAAGTTACAATTTCTTACGTTTACAGAGAAATTTGGTAACGAAGCAAAATAGATAATTGAACTTAGTTATTAACATTTCACATATAAATGAATGAAATATATCTCATTTATATAATCTATATTTTTCATACTAGGAAAATTATTTTTGTTTTCTTTTGACATACATTATATGCAATCAGTTATGCAACCAGCAACATGAAATATTAATATTCATAATTTTGTTTAACATAGATATATAAATATAGAAATCACGCCTTCTCTCAACCATTGAAGTTATACTTAAGGGCATTTCCTTTAGTAAATTGTATTAGTTCTTTCATTACATACTTGTAGTTTTTAAATTCAGTAAATATGATGCATAATTAATATTTATTTTAAATTTCGCTCATATACATTCATGTATATGTGTGAGTGTATTTATACTCTTGTTTATTGTAATAACAAAAGTAGTTATAAAAGAATCTAAGATATAAGGATATTGAAGTTACGTAATTTCTCAACCTTTAAAGTTATACTTAAGTGCATTTCTTTAGAGCAGTTTTATTAATTCTTGAATCACTTCGTCGTAATACTATATATAAGACCTAACATCAAATTATCCGTTAAAGAAAATTAAGAATAAAAAATAATGTAATTTTTAAATTCACTAAATAAATTGCATAATTATTATTTGAAAAAGTTCATTTATATACATACATTTGTATGTGTGTGAGAGAGAGTGTATTCAATGTAACAAAGTAACCATATGTAACCAAAGTAAACGTCTGTAACAAAGACATTGAATCACAAGAATCCTTCTAAGTTGAAATGTTTCTAAAAATAATCGATATTAAATAATTTAGAAAGAAAAACTCAGAATTATCTCTATATTTATGCCATCATACATTCCCCTTTACTTGTCATTCGAATTCTATACTTTTCTTACTTCTCCCTGCTCCGAACAAGAAATCATTTAATTCTTGGTAACAAATTGAATTTAATAGACTAAGAATTTAATTATACACCTTTAATACGAATAGCAGAAGTGGAACTTTTCTAATTATCGATATTTTGTATCTAGACTTCCCATCCCCGATGTGTGTTACATTTGCGCATACAAGAATACGAAATCAATGAGAATCTTTGAATGAAAATTAATTATTCCCAATAAAGTTTTCAATAATCGGATACATACATCTGCTTCATTACATTTCTACCTTCATTTGGACTCAATTCTTCTTTTCATAATACTTACTCTGCGTTAAAGTATAATTATTCGCTTGACATATGGGAGGACGTAATAAATAAGTGGAATAAATGATTCTGTTGGCCCTTTTAATGTTTATTAATTTTTCTTCATTTGCGAAGTGCAGTTAAAAGACTTTTACTTCAGTCGCATTTCTTCATGCTGTTATATTTGAGAATAAATCAAGAGGTTTTATTATGTTGTAATCTTCAGCGTATATAAAATTCACTAAGAAGAATGGTGTTATTTGAGACAATAAAAAAGGATTTTCTTATTTACTGTTACTTCTTAACATACGACGTTAAATACAAGTAGAAAATATGTTTATACAGTTGAGTGCCTTTTACTTATAGTGTATGTATTTTTATATTTACAAAAAAGAAATTCATAAACACTTTATAGCTTTAACCCTATCATCAAAAGCAGACCACAGGGGATGTTTACATTTATTTCTAAAATATCTGGAAAGGGTAGATATATATTACTGGTTAAATTAGACAGTACTTTTCCCACAAATCCCAAATCATATTTTGTACATTTAACCTTCCAAACTGGAAATTATTTATTATATTAGTCAGTAGTATTTATTTCAATATAAAATAATAATCCACAATTTAATAACAATGATTTTGAGAAAATATAAAGTATGTACACAAAATGAAAATCGTAGAATTCTACTCAGCCACAAAATAACCTTTGTAATTAGAAAATTTGAAACTAATTTTTTGTATCAAATAGTCTATATATGTAATATTGAAATCCCTTATTTACATATTTTAATATTAATTTAACCCCTTCCGGTAAAATGACGAGTCTAGCTCGTCATTGGTTTTTCATTCCATACCGCACAATGACGAGCTACACTCGTCATGCGACTAAAGTTACTGATAAATATGATAATTAATTTAGTTTAAAATTTCTAGTGTACTGAATTTAGCAACACTTTTGTTACTTGTTGAAATCCCAGGTCACTATTACATATTGTTTATTTAAAGTTTCTTGGTACAAGTCACTGCCAAATTGATGAGTCAGAATAAAAGAAAACCTACTAAGAAATGCCGTGTGTGTTACAAGAATCAAATTAGAAGTGAGACTCCCTGGCGATGTAAACAATTCAGAATACCTTTGCACTTTGTTTTGAAAAGTACCACTAGCTTGAAGACTATTATCTTAATTTTACCGTTTCTGATACTTAACACTATGTAAAAAGTGGATTTTAATTAAGAATATGTAAGAATTGTAAAATAAAACAAGTTTTTTAAATAAAAAATAAATGGTTATTTCACGCACAGTTTTTCATTATTAAATCGTACCGGAAGGGGTTAATAACTTCTGTTCATGAATTTCGGGGTTTGCTTGGTAATTCTGTTTATTTCCCTCCAGACACGCTATAGACTTAATTCAGCCACTGCCTGTACTTCTTTAGCCAATAGTAAACGCGTTCTCTTTAAACATGGGTATTTTTTATCACTTTATCAATTGTGCTTAGGGATTATTCGTAGTCCTTTTACCTGAGAAATCCCTACTTATAACGGTGTGTGTGTACGATGTTCAAAAAGTTCTAGGCTGTTGTATGGATTTTATGAAATCTCACCAGAGATAAAATGTATCATGTTTTTGGATGAATCTCACCCATATTTCATATATATATATACATATATAATACATATAATATATATACCTATATATACATATATGTATGTATTTATGTATGTAGATATGTATAATATCAAAATTATTATTATACTTAAAGTATCTTTTTAAGGTTCTTATTTCCCCATTCTTTTACTTTCAAGTTACTTTCCAGTCCATAACATATCATATCTAAAGGAATGTTCGATGACTTAAAATTCTTCCAGTAGTCTTTCAAAGCTAACTCTGGAGTAAATTCTAATTTTCTGTCTACTTTCTACATTTTCTAGTACTTTTAGGCAAATAGTTTTTTTTTTCTAATGAGGTAAGTTCCTTTCGGTTTTCTAATAAAACTAAGCTACACTTTCTTGGGAAGAGATCATTTCATATCACGCTGTGGGAACGATATTTTTAATAGCAAAGTGTTTTTGCAATCATTCAGTACTCTGATCTCGCTAGAGAAACATGTCTTTTTCTTTGGCTTTAAATGAAAGATAAAATCCAAGTTGGACTCTCTGCTTCGTTTTATGGTATGGCACGGCTACAACCTGTATTTTAATTAGGCTTATTTCTTAGGTTACTCATAGATCAATAAGCCTGGCCAATTAAAAATAATAGGAGCGTATTATGTGACCGGCGGTATAATTTCACCGTATTATATATATATATATATATATATATATATATATATATATATATATATATATATATATATATATATATATATATATATATATGACACGTTCCCACTAAATGACGCTAGAGTCCTGACATCATTTTCATAGCTTTATTCAAATCTCAGAGCACACTACCCATCATCTTCAATGGCGTCTCACATTGGAGATAAGACGCCATTGAAGATGATGAGTAGTGTGCTCTGAGATTTGAATAAATATATGAAAATGATATCAGGACTTTAGTGTCATTTAGTGGGAACGTGTCATATATATATATATAAATATATATATATATATATATATATATATAATATATATATATATATATATATGACACGTTCCCACTAAGTGACACTAGATTCCTGACATCATTTTCATAGCTTTATTTAAATCTCAGAGCACACTACTCATCATCTTCAATGACGTCTCACATTGCGCCTAACATTTAACAAAGGCAGACTTAGCTGTTTTGGGTAGCCACAGCTCTGTCTGCGGAATGTGCACATTGCTCTCTGCTACAGATCATTGCGCGTGAACCGTATTTATGTGGCCGCGTCAGTCTCAATAAAGATTCCCTAATTAAAATCTTTTAAAATTAATCTACAATTTAAATACTGACATATATATATATATATATATATATATATATATATATGTATGTGTGTGTGTGTGTGTGTGTGTGTGTGTGTGTGTGTGTGTGTGTGTAGCTTCATAAAGGTTATTTTTCTTAATTTTTTTCAATTTCTTTACATTTTTTAGTTTTTAAATTTTAAAATATAAGATGCATTAAAAATTTCAGTTTATGGTATAAAAATAATAAAAATTTCAGTTTACAGAATAAAAATCATCTCTTGTTTCTCTTTCGAATACAAATCTAGTTTCTAACATACATATTTCTAAACTAATCTAACAGGTAAGGAATTTTCATCTTTTTTACATTGTGTATTGTTTACTCCACTTTAAAAATTCGCTACTTCAAATAAAAAGCTAAATAAAAAAAATTTAATGCTGGGGATAATTTTTTAGACTTCTTCCTTAAAGCAGAGATATTTTATTTCTGGTTTATTAAAAACGGTTATTTTGATGAAGTCTCTAACGGCAATATATTTCCTTAGAAGGGAAAATAATTTCCCTGTTAAGGGAAAATTTTTTAAGTTCCTTGTTATTTTTCATTTACTTAACATTTTAAATGACGTATTACTGTTTTCGAAGTTCTAGAAGCAATATTTATTCCTTAAAGTTTTATATGGATTCAAATATAAAGATTACTGTAAAGGATATTTTTTTAAATATTTCGGATTCTAGCAATTTTTTCATACGGCAATATTTTATATAAAAACCAAGCATGTATTTGTTTGTAATTAAAACTTTTTACAATGTAGTTTTAGTGAAATTTTGTTTTTATTTGAACTTTAAACTGCATGTTCCCATTTGGGAAATTTGGAGTCAAAAGGTTAATAATATCTACTGTAAAAATACTGTGTTTTATCATCTAGACAGAAGATGGTTGACATCTATTCGAAAGTACAGAATCAAATCTATATGCATATAATCCTTTGTATCTGTGTGCATGTTCACTTTACATTCCAAATTAGCAAGATCGATCTTGAATTTCGCATAATGATTCAGATAAACACTGGGAATGTTTTAGGCAGGTTAGATTATTTGGAAGTAGGACGCTTTTTCTTTAATCGTAATCGTATTTCGTGTCTCTGATCTGGCGCCATTTAATATATCTTCTTTTTAATTTGATAGCTAAAATAGTTAGAATATTTTAAAGAGTTTAATCCTCCTAAGCATTTTAAGTGTTCTTTTCAACTAATGTAATACTTCTTGCTTCTTAGCCATATTTACTTGACATTTTTCATTTAATCATTTTTAATTTGGAAGATTTAACGCATTCTGAATTCAGATGCGCCAGTTTTTATTTATTCAATTTTTATTCGCCAATCTTCTTCCATTAACGCGGAATTGTCTAGGCTTCTACAATACTGCGCCACCTAATGTGCATTACTTTTAATTACGAGCTAAAATACTCAAATCCCTTAAGTAACTTAATTCCTTTGATAGCTTTTAAAATCTGTTGTCATATAATAATATTTTCCTTGCTTTTCATCATATTTATTTGATTCAATTCAATTTAGGAATTTTAATTTCAAATAGTTCTTTCATTTTTAGTGCAATTATGCTATTTTTATTTATCCAATTTTTAGATGCCTATCTTAATACAATAACCGAAAATTATGTTTAATGACTTTATTTTAGTGTCATTTGATGCATATATTTGTTTTAATTGCCTGTTAAATTAGTTAAAATATTTTAATGACTTAATTCATGATATAATATTTGAAATGCACTTTAAAATATTATAACTTTAATTTCGTAATAAAAATCCATTAATGTGATAAGAAGATTAACCCATTAATGCCTAGAGTCCCTTTTTAGAGACAGCTAAAATAATTTGTATATTGTTTGGAACGTGGTTTCCTTTTTCATGAAAATAGATAGCAATCAAATAAACAGTTTTTTCAAATTTTGGAGAATCTCCAGTTTTTGTTAATCTTCTGTTATTTTGTGATTGTAATCAATACTGCCATTTTTCGAGCCTTCATTAATGTCTCCACTAACGTAAACATAATCCTCCATTAATGTTTCCATTAATGTAAATCTATTAATGTGATAAGAATATTAACACTTTAATGCCTAACGTCTCTTTTTAGAGACAGCTAAAATAATTTGTATATTTTTTTCTGATCGTGGTTTCCTTTTCCATGAAACTAGATGGCAATTCTATAACCATTTTTTTCAAACTTTTGGAATCTCCAGCGATTGTTAGTCTCCTGTTATCTTGTAATTGGGATACACTGCGGTTTTTCGAGCCTCTGTTATTGTCCATTAGTGTAAATATAATCCTCCATTAAACTATATGTCTCCAATGTCCATGTCTCCAATAATGTAAATCCATTAATGTGATAAGAAGGTTAACCCATTAATGTCTAGCGTATCGTTTTAGAGACAGCTAAAATAATTTGTATATTTTTTGGAACGTGGTTTTCTTTTAAGTGAAACTAGATGGTAATCCTATAAACAGTTTTTATCAAATTTTTGAGAATCTTCAGCTATTGTTAATCTTATGTTATTTTGTAATCGTGATTAATTCTACGGTTTTTCGAGCCTCCATAAATGTTTCCAATAAAGTAAACATAATCCTCCCTTAATGTTTCCATTAATTTCTCCATTAATATAAATCCATTAATATGATAAGATTAACCCTTTAATGCCAAACGTCCCTTCTTAGAGACAGCTAAAATACTTTGTATATATTTTAGGAACGGGGTTTTATTTTCCGTGAAACTAGATGGCAATTATATAACCAGTTTTTTCACACTTTTGAGAATTTCCAGCTATTTTTAATCTCGTGTTATCTTGTAATTATGATCAACACTGCAGTTTTTCGAGCCTCCATTAATGTCTCCATTAATGTAAATCCATTAGTGTGATAAGAAGATTAACTCTTTAATGCCTAACGTCTCTTTTAGAGACAGCTAAAATAATTTATATATTTTTTTCTGATCATGGTTTCCTTTTCCATGAAAGTAGATGGCAATTCTATAACCAATTTTTTCAAACTTTTGGAATCTCCAGCGATTGTTAATCTATTGTTATCTTGTAATTGGGATACACTGCGGTTTTTCGAGCCTTTGTTATTGTCCATTAGTGTAAATATAATCCTCCATTAAAGTAAATGTCTCCAATTTCCATGTCTCCAATAATGTAAATCTGTTAATGGGATAAGAAGGTTAACCCATTAATGTCTAGCGTATCGTTTTAGAGACAGCTAAAATAATTTGTATATTTTTTCGAACGTGGTTTCCTTTTACGTGAAACTAGAGGGTAATCCTATAAACAGTTTTTATCAAATTTTTGAGAATCTCCAGCTATTGTTAATCTTATGTTATTTTGTAATCGTGATTAATTCTACGCTTTTTCGAGCCTCCATAAATGTCTCCATTAACGTAAACAGAATCCTCCCTTACTGTCTCCATTAATGTAAATCCATTAATGTGATAAGAAGATTAACCCTTTAATGCCTAACGCTTTTAGAGACAGCTAAAATAATTTGTATATTTTTTCGGAACGTGGCTTCCTTTTCCGCGAAACTAGATGGCAATCATATAAACAGTTTTTTCAAACTTTTGAGAATTTCCAGCTATTTTTAATCTTGTGTTATCTTGTAATTATGATCAACACTGTGGTTTTTCGAGCCTCCATTAATGTCTCCATTAATGTAAACATGATCCTCCATTAATGTCTCCATTAATATAAATCCATTAATGTGCTAAGAAGATTAACCGATTAATGCCTAGCGTCCCTTTTTAGATACAGCTAATATACTTTGTATATATTTTAGAAACCACAGGGTTTTCTTTTCCGAAAACTAGATAGCAATCCTATAAACAGTTTTTTTTTTTCAAATTTCTGAGAATCTCCAGCTATTGTTAATCTCTTGTTATGTTGTAATTATGATCAACAATTCACTGTTTTTTTTTTGTTTTTTTTTGCAAATAAATATATATTTTTGGCAACAACAGTGACTGAAATCATAACAATTAGGTTTATCTTTTTATAAAGCTTCACATTTAAGTGCTGCGTTTGCATGTTCTAGCATATAAATAGTCTCTGTCCCGAGGTTTTTCTTTTTGTATTCTTTTAGTATTCTTTCTGTAATAGCTTCTTATGATGTTCCAAATGAAAGAAGATCACTTATGTTACCAAAATGTAACATTCTAAGGTTGTTACATATAGAGCAATTTCACGAACTACTGTAATGCACTTCCCATTCATTTTCATGTTTACAACAGCCGATAGACAAACAATAAACTTTCCTTCCGTTTGAAACTAAGGCGAGAATTGTCATAAGTTGAGATGTACCCTGCTGCGTGAAATCACCTTATTGCGGTTGAGATATATCATAGGCAAGTTAAGTGTCATAATGATGTCAGAGGTCGCCAAAGAGGGGAATTTGTGGCATCAAATTCCCACCTCTGGCAAACTCTGAAGCATTAAAATGAGGAAATTACCTGTGATCATTAAAACGTGGAAATTACCTGTGACATATCTCTACGGCTATATGGTAATACCCAAAGTTGTTTAAATTTTATATTTGTTTAACTCTGTACAGTCTATCACATAATTTAGGATGTTACAATATTGAGATCAAGATATATCACAAGTGACTTTTACGACATAATGGCCAAAGTTGCCAGAGATGGAAATTTGGTACCATAAGTTCCCTTCTCTGGCGATTTCTTATGTCATTATGACGACTTCTGACATCAATATGACTCGGATGTCGACTGTGACACCGCAATATAGTAGCACCCTATGATTTAAGATATTCATCAACAAAATCTGATGACAGAAAAAACTTGATTTAATGGGATAAAATTATTTTACAACACAATTTTTGGCACGCACTTTAAATCAAGTACTTTAAATTTTTGGGCCATTTTAAACTCACAGATTTCAAATTTCGAATTTCAAATATGGGTAATACTTAAGAGTAGAGTACCTTTTGGGAAATTTGGCAAAATTATTGGCGATTTTTACTAAAATACGAAGGTAATCCATCCGTATATTGTATTGCTCGAGTATTTTGGTGACTTTAATGGATGCTGAGTACATCATTGTAATAGAATTATATACTCTTACTTAATTAAACAAAACCACTTAGGAATTGGGCATTTATATTTATGGGCAATTAAACCCTCAACAGTTTACAAAGCCAAAAGAACCAAATTATTAAAAATTAACCATAAATGGTTCACTATATCTAATTTTTAAGCAGTACGTGCATTT
Source organism: Pardosa pseudoannulata (assembly GCA_032207245.1). Lineage (NCBI taxonomy): Eukaryota > Metazoa > Arthropoda > Arachnida > Araneae > Lycosidae > Pardosa > Pardosa pseudoannulata. Next base: position 106,867,188 of record CM063511.1, read on the forward strand.
AATATTTAAGAATAAATATAAAATTATGAAGCTCAAGAGAGCTTGATAGCGATATAATAAAAATCAAAATATATATACAGATTGTGTAGAAATGGCGAGATCAGAGGAAAATGTTAGGCTACCATGCTCTGGGCTTTAATCGCCAAGTTGGCGGGAGTACCCTGATTTTGTGTCAAACTCAAATAATGTTTTCCAATGTTTTGTAAAAGACTCAATAATTAATTGAAAGTAAAAAAGTTATATAATTTTTCTCACTTATTATTTTTCTTTCTTTTTTCTAGTTATTTATATATTTAGTTAATTATTATAGCTGTTTTCATAACATTTGATAGAAAAAAAATGTTCTCCCAACTATCGACTAGATATGTAGTTTTTTAACAAAAGTGAAATATTTTCTAAGAAACGATGGTTTATATTTCATTATATATTTTTAGATTTTGTCTTTGTAAGCTCTGGGTTTTAAAAGTCAAAAATTTATTTTGAACAGTCTAATGTTTTTTTTATTTATTTGAGACTTAAAATATTCCACTTGCTTTATTTTTTTTCCTTACATCTCTCTGACTTTTCTAGCGACAGTTTACTTATAAATGTATGTCATAAATCTCGATATTCTTTTATTAATCCTTTGCTTTTATTTTATTACAATGTTCATTATACAGCAGCAAAAAAGAAATTTTAAAACCTGTAGAAATATAAATATTATTTATATATATATATATATATATTTATATATATATATATATATATATATATATATATATATATATATATATATATATATATATATATATATATTATTTATATACATTATTTGTAAGAATTGTAGCACACCTATCGAATTCAAAAATCTTCATCAAACTACCTTCTTACTATGTTTCATAAAATAAAATTATACATATTTTAGAATAAAATGTTTGCAAATCTTTTGAAAAGACTTTTTGAAAATTTATTTATTTTTCTCATTCCAAATAATATATTTTTTAAAAACCATTAAATAAATACCGAAATGGAAATTTATTTATCATATAATTTTTTAATTACATATATATATATATATATATATATATATATATATATATATATATATATATATATATATATATATATACATATAACGATTCAAATGATATATCCTAAAGTAAAAAAATAAAAGAAAATATAATATTGCAAATCTTTTGCAAGTCTTTATGATAATTTATTTATTTTTCTTATTCCAAATAATATAATTTTTAAAAACCATTAAATAAATAGCGAAATAGAAATTTATTTATCATATAATTTTTTTAATTATATATATATATATATATATATATATATATATATATATATATATATATATATATATATATATATATATATATATATATATATACATATATATACATATATAATATATATATATATATATATATATATATATATATATATATATATATATATATATATATATATATATACATATATATACATATATATATACATATATATATATACACACATATATATATACATATATATATATATATATATATATATATATATATATATATATATATATATATATATATATATATATACATATATATATATATATATATATATATATATATATATATATATATATATATATATATATATATATATATATATATACATATATATATATATATATATATATATATATATATATATATATATATATATATATATACAGATTCAAATGATACATCCTAAAGTAAAAATATTTAAGATAATATAATATTAATGCAACATTGAATGCTTGAATGCGATATGCAGCAATTAAAAACATCCAAAGATATAAAATAAGTTAAAAATAGATCAAATAGAAAAAAAATAGAACCTCAGATATGGACCAAAAACAACCAGTGATATAATATTTCGAAATGACTGGGGGAGTTGAGACCCCTACTCTGGTTAAAACTATTTTTTATGATGCATTAACTCTCCCAAAGGTCGGAAACATCATACAAACTCAATAAGCGCATACAAAATATAAATGAGTAAAAATAGGGGAATAACCCCATAAGTAAACATCAAGCAAAATTAATCAATAAATAAAAGAGCAAACAAAACCATTATATATATATATATATATATATATATATATATATATATATATATATATATATATATATATATATATATATATATATATATATATATATATATATATATATATATATATATATATATATATACATATATATATATATATATATATATATATATATATATATATATATATATATATATATATATATATAAATATTATAGAATATATATTTATATATAAAACTGAAGTTAATTTTAATTTTAATTCTGTAAGCTTAAAACTTAGATACCTAAACCTTTACACTTTAAAACATTCCAAATGGTTGGGATATGGCAAATTATAAAATATTGTGTGTTTTTCATACAACTCTTGTAAAATAAAGATATTGCGTCTATTAAAATGATTATAGCTCTAATAATTTAAAAGATATATAAGTTCTTATAAAAATATAAAATGGAATTTATATATTGTAGTTGTTGCCATTTAGGTGTTCGTTTATTTTTTTATACATTGCATGCCTTTTATATCTGTTTTTTAAATATGTTACTTGAAATATCAAAACTGAATAATTTTTATTAAGTTTATTTACATTAAAGAACTTAATTTTTTTTTTCTAAAATGAGATGAATGTTTATTTTATGATAAAAACTAAAATCTTTCGATGAGAAAGTACTAAGTTTCCATAAAAAATATACTATACAACTTTAATACTTCCCAGGAAATTTAGAAGCTTTTACGTGGAATATGTTTAAATTAAATATTTTCTTTGACATCGGAAATAACTTTTGACAGAAATTCAACTTAATATGAAGCAACATGGAAAGATCTCTAAACTTGCCTCATTCCTCAGCGGTACGTGACTCTTGGAAAGTTTCAAAAGAGGCCACTATGTAAACATTTGCGTAAACTTTATACAGATAAAAAAAATTCAGCACCAAAACGACAAGCAAATAAAAACATCTCCTTATCGCGGGATTAAAAAATTTCTCTACAATGTCGGTAGGCATGAAAAAACTTTTTCCTGTATTTCTTCTATTATAGCTTACTCTCTATAATTTCCATATAGATTATTTAATGCATTATAAATAACTGAGAAAAATAATTAAGAAAAAGTAAAAAGTGTAAATTAGTTATGTGTACATATTTATGTAAATATATATTATGTAAATATATTTAAAATTTAGTTAGGTTTTTAAAGGATTACTTTATGACCTTTATGGGGAACTATTTCATAACTCGGATAGATGTGTGATAAGGAAAATAATAAAAGGCTTAGTGGTCAAGTGAATCGAGGGAGAACGCTTGGAATAACAGAGCTAGTGAACCCACATCGAAATGCACTGAAAAGACAACTATTATCTCAGGTTGAAGGCCAAGAGAGTGGCAGCCATATTGAATAAGAATGAAATACACTCCAGAGAAAAAACATTATGACTACCTATCGATAACGAGTTGGTCCACTTTTGGTGCTCAACACAGCTTCAACCCGCCTTGGCATGGATGCCACAAGTCCTTGGTAGATGGCCGGAGGCAAATTGTAAGAGATGTTTAAGCTATGGTTACGCAAATCCGAGATATTGCGAATTTCTGGTCTTTGAACTCAGATCTGCCGTCCCATGACATCCCAAATGTGTTCTATCGGATTGAGATCGGGTGAGTTAAGCGGATAGGACATTAACTTGAATTCAGCATCATGTTCCTGGAACCACTCCTGCACAATTTTGGCCTTCCGACACGAGGCATTGTCCTGTTGGAACATTCCACTTCCAACTGGAAAAACAGAGGCCATGTAAGGATGCAACTGGTCCGCAATGATATTCTGATACCCAGTAGCATTCATGGTCTGCTCTACCACAACCAAGAGTCCCAGAGACGCCCAAGAGAACGTCCCCCAAAACATAATGCCGCAACCATCGGCCTTTGTAGGATCTACTGTACATTGAGGAAGCAACTGTTCCCCTGAAAGACAGCGTATCCTGACACGGCTATAATAAATGACAAACCGTGATTCTTCTGCCCAGGTAACTCTCTCCCACTGAACTCATACCCGAGAACAGTCGCGATGTTCCCGGGCCATGCGTAGGCGCAGTTGGCGATGACGCTTGGTCATCAAAGGCACACGAGTGGGACGTTTCCTGCGTAGCCTCATATCCAACAGTTTTCGCTGAACAGTGTGCTCCAATACTATTCTACTTGGCCCTTATTCTTGTCAGCTGAGCCACTGTCTGGCTCCGGATTTGCTTCACCATTCGAGACAGTCTCCGACGACCTTTTTCTTTAATAGTGTGTGGACGTTCAACACCATGTCATCTACTTCTGGTTTCACCGTCATTCATCCACTTTGCATAAGTACTAACAACTGTAGATCGCGAACAAACCACGAGTCGTGCAGTTTCGGAAATACTTGTTCCGAACCTTCGAGACATTACAATCTGCCCTCTATCAAAATCCCTTAGATCCGCAGCCTTTCCCATCACACACAGAAGTAAGTAAAAGAATGGTTCTTCAGACTCTCCAGCAGCAGTTAAATACCACTTCCCCCTGATCGCGTGCCTTTCACGCCATCCAGGATAGTTCATTGCAAAATGTAAGAGTATCATAATGTTTTGGCTCTTGAGTGTAAGATGAATAAACAGTAATTATATGTGAAGTTTATCCGTTGCCTTATGTACGTCCTTGTCTGTATACACATACACATCTGTTCGTACAAATGCCTCAAATATATATATATATATATATATATATATATATATATATATATATATATATATATATATATATATATATATATATATATATTATATATATATATATTTATATATATATATATATATATATATATATATATATATATATATATATATATATATATATATAATATATATATATATATATATATATATATATATATATATATATATATATATATACATATATATATATATATATATATATATATATATATATTTATATGTATATATATATATATATATATATATATGTGTATATATATATACATATATATATACATATATATATATATATATATATATACATATATGCATATATACATATATATATACATAAATATATATATATATATATATATATATATATATATATATATATATATATATATATATATATATATATATATATATATATATATATATATATATATATATATATATATATACATATATATATATATATATATATATATATATATATATATATATATATATATATATTTTATATATATATACTAGACGACCCGACAGACGCTGATGCAGTCAAAAAGTTCTATTTCTAGTAAATTATTTTTTTAGTTGTCACGATATATTACAATGGATATTATTCTTGTTATCCACTATAGAGGGTAGACGTTGTCTTATTTTAACGCTGTAAATCCTACAATTGTAAAATGTTTTTAAATAAATTATAATTTGGATCATTTTGATGGAAAAGTAAGGAAAAAATTTTTGTAAATACTGGATGCACCAAGCGTACAGATCACAAATGTAATTAGATTAAATTAAAATTCCCACATAGCGTGCACGAGGATTCGACCAATCCCGTTGAGCTGACCACTGCGCCACAGATACGTTGGCTGTGAAGTATTTCAAGCGGCTTTATAATAATCTCAATAAGCGGAAAATTCTGGAATTTTAATTAAAAAACATTTTCTGTAGAATCAAGTTAAAAATTTAAACCATTGTCGAATCAACTTAATTATATCCACAAAATTTCATCAAAATCAGTCCAGCCGTTTAGGAGTTCTATTTCAAACATACAGACAGAAGACTTTTATGAATAAAGAAATATGTAATCATATTTTTATCACTTTCGGTTTCAATTCTATCTTTCCGGTATTCATTTCTAGCAACCCTAGCGAATGTTCTCAAATATTCTCCTGTGGATTCCTTCCGGTTATACAGCTAAAAATAGATTCTGACGCTTCAGTTACTTCATCCGCGTGACTTGTAGGTGATTGCTAATTGGCCGGTTCAAGAACTATTTAAACAGTGATTGCCGATAGTTCAGTTCCGTCCAGAAGAGTAAACACGAATAAGCTACGATAGTTTTATCCAAACTTTTCATCGTCTTTATTTCTTTGTCCTTCTCGTCTACTCAGCAAGACTGCAGGGCTGAAATATCAGCACAGAACTCTTACTGAGATATGGTAAACAGCATTCATTTTAGATATATATAAATATATATTTCTCTGTGGGTGCACGCGCACGTGTTTGTGTAATGTGCATTTTAACCCACCACAAATAAGAGAAAATATCTAAATGCAGTCAAGTAGCCGGGTAAAAAACACGGGAAATTAGGAAATAAGGAAATTGGGAAATTATTTTAGAGAGCTTATTTTAGCATCTCGTCTCCAGACCTTCTACGTTGAAAGACGTATACATATCATTATATAAGCTTATAAGCCAGCCAATCGTTTGTTATTAGTTAATCATGTAATGGCCTGGATTCAAGAGAAACAAAGTTATATAAATAAGTTATGTAATGATTATTGAGGTAAGCAAGAACTAATTTTGGTGTTTGAAAAGTCACCAATTTTTCAGAATAAGACGAGGAGAACAAAAAAGTTTCGTAAAAGGTTCCAATTTAAGGATAGAATCTTCGAAAATTTATTTTAAAGTGCAATTATATTTCAGTTGTTTGGTTTAAGGTTAAAATATCATTACAAAGTATATATATGGTAAACAGCATTCATTTTAGATATATATAAATATATATTTCTGTGTGTGTGAGCGCACGTTTTTGTATAATGGACATTTTAACCCACCGCAATTGAGAGAAAATATCTAAATGCAGTCAAGTAGCCATAAAAAAACAAGTGAAATTAGGAAATAAGGAAATTGGGAAATTATTTTAGAGATCTTCTTTTAGCATTTCGTCTCCAGAGCTTCTACGTCAAAAAAAAATGTACATGTCATTATATAAGCGTTTAAGCCAGCCAATCGGTTGTTATTACTTAATCATGTAATGGCCTGGATTCAAGAGAAACAAATTATATAAATAAGTTATGTAATGATTATTGAGGTAAGCAAGAATTGTTGTGTGAAAAATCACCAATTTTTCAGAATAAGACGAGGAGAACAAAAGAATTTCGTAAAAGGTTTCAATTTATGGATAGAATCTTCAAAAATTTATTTTAAAATGCAATTATATTTCAGTTGTTTGGTTTAAGGTTAAAATATCATTACAAAGTATATATTTGGTAATATATATATATATATGATTATTACATAATATATAGAAAAAACATGAATAAATTACGATAGTTTTATCTAAAAATTTTGTCTTTATTTCTTTGTCCTTCTCGTCTTCTCAGCAAGACTACAGGGCTGAAATATCAGCACAGAACTCTTACGGAGATGTGGTAAACAGCCTTCATTTTAGATATATATATATATATTATATATATATAAAATATATATTTCTGTGTGTGTGCTCGCACGTGTTTGTATAATGGGCATTTTAACCCACCACAAATGAGAAAAAATATCTAAATACAGTCAAGTATCCTGGAAAAAAACAAGGGAAATTAGGATATTATTTTATAGACCTTATTTTAGCATCTCGTCTCCAGAGCTTCTAAGTCGAAAGATATGTACATGTCGTTATATAAGCATGTAAGCCGGCCAATCAGTATGTTATTCCTTAATCATGTAATGACCTGGGTTCAAATTAGTAAAGCAAGCAGGAATTAATTTTGGTGTTTGAAAAGTCACCAATTTTCCAGAATGGCCAAGGAGAACAAAAAATTGCAATTTAAGGATAGAATTTTCTTAAATTTGTTTTAAAATGCAATTATACTTTAGCTGTTTAGTTTATGGTTAAAATATCGTTGCATATATATATGGTGCACAAATATTTAATTAGTTGTATTCAACAAATAAAAACACTGAAGAGTCGATGACCAACATGAAAATCCTTTATTTAACTTCAAATTGTCATCAAATCACAAATGGCTCATCGGTATTTTCATATACTTTCAGAGCAATGAAACACGCTACACTGCACGTCAAGAGGTCCAGGTAGAAAGACATCCTATTTCATGATCCAGGTATTATAAATTAAATGCACTGAAATGAGAACTTTCAAATTTGCAATCAATCTTTGCGCAAATCCACCATTATTAAAAGCGTTCATGGCCTAGTTAAAAGTAATTAAAGTATTCTAGATTGATTTTATGTCATCACCTAACCTATAAATAAATTTCTAAAACGGTTATAGATTCGGTCATTGTTCAAGATCTGTTTATTGTAAATTCTCATCTTCCAGACACAAACCTTTTGATTAACGATGTTTGTGGGTAATGAGATACAACAAAATTAATTTAAATTAGTTTATTATATATCTATATATATATATATATATATATATATATATATATATATATATATATATATATCTATATATTTAAGGTTATTAAATACATATATATATAATAACCTTTGCTTTTGTACTTCTATGTTCACATTTCTTTCCATTTCTTAAAATCAACTTATACACATACATACACATACACACACACATATATATACTCGACACTGAGAAGTGGTTAAGACATTTAAGACACATTTAATTTCATATATTAAAAACTTCTTTATTGTAATCCTTCTGTCCATAGCTATACCATATAGAAATCCTTTGTTCTCATAATTTGCCACGACAAGCGTGGAGGATGTTATCAGCCCGAGTTCCCGCTTAGAACTATCTTTTTTGGAGTTGCTACCTAAGCAAAATTCCTATGTCTACTTCCGCGTCGGCTTCTTTATTCTGTATAGTTCCGCTCGAGGGTGTGTCTTTCTCCTATTACGTTATCGTTAACTAACTAACTATTCTAACTATCCTAACTAAGTTCTAACTATTTTAATTATAACTCGCTTAATTTTTAACAGTCATTTTTAAAACTGGCATATATATATAAACATATACATACATACATACATATATATATATATATATATAATATATATATATATAATATATATATATATATATATATATATATATACATATATATATATATATATATATATATATACATATATATGTATATATATAATATATATTCATATATATATATATATACATATATATATACATATATATGTATATATATATATATGTATATATATATATATATATATATATATATATATATATTATATATATATATATACATGCACATATACTGAAACTTTCGTTAATTACTTATAATTTTAGAAATACATGTGACTACAATGCCTTCCCCATTTTATCACAAAATATATTAACTTTTTCATACTACGTATTATTGATTTAAAAAATTTAATATTAGATTCGTAAAAAAAATAATTTTAAATCATTTTGCAGTGTCTTTCATTTCGGAGATATAAAAGCAAATATAAGCTGTGATTTTCTTTTTATTAATGATAGGAAAGAAACTATAAAATGTTAATCGTTTTGTGCAGATGCAAATAAAAAGTAGAATATTATACGGTGTGTTAAAACACATTAAACCCTTTAATACTCTTTTTCTCTAATTTCTAAAGGTATATAGAAAAGAGGTATATAGAAAAAGAAAAATCCTTTTTTATTCTTCTAAATAGCACCATTCTTCTAAATGAAGTTATATAGACGCTGAAGATTACAGCATAATAAAACCTCTTGAATTATCCTCAGCATGATAACGGCATGAAGAAGTGAGACTGAAGTAAAGTATTTTAACTGCACTTCGCAAATGAAGAAAAGTTAATAAACATTAATAGATCCAACTTAATAATTTATTTTTCTTATTTATTAAGCCCATATGTCAAGCTAATAATTATACTTTAACGCACAGTAAGTATTATGAAAATAAAGAAGAATTTATTCCAAATGAAGGTAGACATATAAGGAACCAGATGTGTATACCTGATTATTAGAAACTTTATTGGGAGTAATTAGTTTTAATCCAAAAATTCTCATTGATTTCTCATCTGTATATGCTCAGGTCTAACACACGTTGGGAATTAGAAGTCTAGATACAAAATAACGATAATTAGAAAAGTTTTACTTCTGCTATTCGTATTATTGGTATATGATTAAATTATTAGACTATTAAATTCAATTTGTTGCCAAGAAATAAACGATTTCTTCTTGGAAATATTACAAACTAAAGTATTTAAAATTTGGATCCGAAAGAAAAGTAAATGCGAATGTTATATTGCATAAATATTCAAACGAATATTAAGTTTTATTTTGTCAACTTTTAGTATTGATTATTTTTGCTAGATTTTTACGGACGTAAGTAAGTTTTTTTTATCACTGCTTGGGCTGTTCTTTGTTTTTCACACATACGTATAATATATATATATATATATATATATATATATATATATATATATATATATATATATATATATATATATATATATATATGTATGTAAGTATGTATAGATATATGTATATATATATACATATATACATATATATATACATACATGCACATATACTGAAACTTTCGTTAATAACTTGTAATTTTAGAAATACATGTGACTAAAATGCCTTCCCCATTTTATCACAAAATATATTAACTTTTTCATACTACGTATTATTGATCTAAAAAATTAATATTAAATTCGTAAAAAAAATAATTTTAAGTGATTTTGCAGTGTCTTTCATTTCGGATATATAAAAGCGAATATAAGATGTGATTTGTTTTTCCTTAAAAACTACCTCTCTCCCAATGTAATTCATTAAATTCTTTTTCAAGCCTCTAGATTCTTAATCAAAGGAGTTCCCTCGAATTAAAATTGTATCGATACATTTCCCAAAACTTTCTGTCCTATAGATGTAAAGTTTATGGCTATTTAACACGTTTCCAGCTGTCACCAGCAAATTGTTCCGCGTGTTTTTAATAATCTTAATGCGTAATTTGCTGATTAAGTTTCTTCTACCTTGGGAAAATTCTTTCTGTCTTCGGTCTTGGGTGCACCTCTGTTCGAGAAGAGTGATTTTTGTGTTTTTTCTTTGTCTGTCGTTGACTAGTAAAGATGTCCGTTTTAGCAGCTCTAAAATAAAGTTTTAATTAGACTTGGGGCGTACTCTTCAATGTGACCAGACTGCATCGTTATTACTGTTTGCTGGATTAGCTTTCTTCTTGCCTAGTACCCCTGCCAAGTAAAAATAATAGGGGCTATAATGTCCAGCAGTTTTATAATTATTGGATTACATATATATATATATATATATATATATATATATATATATATATATATATATATATATATATATAAATATATATATATATATATATATATATATATATATATGCTGGGAAAAAGATTTAAATGAATTAAAATCCGAGAGAGGAGATTTTTAGGTAAATATTAAAGATAAATAATTTTGATATATTACATATATATATATATATATATATATATATATATATATATATATATATATTATATATATATATATATATATCAAATACTGTGTTGATTGTAAGATAATTTTCTTTCAATTCAGGCTTGCATTTTATATTTGTTATCAAAATTATGGCTTTAAATGATAAAGTTGAATTATTTATTTAGACTTAGACTTTAATGAAGTGTAAAAAAGTATTTTAAAACAATCGAACTGATTATGATGAATGAAACATAAACTAATAAAATAAATTAATTTTCCCTCAAAAGTTGCTAAGTTCACTTAAAACAATAGCCATTTTTCACACTATTTTTCTTAAATTCTAGAAACTTTTTATGTGTTTTACTCTGACGAATTATATTAGTTGAAAAATCAGATGATTTAAAAGAAAATTCAATTTTTTAAATCCTCAAGAAAAACCTTTTACACAAAACAGTAAATAGCATTGAATCCTAATACCTACTAATGTTTCCCATTCATTAGTTTTAAGAAACTAAACCAGAAATATAGCCTGAAATCATTCGATTTTTGACCCGGATGACACCCTCTAAATCATAGCAAAGTTTAAACTAATTAACTTCCACTACTGCTTTAAAATTTCTTTGAATGTATTTGGGGCTATCAGTTATTTAATCCTTATTACTCACTTTCTTTAGACTAAAGTTAAAAAGATCGGTTTGACCGATATCGTTTGTTGCTCTCGTCAACTTGTTTTCCTTCTAAAATCATTGCGAGAGTGCGTAGAGTGTTTCTTTTTCCGTTGATTTCTCTTGTCGTTTGGAAATTTATAAAAGAGTCAACAGCAATCACTCTCTACTTGTGCGAATGAGAAGAAAAGTCATTAAGGATAAGTAAGCTATCAATCTCATGTCCTTAATGATGTGCATTAAACACTTTTCCATGAACATGGAATAAACAAAGTCATTAATAGCATTTGGTAACTGCATTGCTTAATTACTTTCTGTGTGTCTCCAGCACTTCAACCAACCAGACATTAGATATAAAAGTTTTTATTTTGAGAGAGTAAATCTAGGGTCCATGTTTGGGAAATGCGTACATGGGGGTTTTAAGAACATTAGAGGCTTCAAGGGATAAAAGTTAATATATCTTCGAAAAGTGCTGATATTACAGATTGGGTTGAGAGAAAAGAAAATTATATACTATTGTTAACTATTTATTACAAGACATGGGTAATTTAAGATAGTGGTTAATGAGAAATTATCGATTTATAGTTTCAAATGTAATACATAAAAGTCATTTGAAAATATGAATCATTAGGTTAAATGAATGAAATCATTATATAGTAATGTCGTACTTGCATTTATGTTATGGCGCATGAAAAATATCTGATAAGCTAAAATTCATCACTTTAAAATTTTTTTCAATTCGAATTCCAAATGTTTCATCCAGGAAATTGATTTCGAAAAAAAGTGAAAATTTGCTAGTCGTTTCAAAATTTAGAGTAGAAATATTTTAATGTTTTCAAAATTTACAGACCATATCCCATTACTATACTTTTGAGAATATTATATATATATATATATATATATATATATATATATATATATATATATATATATATATGTGTGTGTGTGTGTGTGTGTGTGTGTGTGTGTGTGTGTGTGTGTATAATCCATTTTTATAAAACTCCTTGACAAGGAGAAAACTCTACAGCTAGGAGTAATAAAAATGCAGTTGGGCCTCATATTGAAGAAAACAGAAGTCTAATTGAAACTTTATTCCACAGCGGTAACAACGAACATCTTTTCCACTACACTACAGACAAAGAAAAGCCACAGAGTTCACTCTGATCGAACAGAAGTACATCCAAGAGTGATGACAGAAACAATTTTCCCACGGTAAAAAAAAACTTAATAAACGAATTAAATGCAATATCAGCAAAATGCGAAACCATTTGCCGGCGACAGCTGGGAAACCTGCTGAATAGAGAGAAAGTTTTCAGTTTTATTTCAGAAAACTTTTCTTTGATTAAACTATTTAGAGGCTGGAAAAAAGATTTAAAGGAATTAGGATGAGAGACAGGAGGTTTTTAAGGAAATATTAAAGTTTAATAATTTTGATATACTACATATATATATATATATATATATATATATATATATATATATATATATATATATATATATATGACAAGTCTGTGACAAGCCAAAGTGCCGATATTATCTTGATAATGTTTTTATTCAGGACTATTACACAATTTTCACATCCAACCATCAAACAAGGCGTCGGTCATATGACGGGCAAAGGCTAACAAAAGGACCTTGCTTAGCGTGGATTCATTTGCGACCATACCTCAAAACTTTCTATCCCAATTCTTAAAGGTCAAGCGCTTTTATATGGAGTTATTAGTGATTCATGAGCCTGAATTAAAGATATGCGTTTTCTGCCTTTAAGATCCTAAATTATAAATTTTAGGTTTTCAAATCTGACACACACACACACACACACACATATATATATATATATATATATATATATATATATATATATATATATATATATATACATATATACATATATATATATATATTCATATATATATATATATATATATATATACATATAGAAGTGTTTGTGTGTATATATGTATATGTACAATGATTTTTATAAAAATTAGTTTAACAATTCTATGATAACTTTTAATAATTTGTTTCCCTGAACACATCATAAACATTTTAACTCATGATGGGATTTTTTTCATGACCGCGATATTATTAAATATAAATTCAAATAAAATCTATTTTCATACAATAATTTATTTCTTTGATGAACAATATCCATATAAAAAATAAGTTGAAATACTCTTTTCAAGTATATAAAGGAAGAAAACGAAATTTTGACAAAAGATTTTATTTTATGGTGTAACAAGTAATAAATCTAGATGCAATCTGACGATGATAGACGTTAAACATATTGAATATTGAATTTTATTTAGTTTTATGAACCTATAATTTCATAAGTGTTTCAGCTTAAAATGCCAAAAATTCCTTTTTTGGCATGTTATCCTCAAATATATTCCACAGGCAAAGGATTAAAATGTTGTGTAGCTTAAAACCAATTCTCCAGTCAAATGATAATCTAACATTTGACAATTAACTGATTAAAGCTTCTACTGCAAGTGAGTCTTAAAGTTTTTAAAGTTTTTAAATTTCATACTCGTCTAAGTAATTTTACTTTTAGAAAATAAAATCTAAATTTGAGTCAGACACCACTTTCTCGGCAAATTTTTAAATAAGTTTTAAAAAACTGTTTTTTGATGCAAAATTAAGAAAAACGTTTGAAGGAGATGACAAAATTCTGAGATCATATTTAATATTTTTAATTATTAACAATAATAGTTGTTGTAAAAATTTACTTTATTATGCAAAATCAAAAATAAGCACTAATCATGCATATTATGTATTTGTTTTAAGAAATATAAAAATTAAATTGCAATATTTTCAATTGGAAGGAAACAAAATAATTTCTCGTAAAATTCAGTAGAATAATTTTCAGTTTTATATACTTTATTCTATTTATAATTTTATTCTGAATTATAATTGTATCTTAGCTATCTCTAACAATATACTTTGTAAAGAAATTTTGCTGACACCTGGAGGGAAAGCAACAAAATTTAAGAAATTCCTTACACATATTTCTATGTGTATATAAAAGAAATATTAACTTACGCCAATTCCTTAAACAGTTTTATTTTATAGATTAGGGAAAACCTTAAAAAAATTTAAAATTTACATCTGTGGTACTAAAAAAAGACGTTAATGTATGGATTTTAAAGAAAAGCAAACATGGAGGAAAAACTATTTAAAATTTTCATTTCTTAAGAATTATCTTCATGAAAAAAATTCTATATGTAAATACCTTTTTAAACACATTCAAACCTTTTTTTAACTTTTCCTTGGAATCGAGAACATTTTGAGAATTTTATAGTAAAATAACATCAAAATAGCAAACTGTATTAATGAACATTTTTCTTTGAACTAATTTTTTTCTCTATTTCACAGAATATTTCAGCATGGTAGCTTAGTAAGCAAAGCCGTCGTCTGTTCATTGATAGCCTGAAAATGGTTCAGACCTTCGACCAATCAAAATCCTCTGCAGGCAACTTAAAAAAAATTTAAGCTAGAAACAACCCAGCAATAAAAACCAGTTCATAAAAGCAATAACTAAGTTTTATATCATAACAACTGAAGATCTTAAATATTATTTAACTCCATGGAAAGGCTTTCTAAGCCCCTAATTGAAACCAAACGTTACCCAATTTATAACTGACATTGTCATATTGCTCGTAACTCTCATACTCTTGAAGTGTTTAACTTTGCGTTATAAAGTTGTTTAATTAATTTCTTAATTAAATTATCTTTTTATTGATGTATAGTTTTAAGGTATTGTATAAAATGCTTAGTGTTTTGAACTCTCAAACATCAAAAACAGATTTCTCCAAAAAGGTTTCCACAACTTTGGACGCTAATATAGTTTTTATCTCAACATACATAATTCAATAATTATTAATCAATAATTTAAATAACTTTTAAAAGAGTAATTTTCGAGTTTTATAAGTATTTGAAACACATTTTTAATCATTATATATCTTTGAAGTTTATCGACAATTTATCCTATAGAATAGAATATAAAATTTAGTTAAAAGCAAATTAATATATTTCGAAAAGCAAAAATGAATCTTTTTTTAAATCAAAAGAGTTATTATATATAAATTGTATGGAAAAATGTTATTTTAACTGTTATTATTTTTTCTAACTATGTTTAAAGTGCATTCTTATCATAATTTCTAAGATTTATTCTAAAGTCTAAAAAGTATCCTATGAATAAAAATTACCTTATCGTACGTAAAAAAATATGTTCATGTAACATTTTCAGAAATAGATATTTTTAAACAGTTAAAAATTATTAATTTTAAGAATCATTCAGATTTTTAAAATTAATAATTATAAATAAAAATTATCCTATTACAAGTAAAAAATATGTGTATGAAACATTTTCAGAAATAGATAATCTCAAACAGTTAAAAATTATTAATTTTTAAAACTCATTGAAATTTTAAAATTAATAATTATAAATAAAAAATTATCCTATTATGCGTAAAAATATTCGCATGAAACATTTTCAGAAATAGATATTTTCCAAGAGTTAAAAATTATTAAATTTAAAAATCATTCAGATTTTTAAAATTAATAATTATGAATGAAAATTACCCTATTATACGAAAAAAGGATGTGCATGAAACATTTTCAGAAACGGATATTTTTTGAAACAGTTAAAAATTATTAATTTTAAAAAACATTCAGATTTTTAAAATTAATAATTATGAATAAAAATTATTCTATTATACTTAAAAAATATGTGCATGAAACATTTTTAGAAAGATATTTTTTCAAACAGTTAGAAATTATTAATTTTAAAAATCATTAAGTTTTTTAAATTAATAATTATAAATAAAAATTATCCTATTATACGAAAAAAATATGTGCATGAAACGTTTTCAGAAATAGATATTTTTTTAAACAGTTAGAAATTATTAATTTTAAAAATCATTAAGATTTTTTAAATTAATAATTATAAATAAAAATTATCCTATTATATTTAAAAAAAACATGTGAATGAAATATTTTTAGTAACAGATATTATCAAACAGTTAAAAATTATTAATTTTAAAATATTCAGATTTTTAAAATTAATAATTAGGGATAAAAATTATTCTATTATACTTAAAAAATATGTGGATGAAACAATTTCAGAAACAGATATTTTTTTCAAACAGTTTAAAATTATTAATTTTAAAAATCATTCAGTTTTTTAAATTAATAATTATAAATAAAAATTATACTATTATATGTAAAAAACATGTGCATGAAAAATTTTCAGTAACAGATATTATCAAAAAGTTAAAAACTATTAATTTTAAAAATTATTTATATTTTTTAAATTAATAATTACGGAAACTTTATGGAATTATGAAAACGTTCACATAAATATATCGCTGGTAACACATTACATTTTAAAGCAAATTGTTTAAAAACAAATTAAATTAATTTTGAAACTCCACTATCCCAATGAAATTTAAAATAAATAAATATTTCACATAATTTGCTTTCAATACACATTTAATTTTCTCCACGCACTATTAAAAGTCTGTTACTTATTGTACGCTAAATAAATGAACTCGTAAAATATGACAATTTTATTATTCATAATGTATAACCCCGCTGGTAATTAACTTTTAACCTGACATTTATGCGGACATGAATTCTCTCCTTTTTATTTCTCTTTTTTTTTAGTTGCATGAGAAACATTTCTTCAGAGGTAATGACGTTGAAAAGAAAGAGGATTTATTAGGTAATAGCTTTAATATTTTACTGATAAAAATATCTTTACGGCAAGGCAGCTTGAAGCGGTGTTCACGTTGATAAAACTTTAAACATTTTTCACAAATTTTCCAATTAAAGAGTAGTTTGTGAAGTATTTTGACTTTAATGATATAACATTAATTTTTTGCTTTAACATTGGAAAGATCGGTGTATTTTTTTTCCTTTAACTATTTTTTAATTTTTAAAAATAAATATAGCTCATTAAAGTGCGAAACTTTTTCGTATCTGCGAATTACAAGCATTTATTACTCTTTACTTCCTTATATGAAGTAAACGATGTATTATAATCAAAAAAAATTTTAATGTTTAGATTTTTTAAAAAATACTCAGATCAGAACAGAAAAATGTGTCGCTGTTTTTCTCTTAGATACATGTTCAGTCACTTTGTCATCGTAAACCAGCTTCATTCCATCGATGTAACCTGCTTTAGCTCTTTGTTAATGTAGCTTACTGCATGATTATTGTCTGATAATAATTTAATGATAGCATAAGTACTTAGATATTCCTTTTTTAAATTGATATATTCTGTATATATTTAACCCATTTTTTAACAATTGTTTTAATATTTCTTTACGTTTATGTGTGATAACATAATAATTTAATAACATATGAAAATGCTAGAAATATTTTTAAAGGGTTTATTTTTGCACTATTTTAAATTAGCCCGTTTTAAAAGTCACTAATTGCACACAAACGTCTTTTCATGCTGTTAATTTTTGTGAAAACAGTGATTTAAAAACCCTTTCCTCTAAAATTAAGATTTAGATTTCTGTATATCTGATATTGGGAATAAGATATTCTACTACTAATATATCCATCAAGTCTGCTAATTAATAAGGAGTAAAATCATAGTAAATTCTTTAATACAAATAAGACTATAAATAAAATAAAATTATCCATTTGAAACTGAACCGAAAACTAAAATTTATATGGTATATTTATTCTTATACTAATATATCCATTAAGTCTACTAATTAATAAGGAGTAAAATCATAATAAATTCTTGAGGAGAAATAAGACTATAAATAAAATAAAATTATCCATTTGAAACTGAACTGAAACCTAAACTGTATACAGTACATTTATTCTGATACTAATATATCCATCAAGTCTACTAATTAATAAGGAGTAAAATCTTAATAAATTCTTTAGTACAAATAAGACTATAAATATAATAAAATTAACCATTTTAAACTTAATTGAAAACTAAAATTTATATGGATATTTTTTCTACTACTAATATATCCATCAAACCTGCTAATTAATAAGGAGTAAAATCTTAATAAATTCTTTAGTACAAGTAAGACTATCAATAAAATAAAATTATCCGTTTGAAACTGAACCGAAAACTAAATTTTATACAGTATATTTATTCTGATAATCAAATATCCATTAAGTCTACTAATTAATAAGAAG
This sequence comes from Pardosa pseudoannulata, assembly GCA_032207245.1. Taxonomy (NCBI): domain Eukaryota; kingdom Metazoa; phylum Arthropoda; class Arachnida; order Araneae; family Lycosidae; genus Pardosa; species Pardosa pseudoannulata. Next base: position 106,886,496 of record CM063511.1, read on the forward strand.
TAAAATCATAATAAATTCTTGAGGAGAAAAAAAGACTATAAATAAAATAAAATTATCCATTTGAAACAGAACTGAAAACTAAAATTTATACGATACATTTATTCTGATACTAATATATCAAGTCTACTAATTAATAAGGAGTAAAATCTCAATAAGTTCATTAGTACAAATAATACTATTAATAAAATAAAATTATCCTTTTGAAACTGAACCGAAAACTAAACTTTATACGGTATATTTATTCTACTATTAATTTACTCATCAAGTCTACTAATTAATAAGGAGTAAAATCTTAATAAAATCTTAATAAATTCTTTAGTACAAATAAGACCATAAATAAAATAAAATTATCCATTTGAAACTGAATCGAAAACTGAAATTTTTACCATATAGAAACGAAAAATAATACGTTTCGACTACCTAGTTTTAGCCCATTTTTGCTGAAGATTGTGACTTTAATATATATCCCAATCCTCTCTTCTTTAGAATGCACCATTAACTTATTGTGTATTTTATGTATTTAATGTTGATGTTAAAGAACACCGTTTGGTATTACTCATTAAACCATTGAAATACTTACCTAGTATACATTTCGAGACTGCGCTAAGAGTCCAAGGTAGTAAGCATCAAGATTTACCCACTTACCTTTATCAATTTGCCCTTGAGAAGATTAACCTTCTATGGTTAATCAGATTTATAATGACAACAGTAGAGAGAACAATGAACTTGTGGCAATGAAGGTCTTATATTATATCCCTGTTAGATAGACAAATTCGAGCCATGAATCCCACATTTCTTCTCTGTTTTGGGGCTGAACTTAAAGCTACCAAAGAGGTAATTGGGGCTTTATTAACTCCACCTGCGAACATTTTGAGATGGACACAAAGCCACAGTGCCCCGAAGCAATGGACAAATATTTAACATAGAACATTTGTGTCGATACTGAATGGTCTGAGCTCTTTCACGGTAGTACAGTATTTACTTCTAGTGGTTTTAGTCATATATTGGTCTCCAAGATAACGAACCTCAGACATATTTGCTAAGGATGATTCTTCTAGTTCATTAACTACAAATTTTGACCTGATCTTTTTTAAAATTTGTTATAAAATACAGGTTTTAAATCAACAATTATGGAGGACTCTTCCGTCTTACTCGTGATGGCTCTTAAGTTCTCCTAGAAATGACATCTGCTTCAACATGGGAAATATGTGTATGTTATCATCAGTACATTCATATGTGGACACAAATCAAGTTCAGCTTCAGGAACTTTACATATGTTAATGGAAAGACTTCTTTCAGTTATACTCTAAATGTATTTCTGTTCATGTCTTTCGTCCTTCACCTTTGGAATTGTGTGAGATTTCTCCGTGAGTTACCTACTTACCTCACTTCTTCTCATTTACAATTTTTTAAGATACATGACCTCCTGACCTTGATTTAGCTCTCTACCAGACCAAGAGGAATAAGTCACAACACAAAAACCACTCAACTAAAATATTTTATTTCACTTACTCATCCTTTTAAGAAATATTGATTTTTAAAATGAATCTCATGTTAAACATCAAGTCCATGGTTTAAGATTATATGTAAAAAACATATCTGACAAATTTAATACAGAATTTTTATTCCACCAGCAGATGGTATCGAACAAGAAATATTTGATGGCATGTGAATCAAATAAAAAAATAAGTTAAAAGAAAACATACACTTTCCGGCCTTTTTCATAAAAAGCAAATATTTATTTTCACTAAGTTATTTTATGCCTGCCCCGACTTACTCTCTCTCTCGGTGTAAAGTAGAATTATTTGCGGATAAATATTATTTCTGCGGCAGAAAGTGTTTTATTGGCATTCATAAATATAGATTGGAAACGAAATCACAGCAAATGAAGTTTTTTTCTTCTTTTACTGTTGCATCAAAGTTTCAGATGGGCAATTACCATAAAAAAGAAACTGAAATATTCAAGTCTCCCCACTTCGCAATGACATTAAAAGTATAACTGGAAAAAAGATGAAATTTTTACTTTCATACTCTTGTTGACCTTCAGGAAATGGTTTGAGGCTAAATTATACAGATTTATTTTTATAATGTTTTCCATTACTATTCATTGTTTATCATTATAATTTTTCTTTTTCTATCGTGAAATGAGATACAAAATTTATGAAGGAGATGAAAATAAATAAAATTAACTTTGGCAAAGAAACTGAGAGTGAAAACTTCATTTTCTAGATATTGAAAAAAAGAGGGATGAAATTGCCTTTCCTAACAAGAAGTAGACATTGTTTGTTTAAGAAAAAATTATTCAAATAGGCATCACGTATCAAATCATGATGTTATTTGTTAAACCTTATGTATATAAAAATGTGCAAATTAATCTGTACACAAGTGCAATAATAAATGTTGATCAAAATGTTTCTGTTTCAATGCGTAGTTGCAGAGTATATGCAAATTAGCTCTGCGTCGATGCAGGTATTTAAGCACTGACAATGAAGCTTGGAATTATTGTTGCATCTGTTTACTTCCCAAAAGTTTCAAGTAGTTGCAAAAAGTGATGAAGCACTAACAGTGGCAACATGAAACTACTAAAAATACTACTAAATGCAATGCAACCAAATAAAATCAGGATGGCGACGATACCAGGTGACAAAATATGGTGCCATTACTGAAAACTTAAATCGAAAACGTTGACCTTGCAGAAGAGTCGTCTTTCATCTCCTCGTTCTTGGAAGTTCAAATGCCAGTCATCTTCTGGGAAAGTGATTCTTACCTGCTCTTTGAATAGCAGGGTCCATTGCTTATTGTTCATTAGCCCTCGAGTGAAAAACAGTCAACCGTAGTGCTTCAAAGCAAACAAAACAAAACCATTGCTTATTGATTACAAAGAACCGGGGTTTCTCCATAACTAGGGAGCGGTATTGTAAAACACTGGAGAGTTTATGACGTAAAATCAAAGCGAAACGTCAAGGGCAAAATGTTGCGTCTATAGCCGTCAAAGCGAAGTTTACTATGTGTATGACGTCAATAGCCGTACAAAACGAAACAGTCGTTTTTTAAACACTACGGTTTTAACGGCACAAATGCGCATTTACCGGCGTACAAGTAGAAGCCTAGTGTCATGTTTTGGAAACAAATTTTTAAGTTGAATTTTGTTTTCCACCTGTTCGTTTTCCACACCGAAAATAATGTGTAATAATTATAAAATTATAATAATTTTTTGTCATTTATTTATCTTTGATTATAAACTAACATTTCGTGTAAAACTCCCAAAAATACTTTGTTACACAAAATAAAATTGCTCATTTGCGTCATTAAACCTGTCATTTACGTTTTTAAATTTTTGCTGTTATAGCCACCATCGTCCCATTTTTTATTGTCTAGAGTCCGCTGGCGCCATAACGGTTAAAGCCGCAACCTAATTACTGGTGCTGAATTAATCAAAATTAAGTTTATTTAATCAGAAAGAATAAAACTATATTTCTGATATTCTAAAAATTACAAAACCATATAGTGGTAATTTTCGAACTTCGCTTGTTTCTAATGTCCGTCAATGTGTAAAATGAGTGATTCTGATTCGTGATAACGTACGTCCTCATTTCTCAAAAATCATAAAGCAGAAGTTGCACTTCCTAACATGGAAGAGACTCTGTTAAAAGGTTGTTTTTTATTCAATAATTTTCCCAAAAGTTAACCTCTTTTGTCAGACTTAAAAGTGCAGCGGGTAGTTTCGGACTGTTACAAGCAGCAGAAAGAACAGTTTTACCAAAGAAGCATATTCGACCTGGTGAAGCAGTATAATAATTGCCAATATACTGATGAGCATTTTCATGACTGGCAAGCATAATCTATTCCGTAAAGTGTTAAGAGGAAACTTTTTGAAAGTCCTTTAAATAAAAATGTTGTGTATAATTATTTATATTGGTATTGGTACAAAATTATTTGTAGGTTTGTATATTATTCTGTTGGCAATGATAGAATAGACAATATAAAAACAAAATCTTATTTTAATAAAATTAAAGAAATAGTTAATGAGACACAACATGCGTGAACTCTAATATTTATAAGAATAGCTATAGTATGTATAGTTGCTGCATGATTGGAAAGTCCATATATATGGTCATTTTAAAATGCATCAAGCGAAATCAACAGTTATCCCTGTTATCATCAAAGTAATTGCAATCCAATTTGGAAAGTCCATATATATGGTCATTTTAAAATGCATCAAGCGAAATCAACAGTTATCCCTGTTATCATCAAAGTAATTGCAATCCAATTTGGAAAGTCCATATATATGGTCATTTTAAAATGCATAAAGCGAAATAAACAGTTATCCCTGTTATCATCAAAGTAATTGCAATCCAATTTGGAAAGTCCATATATATGGTAATTTTAAAATGCATCAAGCGAAATCAACAGATGTCCCTGTTATCATCAAAGTAGTTGCAATTCATTTGACATAACTCTATGAGAGAGAAATCAAAACTAAAACCTCAAGGAATGACTCACTTTAACACTCTCATAGCCCTACAAACAAAAATTAATCGTATATTAAACTCCAGAAAATATTCTAAACCATTGCATATATATCTATATCAGTTTCATCTGAAGTTACTTTTAAGTATTTTGATATCGCAACAAAATATAGGATATATGTATAAGGAGTGAAAACAGAGAATGCTTCTGCCGGAGTGAAGTTCATTTGCATTATGAAAGAGTTTTCACCTATATACTTATTTTCTGATACGTTTAGAAAGTTTTAAATAAAATTCGCTCTTTAAACAAAAATGGTAAAATAAAAAGAAGAATGTAGTGCAGAAAGTAATTTTTAATCATTATTATGTCAGATCTACGGAAAAAGGATTAGGAAATTAATTGATTTTACAATGCACAGGGCCGAGTTCAATCTGCAATGTAGTAAGAAAACTTCAATTTGAACGGAGTATTTTGATCAGCTAAGAATTTTGAAAGGGGCTTTTGATCATAACCAACTTTTTTCATATCAGCACTAAACCAATCATAGTTTGACTGTCAAAATCAAACAATTTTACTCTTTGAAACAGAAACATTTTTCACGTTTCCCTAAAAAAGTATTTCTTCTAATTCAATGTTTTTACATATCCGAAGAACTCAAAAAATTTCTTAATGTGGTTATGAGGGTTGGAACTTTAATAGTAGCAACACTGCTGTAAAAACGCTACACAACAAAACTAAAGAATGTCGCGTATGTCACACGTAAGCTACATACCCGCCTTACCGCTAAGCAAAAATCCTAATTCATACGAATGAGGAATGACGCAAAGAACTGATCCTTGTATTATCTTGTGGTCTTAAATAAGTGTTGTTAGGATGTTTTCAAAACAAGAACAACGAAAACGAACGTCAATGTGCCAGAGGTCGTACATCACGACAATGTCATCTAGGGCTTCAACAGGCTTGGCTTGTGATGAATCTGCATTTCTTACAGAACTGTAGCAAGATGTGTAAAAGCCTTCAGTGAAGGACTCCAAAATGTGGCAGACATGCAGACAAGTCTTCCTAGTTTCAGCGATGCCGAAGTGCATGCTGTTACCGCACTAATTCACAGTGACCGATGCCAAACGATTCGTGATCTGGTCCGAAAGACAAGATTTGCGCATACGACTGTGATACCCATTCTGAAGAAACGCCTGAGCATGAGAAAAATTCTGCACTTTCTGAAGAACACCCCTATCTCGGCCACATACAACGCAAGCGGGGCCTGATTTATTCTATCAATGGGGATGGGAAGTGCTTTACCATCCAACATACTACCCAGATCTAAGCCCTTGTGACTTACTTAATATGATGAAGAAACCACTTCGTGGCATTCGCTTCAGAACTGTTCCAGAGATTCTTGAAGCAATATACCTAACTATCAACAGAACAAGCGCTGCTACAGTTTCTGCGACTTCCACATTGTTGAAAACTGGTTATACACAATGTTGACGACTATATAGAAGGACTGTAAAACATGGGACATGAATCACTTTTGCATTCCGTGTAAATAAATAGTTGCCACTCTTAAAGTTCCAACCCTTGTATTTTATACATGACTCAACAATAATTGATATCGTGTAAATGCAAATTAAGACGTACATGTAATTATATACAGATAGAATAAATCCACGATTTTGAATTGTTTATCTAACCGAAAAATACCAGACTGTTTTAATTTACACTCAAAGCAAGAATTAATTTCATATTAAGAAGAAATTTTATACAAATGTTTACTTCTCGTGTAGTTATATGAGTTACACTGTCATATAATATTGCACATGTTCAACTGCCAAAGTTTAGAAGTACACCGTGATAAAGGTAATGTTCAATCTCTCCACTCCTACATAAAAGGACATTTAGCAATTGGGATAGAATGTCACTCACGAAGCAACATGCAGCCCATCAGAGACAATGGCGTGGATATAGTAGCAGAGTGCACGCTTCAAATAATTCGAGAGATTGTGGAATAGAGTTGCGCTTTAATACAAGAAGGGTTTAATAATTATTCTATAGATAACATATTGATCACAGTAAACTATATCCAAAATATGTTTCATATTTGTAATTACGTCATACTACTTAAATGAAGATATTGATAGGAAATTTCCATTCACTCACTGTCTAGAAACATCTTAAAGGGACAAAGCATTTTCAAAGACTTAAAACCTTCATCGTAAGAACATTTATAATTCATCTTAAATCAAATAGTTCTGCTCATTTTAGAATGATTTTGTTGCAACGTTTTTAGTAACACTGTAGAGTTGAAAGAAATATTCAGTTTTGTATAGTAATGTTTAAATTAATAGTAATGTTTTGCAATGTTTAGTAGAGTTAAAAATAAAATCATAGGAAAATATTTTACATTAAAACATATATTCCCAACGAAGGCTGTACCACCCCCAGTGGTTTTTAAACCCTTTCATGCAGATGATAGAGGGTTCAGAAGCTAATGGGGTGCTTTAAGGGTATGAATCATTAGACATAATATCTACATTCGTAGACAAAAAAACGACACACTGAGAATATGTAAAGCACGTGAGTCGCTGAGGCAAATCTTATATGCGCAACTGGCAGGATATCTAACAGAAGGAATTTCGATTCTAGGTCATAAATTCTTTGTGAATTTCATTCCGTGTACTCAGGTAGACTGTAACTATGCCTCGCATATAGGTTAGCAAAAGATATGCTCAGCTATCAGTATTTGAAAGAGGATGTGTAGTTCGGATCAAAGAATCCGGTTCGTCTAATCGGCTAATTGATCGACATTTGGGAAGGATCCATGACATTATTAGACGATGTTGGCAGAAATGGGTGCACCATGGCCGAATAGTCAAGAAGGAATCGTTCGGACAAGGGAAACGACAGAACGTGAGTACCACGCAATCGTCAGAGAGGTATTCACAGTTCCATATGCATCATTACCATCAATTGTACGTGCAACTAGTTCTTCCATGACTGCAAAAAGTATTCTTAGGTGGTTCACGGAAAGAGTACTAAGATCATGCTGCCCCTTGTATCAATTACCATCGACCTCTGAACAATAACAACCGCATTTGCAGTTGTGTCGGACTCAGTTGAACTGGAATGTCACTGACTGGAGTAGAAAATTCTTTACTGGTGAGTCTCGCTTGGAACTGAGCAACGATGATCAGAGAAAATTTGTATAAAGAAGCCCCAGACAACGATGGAATACCAACCTAGTTGCCTTTCAGCGTACAGGCCAATAACCAGAAGTGATGGTCTGGGGTGCCATTTCAGTTTATAGTAGGATCCCTTTGGTTGTCACATAAAAAGCCAGACCCCTAAAAAGGTCCACTGTAGTTTTTCTCAGAAAACTGGGAACAGCTCTTTCTTCTCCCCAAATCCTCCACCTCTTATTCGTTGCTTGTTGGACCATATCCTGTTTAAGAGTTTTCTTAAGAAACAGATTAACCAATAATTTAGTTGCATAAAATGAAAGAGGGCGTTTCATGCGTTGATCTATCAAGGCTCCCTTTTTACCCGGTGTATCAATCTTTTCATTGACCAAAATTCCACAACGGGCAGGAACCCACTGGAAAGAAATTATATGCTCCAATGTTTTACACAAAGGCTTACATACTCAACATAATGAAATAACAATTATTTCATACAAAGGTAATTATATTTTTATAAGTAGTGAAGTATACATTAATATTTATATAAAGCAATAGAAAATTTTTGAGAGTACCCATACATCAAACTATTTCACAAGTATTTGTGGTAAGTACTTATTTGATTTTCTGTATTTAGTTAAGAAATTAGTGTAATGAATACACTTCAGCTGTATTGTAAGAGAAGAAGTATGTAATTTACTTAAATGCAATATTTTAGTTGAAAAACTTAATTTAGTTAAAAAATTATTGATTTAGTTAAAGATTTTTCTATTCTGTGGAGTCAGAAACGTTTCAGTTCCCTTAATGGGGCACGAGAATCATAAATCTCTTTAAAAGAAAACGCATTTTTTATCTTAAAACATGTACAAACTTTTGTAAATCAAACAAAAATCTACATGATTCTACAATAATTGCAAAAGTGGATACTCTATTTTTTGTTTTATAATGTTATTGTAGAGCACGTCCTCTTTAGGGTATTGAATGCTAATGAAAAATAATCTCATTTATAGATTACCGTATGCTAAGAAGCGATACATAAAAAAGTAAGTGTAATAGTATATTCATTTAGTTTTACAGTCATTTGATATTAATATTGTTAAAATAATTTTCATGAGAGTTAATCAACATGCAGAGAATGGTAGATATTTCTTAAAACAACAGTGCTGGAATCTTCAACTCAAGAGAATACTGAGGCCCGAGCGTTACAAAAACATTTATTTAGTGTTTGGGGCTTTAAGATAGATGCTGTTAAAAATACAGTGTTTTCTGGTTAGAATGATGAAATATAAAGCTATGATTTAAGTTTTAAATGTGCAATACTTATGTTTGTGCTTTTGGAATGCCAATAAAAAAAATCTTCTCTCTTACACTTTTTTATTTTTATTTAGTTTTTGTGGCTTTAGGTGAAATGCTGTTAAATATACATTGTTTTCTGGTGAAAATGTATATTTAACAGCAATGATGAAATATAAAGCTGTGATTTAAGTTTTAAACTTGTATGACTTATGTTTGAGCTTTCGGAATGTCAATAAAAAAAGATCTACTCTCTACAGACTTAGTGCACTCGCATATACTTTTTATTTTTATTTAGTGTTTGGGGCTTTGGGAGAGATGCTATTAAATATACATTGTTTTCTGATTAAAATAATGAAATATAAAGCTGTCATTTAAGTTTTAAACTTATGTATGACTTATATTTGTGCTTTCGGAATGCCAATAAAAAAAGATCTCTCTAGAGACTTAGTGCACGTGCATACACTTTTTTATTTTTATTTAGTGTTTGGGGCTTTAGGAGAGATGCTGTTAAACATACATTGTTTTCTGGTTAATATGATGAAATATAAAGCTCTGATTTAAGTTTTAAACTTGCGTATGACTTATGTTTCTTTCAGACGTATTCTTTCGGAATGCCAATGAAAATAGATCTACTCTCTAGAGACTTAGTGCACTCGCATACAATTTTTTATTTTTATTTATTGTTTGGGGCTTTAGGAGAGGTGCTGTTAAACATACATTGTTTTCTGGTTAAAAGGATGAAATATAGAGCTGTGATTTAAGTTTTAAACTTGCGTATGACTTATATTTCTTTCAGACGTATTCTTTCGGAAAATGAAAATAGATCTACTCTCTAGAGACTTAGTGCACGCCCATACACTTTTTTACTTTTGTTTAGTGTTTGGACCTTTAGGAGAGGTGCTGTTAAACATACATTGTTTTCTGGTTAAAAGGATGAAATATAAAGCTGTGATTTAAGTTTTAAACTTGTGTATGACTTATGTTTCTTTCAGACGTATTCTTTCGGAATGCCAATGAAAATAGATCTACTCTCTAGAGACTTAGTGCACGCCCATACAATTTTTTATTTTTATTTATTGTTTGGGGCTTTAGGAGAGAGGCTGTTAAACATACAGTGTTTTATAGTTAAAATGATGTAATATAGAGCTGTGATTTGAGTTTTAAACTTGTGTATGACTTATGTTTCTTTCAGACGTATTCTTTCGGAATGCCAATGAAAATAGATCTACTCTCTAGATACTTAGTGCACGAACATACCCTTTTTTATTTTTATTTAGTGTTTGGGGCTTTAGGAGAGATGCTGCTAGACATACATTGTTTTCTGGTTAAAATGTTGAAATATAAAGCTGTGATTTAAGTTTTAAACTTGTGTATGACTTATGTTTGTGTTTTCGGAATTCCTATAAAAAAAGATCTAAATAATAAAAAAAAATAATGTCAATGATCTAATCTCTAGAAACTTAGTACACACACATATACTTTTTTTATTTTATTTTTTTAGTATTTGCGGTTTTAACTCTTAATTTGACATGATATTTTTTCAAATATTTTTTAATTTTAATATTTGTTATTTTCCCATGTCTATATAGACATTAGGATCTCTGTAAAATACACAAAAAATATCATTTTCCATTGTTGAGATAATTAATGTCCGCTGTGGCGAACGCTGACAGTTATGTTATATAGTAGTTATAAATCTACATGTCCGGTGTAGCGGACTTAGTCAAATTAAGGGTTAAGAGAGAGGCTGTTAAACATATATTGTTTACTGGTTAAAATGGGGAAATATATAGCTGTGATTTAAGTTTTAAACTTATGTATGACTTATGTTTGTGCTTTCGGAATGCTAATAAAAAAAGATCTATAGTCCAAAATACTTTTAAAAATTAATATTCCAAATAATCTGAAATATATTTTAAACTTTGAATAGAGTATATTTCAGAATACAAATTTTCTGTTCATCATCAAAAGCAATTTCTTTTGTTGTTCGGCTCAAAAAAGTTACGCCGGGCTTCTGAGGCCCGGCGCGTTCTCGTGTAAATCCAAGAAGCGCGTGTACTCTCGGATTAAGTATATTTATTTCAGAACTTTTTTTGTTAAAGATTTATGACACTGAAATTTATGTATCTCAAGTTTTATCTTAGTTACATGGTTAGAACTTTGAATAGATATTGTTTAGAAAATTTTCTTTACTTTGAGTTCGGGATTTTAAATTAAGAGTAATAATTTTCAAAATATTGTACATAAGGCAAAAACTCGACCAGAGAAATCCTTATTAATTTAAAAATTATTTTTTAAAAATTGTATATTTTATAAATTATTTTTTGTAAATTATAAATTATAAATTAAATTTTTTTAATTTAATAACTCTTTTAGTAAAAGTTTTATAAATTATTTTATAAATTATTATTTTTATGATAATAATAATTTATGATATTTTATAAATTATTTTTTAAAAATAATTTATATACGCATTTAAAAATTTGTTTGCAATATTTTTATAAATTCTTGATGCAAATCACTTTATTTTATATTCTCATTCATGTGTTATATCAAGATTAGAATGCATTTAAATTTTAAATTTTTAAGTGTTTAAAACTAAACTTTAAGAAACTTCAACATCTGTACATACTTATGCGTAGTAAAGACCGTTTAAACCTATATAAGTATATTTATTTCAGGACTCTTTTGTTCAAGATTTATGAAGAGATATTGTTTAGAAAATTTTCTTTAGTTTGACTTCGAGATTTTAAATGAAGAGTAATAGTTTTTAAAATATTGTACGTAAGACAAAAACTCGACCAAAGAAATTCTTTTTAATTTATAAATTATTTTTAAAAAATAATTTATATACGTGTTTAAAAATGTGTGCTGCTCAGTAGTTTTATAAATCCTTGATACAAATCACTTTGTTTTATATTCTCATCCATGTATTATATCAAAATTACTGCATTTAAATTTTAAATTTTTAAGTGTGTAAAATTAACCTTTAAAAAAACTTCATCACTTGTATAACTTTGTAATATACGTAGTAAAGCCCGTTTAAACCTATATAAGTATATTTATTTCAGGACTTTTTTGTTCAAGATTTATGAAGAGATATTGTTTAGAAAATTTTCTTTAGTTTGATATCGGGATTTTAAATTAAGAGTAATAGTTTTCAAAATATTGTACAAAAGACATAAACTCAACCAAAGAAATCCTTTTTTTATTTTAAAAATTTTTAAAAAATAATTTGTATACACATTTAAAAATCTGTGCACAATATTTTCATAAATCCTTGATACAAATCACTTTATTTTATTTTCTCATTCAGGTATTATATCAAAATTACTGCATTTAAATTTTAAATTTTTAAGTATGTAAAATTAAACTTTAAGAAACTTCAACATTTGTATAAACGTATAATATACGTAGTAAAGTCCTTTTAAACCTATATAAGTATATTTATTTCAGGACTCTTTTGTTCAAGATTTATGAAGAGACATTGTTTAGAAAATTTTCTTTAGTTTGACTTCGGAATTTTAAATGAAGAGTAATAGTTTTTAAAATATTGTACATAAGACAAAAACTCGACCAAAGAAATTCTTTTTAATTTATAAATTATTTTCTAAAACTAATTTATATACACATTTAAAAGTTTGTACGTAATATTTTTATAAATCTTTGGCACAAATCACTATATTTTATTTTCTCATTCATGTTTTATATCAAGATTAGACTGCATTTAAATTTTAAATTTTTAAGTGTATAAAATTAAACTTTAAGAAACTTCAACATTTGTATAAACGTATAATATACGT
>CM063511.1:106906740-106916740 GCA_032207245.1 Pardosa pseudoannulata
ATTTGTAACATTGCTATTTAAATAGTTCAAATTATGCTTTCAAAGTCCATTTTTAGAATACAAAACAAAAAGTCTACTAATTGGGGTGAATAACTTTAAATTGTTACTTTTTATTAATGACTGATATGATTTATAGGGAATATCATAATCACGAAATATTTCGGATTAGAACAAAATATCTACATAACGAGCAATCTCAATATAACGATCATTAACGCTTCAGGTCTCTGTTAGAGGACTTTATTTTAGATCTACTCATAGCACTGTTAACTTGAGAAATCAACTTACTTTGAATGTTGAATGAAAAGATCAAATGATAATTTTGATGATGTACCACACAAAATCATATATACATATATATATATATATATATATATATATATATATATATATATATATATATATATATATATATATATATACATATATGCATGCGATGAAGGAATGTATGTCCGCATGGGAATATTTTTATTGGTAACCAATACGAATTGATTCTTAAAGAATGCATGATATAAAATACAATGCAAACGCTCAAGTAAATTTAGAAATATTGCCTTAAAGAATGTATGGTATAAATACAATGGAAACGCTATAGCGAATTTAGAAATATTGTCCTCAAAGAAAGCGTGGTATAAAATCCAGTAGAAATGCTCTAGTGAATTTCGGAATATCGTCCTCAAAAAATGCATGGTATAAAATGAAATAGAAATGCTCTAGTGAATTTCGAATTATCGTCCTCAAAGAATGCATGGTATAAAATGCAATAGAAATTCTCCAGTGCATTTCGAAATATCGTCCTCAAAGAATGCATGGTGTAAAATGTAATAGAAATGCTCTAGTAAATTTCGAAATATCGTACTTAAAGAATGCATAGTAAAAAAGTCAATGAAAACGCTCTAGTGAATTTCGAAATATTGTCCTCAAATAATATATGGTATAAAATACATTGTAAACTCTCTAGCAAATTTTGAAAATAGCAGCTCCTTAAATGTTAAAACGACTTTTCAGTTACAATTTCTTTTACATTCATTTATAAACTTTTGCAGGATTCCATTTCACGTCAAAAAAAGATTAATATTGTATCAAAACAGTGAAGAACAATTAAAACTATTTTATATTTTTCTTCAATTTCAATCAATTTAATACTTATTTTATTTTAATATGAAAACGATCATTTTAATTTATTTATTTAATTAAAAGTTGATTTTAATTTATTTTTAATATTTTTTTCAATTACATTAATAGTGAATCATTATGGAATACCTAATACTTTTTTCTCAAGAGTTCGGATTTAACGAACCATTTGGTATAGTGAATCAAAATTTTGGTTATCTTGAAATTCCTTGTAGCTTAGTGCGAATGTACTTTGAATGAATATTATTTAATTTAAATTTTTATTGTACAGCCTTCAGCTTCTTTTTATGTCTTCTCAAAATCTTCCTCTTTAACCATTAACTGAATTTTATTTTCAGGGTTCACCAAACTAATTTAAATTGATTTATTTTAGTAAATTTAATTGATACGACATATACTTCAATATTTAATTTTGTTACTTTTATTACTTTTTCCATAAAAGAAATAACAGACAAGACTATGAAAATGCATTATAAAATATTCCTTGAAATATTACAGTTACCGAATGATACACTCGTAACTGAACCGTAAAGTACATTCTTATTTACTTCTTTATTCGAACTCATTGTGATATGGACCAGTTCATTTAAAATATTTGAAATTTGAATCCCTATGTTGAAATGCACTCTTCTTTCTCTCTTCCTTCTAATGCATTACGATTATTATTTCAAGATTTTCAGTCCAATTTAGTAAACGAGGGTTGTAGGTATTGTATTTCAACTTTATTAAATGTTTAATATTTTTATTGTTTTATTTGTAACCATGTATGTTTCTTTTGATATTCTTTGTTGTGTTTGCATCACCCTTCTTTACCCAAAATATACTTTCTAAGGAACAAACCTTTTTTGAATAAAACTATTTCTTAAAAAATCTATTGAATTCTGTGCATTCTAATTGTGCCTGTATCTTCGATCATATATTTGGTAATTTGTATAAACAAAAGGATACTTCATTTCGTATCTGCGAGTATATCACATAAAAAATACAGAGAGTTGTAACGTTTTTTTAGGGATCACCTAGACCAAAGTGCACCGATGATCAGGAAGACCACTCAGATAACCAGATATAAAAATTCCGTTTATTGGGGAATCTTGGTTAAATGGGTATACTTACAAAATATGTTCAAAGGTCCACCGGAAGGAAATACTGGGATGTTAAATACTGGTGTAGACTGCTTCGCTGCTTCTCGGGTTCGCAATAAAGAAAAGAAGTTAATCGTTGATCAGGCAACTTGGCCACAAAAGAAAAGAAACCTTCTCTCCTTAGCCTCTAATAATCCTATAACCAAGACTTGGCTCAACGATCAAGTCCACAAAAACAGAAGAAAAAGTCATCCCGCGACTCACCAAGGCTTACCTCTTGAGAGAGAGGTGGACACGTCGTTCTGTAAGCCGTTTCCGAAAGAAAAAACCAAGAAGCCCCGGGAGCGGACTAGCTCCTTCTTTTAAAGGCCCTTGAAATGACATTGATATAGCATGACCTCACTCATTCTCCGGGGCTCTCATAGGTTGGGGAGGGTTAGGAGGGCTATCGATATGCCTCGATATTAATTTTTATCAACCAGCCATCAGGGGTGTAATCCTATTATGTCATAGTGTCACAACCTCATACTTTAAGGGCTCCACTCTATTGTTATCGAGGTCCTACCTGCCTGAGAATAAAAGCAGAGCATCAGCTCTTTTCCTAGCCTGTAACGAGTTAGCCATTGTACTTCAAGGCATGCTTCTAGAACTCCACAGTGTGTTAAATTTGTAGTGTTTCAATTTGTCCCAAAAAATCATAAAAGTAGAAAAGTAGATTCAGTCATTCAAATCTTTTTTCAATCCATTCATAAGGCATCTATTTTTTTGTCCTACCTACTTTCCGAATATCATTGAAATGGTTAGATGAACTGAGTTAAGATTTTCTGCAATCTTCGATTTTATCAAAAAGGTTCCTGGTCAATCCTGTCTTCAAACTACCATTATTGATCAAAAGTGACTTCCTAAATTGAATGTCAACATTGAGGTCGAAATCATCTTTTTCAAATTTTTCAATTCATCTCCGCCAAGTTTCATCTAAAACTGCATTCCCGCCAAAAAAATTTATTAAAATGTAATGCTTCTGTAACATTTCTTTGTTGTTGGAGTAGAACTGAGTAGAGATTTTCTATGATGTGGTCAGTAAGGTTCCTATCTTCAATGCTATTATCGTAAAATGTGTCTTCCTAGATTGTGATTTATTATTGTAGTCAAAATCACCTGCCTCAAATATTTTGAAACATCTCCATGATTTTTCTGAAACTGTAAGAAATTTTCACTAAATTTCGTCACACTTCTGTAACATGTTTTCGGTGTTGGGGTTCGAAATAAATATACTGCTTAAATGAAATCGATCGTTAGTTCGATTGATATTTAGTAATATGTACAAGATCACGTCTCAATTATTAATCAAATTAGATACTTTTGTTTCAGTTAGTTTCAAAGAGAAAATGTATATAAATGCGTCTATTAGAAGATACAGTTATATATGCCTCTGAAGAATACCTACATGAGTATACATGAGAAACCACTACAAACTTAGAATGGTATCTATGATGGATACAGTGCAACCGTAGGCTATGAGGAAGACACGAAAAAGTGAAAGTAAAAAATGTTGAGTTTATTCAGACAGTCCATCTGCTGCTCTCTGTCACCAAAACGTTTTACATTCGCTTTTATAGTTGTGTGAGAACATTAGAGAGTCAGACAATGAGAGTGTTATGATTATGTGGGCACTCTAGAATTGAAACTAAGTTATGTAAAAGAGTTATATTAGAAAAAATAACCTAAGCAGAAATTAATTTTTGTCTTTTTGAAGTTTCCGAAGATTATAATTAAGTTGGTTAGTTATGGTTCAAAAGCCCAGTGGCGCTGTGATACTCGTTCTCCCACTTCTCTCTCCCACGACACAGGTACGAGGTTCGATGCCTAGGCTAGGCAACATTGACTCACTTTCATCCCTTCAGTGGGTATACAAACTGATGACCAGTCACGCTTAGGAACTAAACACTGGGGCTTCCACGTAAGGTTGACCACCTAACCGGAGCATATGTTTCGCGCCACAGGGCCCTTGGTTTCGGATAGAATCGGTTCTTTGTTGGGATAGAATGGACCGAAATTTATTTTAGATTACATTTATAATTAAGTTGGTTAAAAACCCAGTGGAGCTGAGACAGCTCTTCACACTCTCTCGACACAGGTTCGAGGTTCGATCCCCGAGATAGACAAGGATGATTCAGCCTTTCATCCCTTTCAGTGGGTAAACAAACTGAGGGCCAAGAATGCTTGGGAACTACCTGGGGCTTCAGCGTAAGGTTGACCCCCTAACAGGAACATATGCTTCTTGACCCAGGGACCTTGGTCTCGGAAACGAAGACGATACCGCAGTCCCTGGCTCCCTAGGAACTGTTGAGTTTAGTTTAGTTTATTTATGGTTAAAATATCATTACATATGTATAATGAAATTTCCATTTCACCTAATATACTGTGTTTCACTGAAAATAAGGCCGAATACAAAAATAAGCCTTAATGACTTTTCGTAATAATCCAAATATAAGCCTTACCCCTAAAAAAACCAAGTTAAGATTATCCCTATTGCTGAAGTTCAGGTATGACCAACATACACATTTGAAACAAATGACGGAGTTGCGACTAATTATTATATTCTTTATTCATCAATACGTCGTAAAAACAAGAAAGTTCAGAAAACGTTCATTTATAATCAAAATAATACCATTGCTCAAGATGAGGGTTAAAGCACAAAATTCAGGCAAGATTTAGAAATTTGGAGATTGTTTTAAAAGAAGATGACAATACTTTACAAGAAGACGACATAGCTGCATCAGAATAAATGAATTTGCTCATTTTTGAATGTTTATTGAAAGTGAATGAATATATTTCTTGATCCTGAATAACTTTGGACAAGAACAAATGTCAAAAAATAAAAATAAAGTTCTCAAAGTAAACCTTTTGCAACAACACTTGTCATAAGACTGTGTTTTATGTTCGGGGATGTACGGCATTTTGATACAATATGCTTATAACGAAACAGTTGTTCTGTTCTAATTCAACTATATTTTAGTTAACTGTTGATTATCGCATACTAAAGGATAAAATTTAACAAATAACTATAGTAACTAATGTATATCAACTTTCTTAAATGTTAGTATTTTTAACTTTTTTTTTCAATCCTGTATATTTCCTGTTATTTGATGTAATAACACTTCCCCATTTCCTAACAATAATTATACTTACTAAGAAATATTTTCTACTCTGATGGATCTATCTCTTAATATTTTGAAGCCTATAAAATTACTATTTTCCTCTTTATCATATGCTAAATATTAAAATCAACCAAGTTGCTACTTCGTAATGAACGAGAACTTTAACCATTTAACAAAATTGTCGCGACTTTACGAAGGCCAAATTTAGATGCAAATGGAAAATGCAAAGTAACCTCTTAGGGGATGTCACTAAATTTAAATATTAAACACCAACAGAATAATTTACTGTAATTTTTCTATTTTTGTACAGGTGCTACTTAAGTTCGTTTGCATATTTCATGAATAAAGGTTTTATTTACGAATATTTAAGAAGGTTGATAATTAATTTATGAGGTGTCTTATTATAAATTTGATATTAATTAAAATATCAAATTTATATTATAAATTTCATTTTTGGTTTCCTTAGAATTTACGAAATTTTACAATTATAGCATCAGCATTATATACATATATGTGTGTGGGTCAGCAGCAAAATTATTCTCCCCGATTACATAAGAAAATAACCAATATTATTTGATTCCCAAAGCTTACTGGGAAATAAGATAACTTACTGGATTTGCAGTCGTGACTCCCTTAAAAAAAGCGAAGCACAGCGTTGTGGAACTTTAAATTTATAGAAGCTAAAAATGAACTTCTTTGCAAGGCAAGAGCTTTACATCGTATGCTATCGAATACATACCTCTTTCGCAAATATCGTATCCAACAGCAAGTGATCATGTGTCTTTTTTCCCATGAGACCTACAGCTTACTGAGCACTCTGGGAGTCGAGAATGAACTTTGATCAGTTAGATTATCTCAAAAAACCCCATAGTCAGCAATTTAATCATTAGAAGAGTGAGACTATTTTCCTCGGACAGCTCAAAAATGTGAAAAGTGGACAAGAAATTACCATTTACCCTAGCATTGGTTTGGGGAAACGTGTAAAAAGAATTTAAACAGGAACACTATTTTAAATCTGACATTTTATGATTAAATTATGATAAAAATTAGGAGTTAAAGAAAGAGAAGGGGGAAAAAGAAGAATTTTAGATAGCTGTTTTAGTTTAATAATTTCGATATATATCTGTTATGATCACAGGAAACTATAAAATTAAAAGCGACTATGTTGGTCACGCATCTGTCTTTCTACAAATAATAAAAGTAGTACAGCATTATTCTAGTTAAGACAAAAGGATCGAGATAATAAAGACATTTTTCTCTTATTATCTCGATTTTTTATTTACACAGGTGTCAAACTGGTGATCATTCTAGCAATCTAACTCGCACCTGTCTTTATGATATGACAATGGGAACAGTCTGTAATTTAATATTATACGAAATTTCACAATTATAGCACCAACATTATATACATATATGTGTGTGGGGGTAACCAGGAAAGTTATTCTCTCCCATTTACATAAGATAATAACCTATATTATTTGATTCCCCTAGTTTACTGGAAAGTAAGAGAACCTACGTGATTTGCAGTTGTGGCTCCATTAAAAAAGCCAAATCCAACGTTGTGGAACTTTAAATTTATTGAGGAGAAAAATGAACGTCTATGCAAGGCAAGAGCTTTGCATCGAATGCTCTCGATTACACACTTCTTTCACAAATATCGAATCCAACAGCGATCATGTGTATTTTTTTCCAAGAAACTAGCTGATTACAGCTGACTCAGCATTCTGGGATTCATTAATGAACTTTGATCATTTAGGTTAGCTTGAAAAACCCCATAGGCAGCAATTTAATCATTGAAGGAGTGAGGCTATTTTCCTCGGACAGATCAAAAATACGAAAAGTGGATAAAAAATTACGATTTACTCTGGCATTGGTTTGGGGAAACGGGTAAAAAGAATTTAAACATGAACACTCCTTTAAATCTTACATTTTATGGCTGGAAAATTATGAGTTAAAGAAAGAGAGGGGGAAAAAAGAAGAATTTTAGATAGCTGTTTTAGTTTAATAATTTCGATATATATCTGTTATGATCACGGGAAACTATAAAATTAAAAGCGACTATGTTGGTCACGCATCGGTCTTTCTTCAAATAATAAAAGTAGTACAGCATTATTCTAGTTAAGACAAAAGGATCGAGATAATAAGGACATTTTTCTCTTATTATCTCGATTTTTTTATTGGTGTAATACCCAGGTGTCAAACTGGTGATCATTCTAGCAATATACCTCGCACCCGTCTTTATGATATGACAATGGGAACAGACTGTAATTTAATATTATAAATTGCATTTTTGTTTTCCTTAGGATTTACGAAATTTCACAATTATAGCATCAACATTATATACATATTTGTGTGTGGGTAACCAGGAAAGTTATTCTCTCCCATTTACATAAGATAATAACCTATATTATTTGATTCCCCTAGTTTACTGGAAAATAAGAGAACCTACGAGATTAGCAATTGTGGCTCCATTAAAAAAGCCAAATCCAACGTTGTGGAACTTTAAATTTATTGAGGCTAAAAAGGAACGTCTTTGCAAGGCAAGAGCTTTGCATCGAATGATCTCGAATACACACTTCTTTCACAACTATCGAATCCAACAGCGAGCGATCACTTGTATTTTTTCCCAAGAGACCTACAGCTGACTCAGCATTCTGGGAGTCGGGAATAAACTTTGATCATTTAGGTTAGCTCGAAAACCCCATAGGCAGCAATTAAGTCATTGGAGGAATGAAACTGTTTTCCTGGAACAGCTGAAAAAGGGGGAAAGTGGACAGAAAATTAGCGTTTACTCTAACGTTAGTTTTGGGAAACGGGTAAAAAGAATTTAAATCGATGAACGCTCCTTCAGATCTGACATTTTATGGCTGGAAAATTAGGAGTTAAAGAAAGAGAAGGGGAAAAAAGAAGAATTTTAGATAGCTATTTTAGTTTAATAATTTCGATATATATCTGTTATGATCACAGGAAACTATAAAATTAAAAGCGACTATGTTGGTCACGCATCAGTCTTTCTTCAAATAATAAAAGTAGTACAGCACTATTCTAGTTAAGACAAAAGGATCGAGATAATAAGGACATTTTTCTCTTATTATCTCGATTTTTTTATTGGTGTAATACCCAGGTGTCAAACTGGTGATCATTCTAGCAATATACCTCGCATGTGCCTTTATGATACGACAATGGGAACAGTCTTTGCCCATACTCAGCAAATGGGCAGTAAAGATAAAAAGCTGTAGCGTCACTTAGATGGTCATCAGATGTGGAGTGGATTGTATTTCAGAGTCTCGAAAATCTGAGCAGTTGAGGGAAATTGAAAGGGCATAGCAAAAGAAGAGTGCTGTTCAATTGAGTCAATTGTGCTCCGATGTTTAAAACACTGTGTTTCGACAGATGTTTGTGACGGAATGCTAGAAAAGACAGTTGCACAGGATGAACAAAGGTGTCAAACTGGTAATCCTTCCAATAATGGAACGTGCACACGTGTCTCTATACAGCAATGGGAACAATCTTTAATGTACATACTCAGCTCATGAGCAGAGTTACTTAAGAGTTACAGTGGATTGTATTTGAGAGTCACGGAGTTCAGCTCAGATGGGTGAATTTGAGAGGGGTAGCAATCAAATTAAGAATGCTGTTGAATCAAGTCAGTTTTACTCTGATGTTTAAATACTGTGAAGGAATGCGATAAAAGACGGATGTAGTCAACTTTGAAAACCGAACAGCGGCCAAATCAAAGACAAAGAAGAATGAAGTTGAACTTTGGACTCCCTTTCACAAGAGTCAAATTCGCTCCACATCCGGAAGCTACTCCTGAACTCAGCGGTTTCCAATCTGTGGGACGATTTTCCTTAGAGAGGTGAGAGACTATTGAAAGGGGGCGAGTCATCTTGGTTATTTAAGGCGAGAATGAAAAATTTGATGATTCTGATCTTTCGACAGAAGAGCAAGAAAAGACAATTGACTTATCTTATGACTGCAGATTAAAGTACATATTTCAACAAGAAGATAATATTATAACGTTTTGACTACGAGTAAAAAAAATTTTCCTACTTTAACAAACAAAGATCTAAAAATTTTATTGCCATTTGTAAGATCATAGTTATGTGAAACTGGTTTTTCCACTGTAGGTGTTTTGAATACGAAGTATTGATCAGGTTTAGTGATTGAAAAGGAACTAAGAAAAGTGATATCTACAATGATACCTCGGTTTGAGAAATGTAAACAAGCCTATCCATCACATTATTAAAATATAATTATGTTTTATTAATTATGGCATGCATTCTAGTTTTTGTATTTTTGTAAGATTTATTCATCTTCTACTTAAAATTAGTAATACTTCTAGTGGATATTTGGTACATATTCATACATAATATGGTGCATTATTTTGTAACCATTGAATAAATTACAATGGGGTGAGTACTTATGAAATTAGATTGTCACGAAACTTAAGCGGAGCCAAAAATTTGTTTTATAAAAAAGGGGGAAGCGGGTATAAAAACTTTGGAAACCATTGCTTCAACTTGAAACAATAGTTTAAATACCATAAAGGTCAGTCCAATATACTCAAATCCAATTTGTTCCACCTAACCTTAGTCCTTACTGAACATGCGATGAGCTTGT
>CM063511.1:106926740-106966740 GCA_032207245.1 Pardosa pseudoannulata
TTTCAAAATGTAAATAGATGAAATGGCTTTCTTGAATTATTTTCCATCTTTAGATACCTTCGACATCTTTCAGCCTGTATCTTATGTATGTATGAAAATAGACATAGTACATTCAGTTTTTAAATGGATAGTAACCGGTAGTAACCCCAAAGGTTTATAGAAAACTACAATTTGGATATGATGTACATATTCAAAACCTGGTTTCTCTAAGTCAAAAAGTACTCGAGTTACTATGTTCATATACAGACATATACACAAACAATTCAAAAAATGTTATTTTACGATCGGATAAAAAGAGATCCAAAAGGTGAATATCCATTAAATCCACAATGTCTAATTTTAAGGTGACTACAATATTTTCCCCATATTATACATACAAGAAAGTAAAAATATAATATTTTTACTTTCTCATCTTGAGAGAAAGAGAAGAAAAAAATTGAAAGGTGACAGAAAACTATAATTTATTGAATAATTTCACATATTAATAAACTGGTTTCTCCAACTTGGAATATAGTCGTCGTTTTACCGTGTTCATATATAGACATGCATACAAACAATTCCAAATGAGTATTTTCGGATACAAAAGGTACAAAACGTGAATAATCATCAAAATATCGATGTCAGATTTTAGAGATATTACAACACTTTCAACATATTATGTATAAGAGAAAGTAAAAGTATAAGGTTATATTTTTACTTTTTTGTATTGAGAGAGATGGAAGATAAAAAATAGAAAGTTCATAAAAAAACTACAACTTTTCTATACTATATGTATTCAAAATCTGATTTCTCTAAGTCAAAACGTATTCAAGTTACCCAGGTCACATAAAACATAAACACAAATATTCAATTACGGTATTTTTGGATACAAGGAAGTACAAAGCATGAATATGCGACAAAATCTCGATGTCAGATTTTAGAGATATTACAACACTTTTAGCATATTATATGTAGAAAAAAGTAAAAGTATAAGGATATACTTTTACTTTTTTGATATTGAGGAAAAGTGGAGATAAAACTAGAAAGTTCGTTAAAAAAAACTACAATTTTTCTATAAAGTACGTATTCAAAATCTGCTAAAGTTAAAACGTACTCGTGTTACCGTGTTCACATACAGATATACACACAAACATTCAATAATGGTATTTCCGGATACAAGGAAGTACAAAGCGTGTATATTTATCAAAATATCGATGTCAAATTTTAGGGCTAATACAATATTTTCCTCATCTATAGGAGAAAGTAAAACTATGAGTGAAAATATAAGGATATGTTTTCACTTCTTCGTATTGAGTGAAAGAGAAGATAAATTTAGAAAATTTATTAAAAAAACTACAATTTTTCTATATTGTATGTATTCAAAATGTGATTCCTCTAAATCAAAACGTATTCGAGTTGCCGTGGTCACATACAGACATACACACAAACATTTAATAACAGTATTTTCAGATAAAAAGATGTGCAAAGCGTGAATATGCATCAAGATTTTGATGTCAATTTTTAGGGCTAATACAATATTTTCCTCTATGTAGGAGAAAGTAAAACTATGAGTGAAAATATAAGGATATATTTTTACTTTTTCGTATTGAGTGGTAGAGAAGATAAAACTAGAAAGTTGACAAGAAACTAGAATTTTGTTAATGTTTGCATTAAAAATCTGGATTCTTCACTTAAAACGTACTCGTGTTACCATGTTCTCTTACAGACGTACACTGAGACATAATTAAAAAATTTGTATTTCCGGACTCAGCGAGATCCAAAACGTAAATATCCATCAAAATCTCGAGGTCAAATTTTAGGATGGTTACAATAATTTCCGTTATACCAAGTACACGAAAAAGTAAAAACATAAACGTATATTAAAAACTTATAAAGATAAAACGAAGTTCAAGTCTCTGGAATTCTGTAATAATAAAAACTTATTCTGTGGGTAAATTTACGTCATAAAACCCTCCACCCAGTGCATAACGAAACGAAATCCCAGTTTATGACTGCACATAACGAAACATCGCTCCACTGAAAATTATTTCTTTCGAAAACAAGAAATTGTTTGAAGTTAATGAGGCTTGATATCAATAGATAAGTTCCCAAGTTTATCCATTCTTGGTAAACGTTAGGCACATTTTTCGTTGGAAGATTTCAGCTGTTTAACTGATTAATCCTTTGACATAGTTTAAAGAATAATATACATTTAGTTTAAGAATCTAAATTTAGATAGTGAAATTTATTATAGGAAACCGGAAGCACAGAAATGAATTTGTGTGCACTTTTATATATATTTTTTAAATTATATAATTAATACTTAAGATTAAAAAATGACTTCTGTATACATTTTTAATTTTTGCTCCACTTTATTTAAATTTATTTTATCTTAATATAAAATACTAGTATATAGTCCGTCATATGAGGGATCAGTAAAATTTTTGATTTTCCGGAATTGTAAAGTACCCTATCAGGCAGGTAGAAAAATGGTTTGTTTTCTGGCTGAGAATTATCTGGAGTACACTCAATAATTTGTTTATCTGTATACTCCTCTAAAATCTCCCGATTCTGTGAATGTAGTTTAGAATCACTTTGAATTCATTTAGATAGATAATTCAAAGTTTTCTTAGCTATGTCGAAATTATCGTTAAGTTTTTAGTGAGTGGTGCAGGTATCAAGGCAGTAAAGGTGGCGAATTACATTAACAATAACAATTTATTTAAATAACAAAACTTAAATAATTAATAAACAAGAATATGCATGTAAGAGTATGCATGTACAGGTAACACTTTTCGTGTGCGAAGTATATATAGTGAAGAAACATTTGCATAAAGATCGAAGATCATCAGTACGGTTACGGTTCACGAGGAAGCCTGTGGAGATTGCGATTTGCGACTGCTACGCTATTCATCCCCACAAGTTCTTCTCAATTACTCCCTGAAGGTAGATAAAATTTGCTGCTAATACCGGTGATAAAATTTTCATTGCAACAAAAAATAATCGATGATTCAATTTAAAGTTATCACATATATACCTAATGTATCATTTGAGCCAAATATAAAGTAAAAGTATTTAAATAATATCCAAATTCGGTGATAAAACGTATGAAAATGATGGAGACGACATTTAAGTAATTTAAAATAAGAAATGAATAAATGAGAATGTTAAAAGAATGACGTCATAATGCTAGAAAAAATGTTATTTTACCTATTTATTATGTGATAAATTCATAAATTTGATCACCTTCTCTTAACCGGAGAAAATAGGGTTTGAAATAATGCCATTAAATGATAGAAAAGGGAGGAAGGTATGGATTTCAAACTTTGTTAACTCTAACTCATCAAGAATGCAATATGTAGGCCTCTATCCATTCTAGGTCCAACAGCTTTATAAATTCATGGACAGACGGACAGATAACTTAGGCTATCATTATATAGGGAATGATTTTCCAGTTCTTTAATAAAGTTAAAAGTTAAGCAATTGCTAATAAATACAGTGCCATTTTATAACAACGCAAAATGTATACATTATTTCAGTAACAATTGAATTGAGTTTAATTGAACAATGAATATTATATATTAATTCAGCAATGGGTTTAGCTCAAGTATTGTCTTTTGGTGGAGACCCGGAAGCATTAATAACCGTTATATTGATATTTATATATATTGTGTGCATATTGTAATCAAAACTGAAGTTGTATATCTAGATATTATGACAAACTTTAATGTATAATTTCAAAATTCCACTTCTAATCATTTTGAGTTATATAGGATACGTACTTGCAAACGTTAAAGATGACGAGACTTCTCAAAATCGTGAAAAGATATATTTAAAGTTTCTTTTCAAGCACACTGCTACGGACAAATTTTCTTTCTTATTTTTTACGATTGCTTTCATATGAGACCTGCAAAGAAACCTATGCGGCAGAAATAATACACATGACAAACCACAGAAAGGCTTGTGTGCATTTTAGGGTTGCCTAGAATTTGAATTTTTATCTACATGTATCATTGTTAAGTAATTGAATTTTTTTGCATATCAGAGTTTTTTATAATTATAAAACTTTACTCTAACAGTTTGGCAAGTGTATAAATGAAAATTATTTCTTTCGAAAACAAGAAAGTGTATAAAATAAAGTTAATGAGTTTTGATGTCAATAGATAAGTTCCCAAGTTTATCCATTCTTGGTAAAGGTTAGGCACATTTTTCATTGGCAGGTTTCAGCTGTTTAACTGATTTATCCTTTGACTTATAAAAATAGTATATATAGCTTATAAAAATAGTATACATTTAGTTTAAGAATCTTTGTTTAGATAACGAAATTCGTTATAGGAAACAGGAAGCACACCAATGAATTTTTATGCACTTTTACATATTTTTTGAAATTGTATAATTAATACTTTAGATAAAAAAAGTGACTTCTTTATACTTTTTTAATTTTTGCTCCACTTTATTTACATTTATTTTATCTTAATATGAAATATGATTTTTTAATTCTTCAATAAAGTTGAAAGTTAAGCAATTGCTAATAAATACATTACCTTTTTATAACATCCAAAAATGTTTACATTAATTCAATAAGAATTGAATTCAGTTTAATTGAAAATTGAGTAGCATATATTAATTTAGCAATGAGTTTAACTCAAGGGATGTTTGGGCAGATCCGAAAGCGTTAATAATCATTATATTGATATTCTTTTATATATTGCTTGCTTATTGTAATCAAAAATGAAGTTGTACATCTAAATGTTATGACAAACCTAAATGAAAAATTTCAACATTCAACGTCTAATAATTTTTATTCATATGAGATACGTACTTACCAACGTAAAGATGACGAGATTACTCAAAATGCGCTCAAGGATCCTGAAAAGGTATATTTAAAGTTTCAAAATTAAAGTTTCTTTTCAAGCGAACTGTTACGGACAAATTTTCTTTCTTAACTTATTTTTTACTATTGCTTTTATATGAGACCTGCAAAGAAATCTATGCGGCAGAAATAATACACATAACAAATCACAGAAAATCTTCTCTGCAGTTTAGGGTTGCCTGGAATTTGAATTTTTATCTACATGTATCATTGCCAAGTAATTGAATTTTCTTGCATATCAAGTTTTCTTTTATAATTTTAAAACTTTAACAGTTTGGGGAATGTATAAATGAAAACTATTTCTTTCGCAAACAAGAAATTGTATAAAGTTAATGAGGTTTAATATCAATAGATAAGTTCCCAAGTTTATCCATTCTTGGTAAACGGTAGACACATTTTTCGTTGGCAGATTTCAGCTGTTTAACTGATTAATCATTTGACATAGTTTATAAAAATAATATACATTTTGTTTAAGAATCTAAACTTAGTGAAATTCGTTATAAGATACCGGAAGCACAGCAATTAACTTATATGCACTTTTATATATTTTTTGAATTTGTATAATTAATACTTTAGATAAAAAATGACTTCTTCATGCTTTTTTTATTTTTTTCTCCACTTTATTTAAATTTATTTTATTTTAATATGAAATATGATTTTCCAATTCTTTAATAAAGTTGAAAGTTAAGCAATTGCTAGCAAATACATTACCTTTTTATAAAATCCAAAAATGTATACATTAATTCAATAATAATTGAATTGAGCTTAATTGAACAATGAGTAGTATATATTAATTCAGCAATGTGTTTAACTCAAGTATTGTTTTGGGAGACCTGGAAGAGTTAATAACATTCATTTTAATATTTTTCATATATTGCGCGTGCATTGAAATCAAAAATGAAGTTGTACACCTAAATGTTATGACAAACCTAAATGTAAAATTTCAACATTCAACGTCTGATCATTTTGAGTTATATGAGATACGCACTTACAAACGTTAAAGATAACGAGATTACTCAAAGTGCGCTTAAGAATCGGGAAAAGATATATTTAAAGTTTCAAAATTAAAGTTTCTTTTCAAGCGCACTGATACGGATATATTTTTTTTCTTGACTTATTTTTTACTATTGCTTTTATATGAGACCTGCAAAGCAACATATGGGGTAGAAATAATATACATAAAAAATCCCAGAAAGGCTTCTCCGCAGTTGAGGATGCCCTAGAATTTGAATTTTTATTTACATGCATCATTGCCAAGTAATTGAATTTTCTTGCATATCAGGTTTTTCTTAGATAATTTTAAAACTTTTCTCCAATTTAGCAAATGTATAAAATTTTTGTATACTGTTTTAAATATTTAATAAGAATAGTTTATGCTTTTTATTGCATTTTCACTGCTTTATAAAAAAAAGTAAGTAATCATACTATATGTTAAGTTTCAGTATGATGTAGAATATTTTTTTAAAAAATTTCCCCATTTCTTACTATCGTGCTTAATATTTGTTAATTCTCATTGCCATAAATAATATCTCTCATCTAGAGGGCAATATACCCTCCTGTGCTATTGTTTTCCATACGTTTGCAAATTTAAAAAAAAATTGCCGCAATCATTATAAATTTTATCCATACTCTATTTTTACTATTTTAATGCTTAGTGTTATATATGTTTATGCTTTTTATTCCATTTTTACTGCCTTTTTCTTCGCCATTTTTATTAAAATTTCGGCATTGTTAGCACCAAAAAATATCGCCAAACAACAAATGAGGCACCACAAACTGCATTTTCACCCACAGAAATTCATGTAGAAGTCATTTTTTTTCCTTCAACAGAAACATTTAATTTAATTCTAAACAAAAACTTAACTGTATTAATAAAAACTGTATAATTTTAACAGTAATAATTTAAATGTAAGGATATATTTAAATCATATATGTATAAATTAAAGTCATTGGAATTCAGAAACACTAAAGACTTACTCTGTGGGTAGATGTACGTCATAAAACACTCCGCCCGGTGCACTTTGAAGCAAAATCCCACTTTATGACTGAGCATAAGGAAACTTCGCTCTGCTAAAAATTATTTCTTTCCAAACCAAGAAATTGTTCGAAGTTAATGAGGCTTGATACTAATAGACAAACTCCCAAGGTTATCCTTTCTTGGTAAATGTTAGAATTATTTTTCTCTCAAATACTTTTATAGTTTAAGTAGTTAATCGGGTGGCATAATTTTATAAACATAATATATATTTAGTTTCACAACCGAAATTTAGACAGTGATTTACAGTGGAGGAATCCATAGTAGTGAAGTTTTGTACACCTTTATACAATAGGCTTGTCTTTCAAGTAATTATCGGTTTGAAATTAGAAACCTAGTTGTGCTTTTTACTTTAATTTTATTTTGATATTAAACATTCGATTTTAAAGTATATGTACACCTTTGGGGGAGATTTTTTAAAAAATTTAAATTTTTATTTTTAACGTATCCTTTATGATTAAACACAACCTTAAACTATAGAAAAAGTATACAAATTTTAATTTATTTTTTAAAATTTTATGAAAATATAATGTAAAAATTTCACTAAAATCTCGCAATAAGCAAAACATAACAAGGTCAAAATCATTATATTACTCTTTTGTAAATTTGATTATATTTCTAATTATATATTTTAGTAAACAGACTTCAATCATGGCAATCACTAAAGAATTATTGGAAAGTCGAGATTGTCGCTGAAGGAAGTCGGGTACAACAGCATTAAAATTTTCCAAAAATTTTATATAATTTATGAATTGAAGGACTGTAAATCACAAAAATATTAATTTGCACAATCAAGATTGTAGTCATCTAATCCTTGGCTATACATTTATATAACACACATTTAAAATTTCTAACCATTTAAGCTTCAAGTTTTTGAGTTATTGTGATAAATTAAATTACATGGAAATCAATTTTGTGAAAAGAGAATGAAGAACTTATCGTATTCAAAAACTGTAAATAAACATTTTTAATATCTTAAAAAATACACCTATTTTATAAAATTCTTCTTCTTTGCTATCTGAAATAGTAATTGATCTGAATATATTTAAAACTTTACTGCGCTTTATTTTATAAAGAGTAGATTGTCGTTTAACAGTAAGTAAAACTTGCTCTGGAACTACTTTCGGAAAAGGGTATGATCACTTATGCAGGTTTTCGAAATTTTCGAAATGGCAAATATTTGTAAAATTTAGGAACGCACCAAATTTTCCCTTTTAAATCTGAATATCACTAAATCGCTATTACCTTGATCTGTATATAATTAGATAAAAATTCAGTATTTGTCGAAAAACTGGAAGAAATCAAAGAAAACTTGAAAATCAAAAAAAAATTGATTATAGATTTAAAATTCATTTACAAAATTTATGATTTTTCTGCATATAGTTACATTGTATAAAATTCATATGACTCACTTAAAACGATATTGATATGTAGATTTTCGAGAGAATGTTTGCATTTTAAACTAACCTTATGTATCACAGAAATCATTTATTTGCTTTTTGGCATGGGCTTTGGAAGACTTAACTTCTAGTTAAGAGGAATGACCCACTAATAGTGCGTATGAAAACTGCAAAAAAAAA
Source organism: Pardosa pseudoannulata (assembly GCA_032207245.1). Classification (NCBI taxonomy): domain Eukaryota; kingdom Metazoa; phylum Arthropoda; class Arachnida; order Araneae; family Lycosidae; genus Pardosa; species Pardosa pseudoannulata. Next base: position 106,935,208 of record CM063511.1, read on the forward strand.
AGCAGTAAAACATATAGATATTAGCTGTTTCTTCATTAATATTTTTAAATAGTTTGGAATTCACCTTGATGCCTGTTTTGGGGTTTTCTTTTCATAATTTTCTACTCTTTCAAACTGATAAGAGAAGCCTAATACTTATACTCCATTCCAAATATACAAAAATATTATCATGGCAATATTTAAGACTTATTCGAAACAATATATAATACATACATTTTCATATGTCTTATTACCTATGAAAATTGTGAAATAAAGGAGTAAAACATATAGATGTAATACCAGTTTATATAATACCTGTTTCTTTATTAATATTTTTAAATAGTTTGTAATTCACCTTGATGCATGACTAGTTTTCTTTTCATAATTTTCTACTCTTTCAAACTAATAAGAGAAGCCTAATACTTATACTCCGTACCAAACATATCAAAACATTATCATGGCAATATTTAAGACTTATTTGAAACAATACATAATACATACATTTTCATACGTTTTATTACATATGAAAACTGTGCAATAAAGGAGTAAATCATATAGATATAATACCGGTTTATATAATACATGTTTCTTTATTAATATTTTTAAATAGTTTGGAATTCACCTTGATGCATGACTTATGGTTTTCTTTTCATAATTTTCTACTCTTTCAAACTAATAAGAGAAGCCTAATACTTATACTCCGTACCAAACATATCAAAACATTATCATGGCAATATTTAAGACTTATTTGAAACAATACATAATACATACATTTTCATACGTTTTATTACATATGAAAACTGTGCAATAAAGGAGTAAATCATATAGATATAATACCTTTTTATATAATACCTGTTTCTTTATTAATATTTTTAAATAATTTGGAATTCACCTTGATGCATAACTTATGGTTTTCTTTTGATAATTTTCTACTCTTTCAAACTAATAATAAGAGAAGCCTAATACTTATACTCCATACCAAACATAACAAAACATTATCATGGCAATATTTAAGACTTATTTGAAACAATACATAATACATACATTTTCATACGTTTTATTACATATGAAAACTGTGCAATAAAGGAGTAAAACATATAGATATAATACCGGTTTATATAATACCTGTTTCTTTATTAATATTTTTAAATAGTTTGGAATTCACCTTGATGCATGACTTATGGTTTTCTTTTGATAATTTTCTACTCTTTCAAACTAATAAGAGAAGCCTAATACTTATACTCCATACCAAACATAACAAAACATTATCATGGCAATATTTAAGACTTATTTGAAACAATACATAATACATACATTTTCATACGTTTTATTACATATGAAAACTGTGCAATAAAGGAGTAAAACATATAGATATAATACCGGTTTATATAATACCTGTTTCTTTATTAATATTTTTAAATAGTTTGGAATTCACCTTGCTGCATGACTTATGGTTTTTTTTTGATAATTTTCTACTCTTTCAAACTAATAAGAGAAGCCTAATACTTTACTCCATACAAAACATAACAAAACATTATCATGGCAATATTTAAGACTTATTTGAAACAATACATAATACATACATTTTCATACGTTTTATTACATATGAAAACTGTGCAATAAAGGAGTAAAACATATAGATATAATACCGGTTTATATAATACCTGTTTCTTTATTAATATTTTTAAATAGTTTGGAATTCACCTTGATGCATAACTTATGGTTTTCTTTTGATAATTTTCTACTCTTTCAAACTAATAAGAGAAGCCTAATACTTATATTCCATACCAAACATACCGAAACATTATCATGGTAATATTTAAGACTTTATTTAACTCTCATTTTTCTTGCTATTAATTTACCATTTAGTGATAGTAAGTGATCTAAAATCATGAATTTTTGATAAATTTCACTCCAGAAAGAACACTACACTTTCTCTTTTCTAACAAAATCTTAAAACTTTTTTTTATCTGCAATAACAAATTGGTCTTTTACAGTGAATCAATATATCAGGTCTAGACATTTCATCAACAGCTGTAATATGTTTTTATTTGGAACCAGTTATATTTTGAATAAGATTTCAAAGAATTTTTTGTCACAGTTTACATTCCAAGGTAAAAGACGAAATACACTAAGTTTCTTTCATTCTTTAAGATTATGAGTCAAAATAACCTCGAATTTCGTTTTGGTTACAATCGATATTTTGCATGTAAATAAATTACGATTGTTCTTTGAGTTCTAAGATTTTCTTTTAATATTATTCTCTTTTTTCATTGACATCCCTACTACATTATTTTTATTTATAACAAGAGATCCTTTGAAAAATTTATTTTGATAAAAGATCAAGTTTATATTCTTTTGTGTACATCATACATTTCAGCAAATCATACCCTCAAATTTAAAATTTGGCTATTATATATAATCAGTTGTATGATATTTCAAAAAGTTTTCAAAGAATTTTTTGTCTTGATTACATTTTTTAGCAAAAGACAAAAAATTATACATTTCTTATATCGTCTAGAATTAGAAATCTATATACATTCTAAATAACATTGGTTGTCATTATTAATAGTATCGTCAGGGTAAAAAGTTTTTTGAAAACAATATTTTTTGAGCTAATTTTTATTTCTTACAATAAAAAATGTACAATTAAACAATTTACAATTAAATAGAAATTACAATAAAAACAAAGAAATAATTTGACCTTAATTCTTTAGCTCCTAGCTCATGACATTTGATGTATTTTTTCTCTTTTGTCCAAAGCAATGTGTTAAGACCAGGAACGCATATTATGTTTCAGTGTTTAGGGTATAACTTGTCTTTCTATTTCTTAGCACAATACTTTGGGCATAAGAGAAAAAAATATACATCGAACGTGATTTCGCTAGGAGCGAAATTTAGGGTATTATTCGAAGCATCCTCTGGATATCCATAAGACATCTGGATATCCAGAACGACCTATAATAAACGTCGGATATGCATCTCAGACATCTATGTAATATAAATATAACATCCTCAAATTATAAATGGACGTTCAATTCAAGACGTCCTTACGGCATATTTTGGAAGCGGATAAATGTCCAGAGGAAAGCCCCTAGCAGTCCACACATCGATGTCGCATTTAAGACACTCATACGGTATCCATGCGACATCATGTCACACATCGTGACGACCCTCGAACAACCCAAAATCGAGGGAACTTTTTGATTCCCCGCGACATCGGGGAAGACATCCGAAGGCAAAGTCGCGATATCCTGTGGACATTTGGCCTGCCCAAAAGAGACCTCCATACGACATTCTGTGGAGCTTTTGTGCTATGTGGGAATTTTGAAATACATTGCGGTTGTTCTTCCAGCTCCAAGAATTTTTAAAAATTCAATTCTATACTTATATTGAAAATAAATTTTTAAAAAGTAATTTAATTTGAAAAAATAAATAATAGAAATATTAAAGGGATGTTTACTTTAAATATTAAGACAGTATGTGCTGGTACATTTCGCAGTGAAATTGTACCGTGAGTGGGTGTTTTGCGCATAAATTTAGTTATTCAGTTAAATCTCAATAGATCAAAAATTATTTAATTTTTTAACCATTTTTTTCTTATTTTATATTGAAATATATAAACAAATATATAAATAGAAAAATAGAAATAAGAACCATAAGATTTTTGTAAACAAAAAATGTATTTTTAGTGGATAAATTTCTAATATTATAAATATGAAAAATCAAATAGAAATAGTAGTATATAGTTTTGATTTTTCCCGTTCTGTGGTTCCGCATTGACTGATATAAAAACTATTTTTATATGTCTAAATTTTTCCAGACTCTATGTAGTAGACAAGAACATTCGGCTTCGTTTTCCTTTATATACCGTTACTTTTGTACCCACAAACAAACCATGTTGTTACACTAACCGGGACTAATATGTGACCCGAGCTCAAGTATCAATTGTCAGAAAACGTACTAGTACGTGTCCCGCATACCATGTGTTAATAGCAGGAAAAACGCTGTTTCGGGGAAAGTGCTGAGTATAACTGAGTGTAGAACGCTATAGTAATGAAGGAGTAAGGAGAATACAGACCAATTATAATAAATAAATAACAATTAACAATAAAAACTAAACTATGTAACAGGTAGGGGGCCATATGCTTTTCCAAATAATACTAATGCCTGGGAATAATTCTAGTAACTGCGGGGTTATATTAGACTCATCACCAATATTATATCAATACCGTAAAGGTGGCTTGATACATAACATGCTAAAACAAATAACATAAACTAAACTCTTGAATAAACACTTAAATGTAAGTATTGCTGCATTAATTTAGAGATATGAATTAAAGTGATAGAACCCCCACAGCACAAAAAATGTCTCGCTCCGCTCTTGTACGTCATGAATATTTTCTGTATAATTTTTACTTGATACATTCGTTGAAAATAAAACCTAGACTATTATGGTAGGGGAGAGATGATTAAAGTTTTTTAAATTTTCTGTCTCTTTTAGTTTTTCTTTTTCGCAGTTTATATGTTTCTAAACTCGTCTATTTTACTTTTATTTTCATAATTTTTAGTTTTCCTTTTTCGCAGTTTATATAACTGTAAACTGTTCTATTTACTCTTATTTTCATAAATTTCTTCTTATATTAGAGGTTTAATAAACTTTCCTTTGCACCTGGAAATCTTTGATAAGAAACCATATTTTAGTAGAGATAATTTTACATGAATTTAACCTTCAATATATGAATTTTTATTAAATAAACCTGAAAATATCAGTCATTTAAGCAGCTTTTGAATTTGGGAATCTAACACTAAAGCGTAAAATTTAGGTATACTTAGATATGTAACTAAACAGCCATGTTTATTTGCAAGTTGACCTTATTGAATTGTTTAGAATTTCTCCGTAGCATTAATTTCTGTTATATACATATCATAACGTGCCTATGGAAAACCTGCAACGTTCCCAAGTGGTTTGGAAAGTGCCTCTCCTTTATCTACTTGTTATTTAATGTTCGATATCAGAGAATGAGGAACAAAAGTTTTAAAATTGAAGAGTAACTTTTCACGCTAAAAACTCTTCATTGTAGTAATACATTGTTGATTCAATATAACCCTTTTTGAGATGTTGTCCTGAATGTGTCGCATTTTTATAATTTTTAAACTATAAAATCATAAGGAAAAATCCCAAATATGACATATTTAACCCTTTGCCCTCCGTTGTCATAATATTTGCGAGAACGGAGATAGAGAGCGAAATAAGCTGGAGTGCAAAAGGATAACTTTATTCTGTTATTTTCTTTCTTTTTTTCATCAATATATGACAGACCCAGGATTTACAATTAATTGATGTTTCATTGAAGTTTACTTTGCCTGGATAATCGCAAATTCGATTTTTGTCACCTAAGACATCATATACTAATAACCTATCAAAATACACTTATAAATGATTTAGGTAATTAATCATTCCACAATTTCAATGCTAATTTCTAAATTGTTCCCCAAATATAATTAAAATTATAATAAGTATCATTTTCCCACTGAACAAGGTGGTGGTTTTGCTGGTAAACACTCTTCTAGCCCCCCAATTAAGGCAATTTTTCCCATAATTCCCCTTTATAAGATTCCTAGATTTATAAACTAATTTATAAACTAACATTTATAAACTAATTCCATTAAATCACAAAGAATTTAATATTGTGTCCCACAAATTAATACAACACAATGTTTCACCCTCTTTAAAACAATTTTTCCTAGATCATTACTAAGGTTCTAAAGTTATATAAACTATTTATGAAGAATATTATTTTTTCTAGAGTGAAAACTTTTTGTTGGTTTTCAGTTTCTCAACAGTTTTTAATGTTTTACATTTCAAAATGTCATGTAACTGTAAAGTTTTAGATTTAGAGAATGAAACAAATATTTTACTTCAATTCATGTTTTTTCTATGTTATTTTATGTATATTCCACTTTTTAAAGCTAGAAAGTCATCAAAAATTGCTGAAAATTTCATTCAAAAGAACAGAAACTATTATTTTGAGATGAATCAAAAAACTTTGTTATAATGAAAGTTTTAAGAATCCAAAAGTACTGTATCTACTTAATATCATAAAAGCTCCTTAAAGAATCCAAGCTAAAAAATTAACTAATTAATTAAACTAATGTCTTTCATTATTTTCAAAAGGGTTGTAGAACTTTATGAAATTTTAAACCATCATCCTAATCTAGATATTAGAAAAATCAAACATGCGAACGTGGTGCAAAATTTAGCACATCCATAAAAGGTTGGTTCATATTCGATTTCTTAAAAAATGTTCTCTTTGATTAAAAAATACATTACAGAGTTTAAATTACAAATATAGCAATATTTTGTGTCTTAGACACATTCTGCTTAAAATTTACCCTTTACCCTTTACACTCATAACTAATATTACTAACAATTATGTAGTAAGGAAGAGATGATTAATACATTTTAAATTTCCTAGTTCCTTACTTTTCTTCTTTTAAAGTTTGTCTAAATTTAAACTCTTTGTCTTTTCTCTTGAATTATCATTATATAAATATATAGCATATGTTAAATGCATTTATCAAAGAAGAATGCATCCAGCCTCTAAAATCCCACAAACAGAAACCACATTTTCATTGATAAACTTGCATGAGTTGATCCGTCAATTAATGGATTTTTATTCACTAAACCTGAAAACATGAGCCATTTGCACAAGTTATGTATTGGGGAATTTATCTCTAAAGCGCCGCATTTGGGAATTCCTAGATAAATAAACAGCCATGTTTATCAGTAAGTTGCCCTCATTGAATATAGCTTAGAATTTCCTCGTATCATTAATTTCCCTTATATACATATCATATCGGGCACTTGATTTAAGAGGAAAGCTGAGGAAAATCTGCAACGTTCCCAGGTGGTGTGTAGGGCACGTATCTATTAGGTGTTCATTATTGAATTTTGAAAGTCACTTGATAAGAATTCCGGGATATTCAAATTTCTGACTGACTAGATACTTTTAGGATTGTCGACATCGCTTCAATTGAATTAATTTAATACTCCAATTAGCTAGTAATTGTATAGCGGAACTGTCATCTTTATCCTTTTAAAGGACAGTGGTCTCCCAGAAAAACTATCTATTAAAATATTTTCATGCTCATTATTTTACACATAATTATTTTTTTTTAATTTTCTTTTTTTTTTGACACGTTTTACTAACAAATGACGATAGCACTACACTTAATTTTTTTGCCTTTGAAATAAACGTGTTTACTCTTGCTTGATTTACCTTACATATGACCTCACATAAAAGTACCTGTCTTGAACCTTTCATTAAATTTAAGTATTTTACCTGTGATCAATTTATAATGGTTATTATTTAGTTAGTTTAAAACTAAACTTATTTTATTGAGTTGTGTAAATTATTTTAGTTTTAAATTCAACCACATGTTCTGAGAGACTACAGACTAATTTTTAAAAACTAATAAACTAATGAAAAATTGCTAAAATAAATATTACACACTTAAATAAACACATAACAAAGATCATAGTTTTAAATAAAAATAAGAAAATTTATTGTTATACTATTTATATATTTATGTACAGAAAGTTGATTCAAATTTCCAAAATTTGTCTTTCCAAATTTTCTATTATGTGCCACTTTATCCAAAATTTAACAATAATCAGATAATAAAAATTTACGCAAAAAAGAAGAGAGAGGACTTAATTACAAATTCAAATTTTTATAACAAGTACCTTTGTGGATCTGCAAAGGGATGTGCATCTGAAGGGTTGTGCAAGGACTGTACTCTGGTCGGGAGCTCTGCACATTTAAATTTGGTGAAAGTATGTAGACACCTTTGCAGTACTCTCGATTGGTGAGATGACAATACTACCATTGGTCTGGGCCTTCTAAATAATTGGGGAATTCTATGAGGATGCGGCATGGTACCCAAACTCTGCTCTCCATTTCCTGAACTCCCACAATATTCTCTCTTTTTATATTATTTTCATCTCTGTCCTTTCTTCCCATTCTTGCTCCAATCAGCAGAGCTGTACATATTCATTGGTCGTCCTTTTAACCTTAAGCATGGAGGAAACCTACCCCTTCAAATTGAGCACTCTACAAACTTTTAACTTGTCCCTTAGGGACTCATAATTTCACAAAGGTACATTCTTATTTATTGTTGTGAACGGAAACGTGATTCTAATCTGGGATTGGGATCAGAACCCAGCCCGAGAATCCCGCACACGACGAATCCATTCTATTATTTTTATAGGTCTTGTCTCCTTTACAAAAGATGTGATGAGGTCATATTTAGATCCCAAGCATTTCACTTCCCGTTTCACTTATTAATTATATTAATAAGAATGATCTAAATCATCTCATCATAGTATCTACCCAAAACAACACTGAAATTATTAGCTATATTTATGTTACACAATTTTTTTGACAATTTTACTTTGTTCTCCTAATGCAATTAAAAGTTTTAAAGTTTTTATACAAGGTTCTGCTGTTAAAATACTGCAAAATCTCCCCTTCCTTAAAGGAATGTAAAATTGTTTTTGCTATATTTCAAATTCATAAGGTTCACAGATAACATTTATAATCCAATGTAATTAAATCTCAAAGAATTTTCCTTGTGCCTTTTAAAGGGTTAAGGAACGTCATAATGCATTGAAGGAAATAAAACGCAACCATAAATTCTTAGTGACATTTATTCTTAGTATCATTATATTATTAATCATAAAAGGACAGTGGTCTTGCAGCAAAACCATCTATTAAAATGTTTTCTTATTTACTTTAGACATATAAATATTTTTTTTTATTTTCTATGTTTTTGACACTTTTTACTAGCAAATGATGGTAACAATACACTTAATTTTTTTGCCTTTGAAATAAACGTGTTTATTCTTGCTTGATTTACCTTACTTATGACCCCAAATAAAAATATCTACCCAAAACAACACTTTTAAATGATTATCTATATTTATACTACACAATATTAATGACAATTTTAAATTGTTCTCCTAATGCAATTAAAAGTATTATTGTACAAGGTTTTACTGTGAAAATACTCCAAAATATCCCTTTCCCAAAATTAATGTAAAATTGTTTTTGCTATATTTTAAATTCATAAGGTTCATAGATAACATTTCTAATCCAATATAATAAAATAAATTTCAAATATTTTCATTGTGCCTTTTAAAGAATTAAGTAATGTCGTAATACATTTCAGGCAATAAAATACAATCATAAATTCTTAGTATCATCTATTCTTAGTATCGTTATATTCTTAATCATAAAAGGACAGCGGTATCGCAGCAAAACCGTCTATTAAAATGTTTTTTTATTTACTTTAGAATATAAATATTATTTTTTAATTTTCTATGTTTTTGACACTATCTACTAACAAATGATGGTAGAACTACACTTATTTTTTTTTTTTGCCTTTGAAATAAACGTGATTGATCTTGCTTGATTTACCTTACTTATGACATCAAATAAAAGGATCTACCCAAAATAATACTATTAAATTATTAGCTATATTTATATTACACAATTTTAATGACAATTTTACATTGTTCTCCTAATGCAATTAAAAGTTTATAAATTATTATACAAGATTTTGCTTTTAAAATACTCCAAAATATCCCTTTCCCCAAAGGAATGTAAAATTGAATTTGCTATATTTCAAATTCATAAGGTTCACAGATAACATTTATATTTCAATATAATTAAATCCGAAATAATTTTCAATGTGTCTTTTAAAGGGTTAATCGATGTCGTAATACATTGAAGGCAATAAATTACAATCATAAATCCTTAGTATCATCTATTATTAGTATCATTATATTCTTAATCATAAAACGACAGTGGTCTCGCAGCAAAACCATCTATTAAAATGTTTTCTTATTTACTTTAGACATATAAATATTTTATTTTAATTTTCTATGTTTTGGACACTTTCTACTTACAAATGATGATAATGCTACACTTAATTTTTTTGCCTTTGTAATAAATATGTTTACTCTTGCTTGATTTATCTTACATATTCCCCAAATAAAAGTACCTACACAAAACAACTATTTTAACACTAAACATACCATAACAGGTCAAATGACGAGTAACATATATGTAAAAAAATGAGATGGGTAATGAATTAAAAATTCTTATTATTAGTGTTTGTAGTATATAAAAATTGAGAATATTCAATTTTGTTTAATAATAATAAAGATTGTTTGTTTACTTCCTTTACAATATCCATATTTCATACATTCAATCTTCAAACATAAAGTCCGATTATTTGACCAGATATGGTAAAAATAGGCATATATTAAGTGTTGGTATGTTTAGTGCTAAATTATTAGCTATATTTATATTACACAGTTTTAATTATAATTTTACATTGTTTTCCTAATGCAATTATAAGTTTTAAAATTATTATACAAGGTTGTGTTGCTGAAGTACTTCAAAATCTGCCTTTCCCAAAAAGGAATGTAAAATTGTTTTTGCTATATTTTAAATTCATAAGGTTCATAGATAACATTTCTAATCCAATATAGTAAAATAAATCGCAAAGAATTTTCATTGTACCTTTAAAGAGTTAACGAATGTCGTAATACATTGAAAGCAATAAATTATAATCATATAATCTTAGTATCATCTATTATTAGTATCATTATAATCTTAATCATAAAAGAACAGTGGTCTCGCAGCAAAACCATCTATTAAAATGTTTTCTTATTTACTTTAGACATATAAATATTTTTTGTAATTTTCTATGTTTCTGACACTTTCTACTAGCAAATGAAGGTAACACTACACTTAATTTTTTTGCCTTTGAAATAAACATGTTTTCTCTTGCTTGATTTACTTTACTTCATGACCCCAAATAAAAGTACCTACACAGAGCAACACTTTTAAATTATTAGCTATATTTATATTACACAATTTTAATGACAATTTTAAATTGTTCTCCTAATGCAATTAAAAGTTTATAAATTATTATACAAAATTTTGCTGTTAAAATACTACAGAATCTCGCTTTCCCCAAAGAAATGTAAAATTGTTTCTGCTATATTTCAAATTCATAAGGCTCACAGATAACATTTACAATCCAATACAGTTAAATAAATCTCAAAGAATTTTTATTTTGCCTTTTAAAGGGTTAAGGAATATCGTAATACATTGAAGGCAGTAAAATACAATCATAAATTCTTAGTATCATCTATTCTTAGTATCATTATATACTTAATCATAAAAGGACAGGGGTCTCGCAGCAAAACCATCTATTAAAATCTTTTCTTCGTTATTTTTAGGCATAATATTTTTTTAATTTTCTACGTTTTTGACAATTTATACTAACAAATGATGGTAACACTACAATTAATTTTTTTGCCTTCAAAATAAACATGTTTATTCTTGCTTTATTTACCTTATTTATAACACCAAATAAAAGTATCTACCCAAAACAACACTTTTAAATTATTAGCTATATTTATATTGCACAATTTCAATAATAATATTAAATTGTTCTCCTAATGCAATTAAAAGTTTTAAAATTATTATACAAGGTTTTGCTATTAAAATATTATAAAATCTTCCTTTCTACAAAGGAATATAAAACTGTTTTTGCTATATTCAACTTCATAAGGTTCACAGATAACATTTATAATCCAATATAGTTAAATAAATCTCAAAGAATTTTCAATGTATCTTTTAAAGTGTTAAAGAATGTCGTAATACATTGAAGGCAATAAAATACAATCGTAAATTCTTAGTATCATCTATTTTTAGTATCAATATAATCTTAATCATAAAAGGACAGTGGTCTCGCAGTAAAACCATCTATTAAAATCTTTTCTTCTTTACTTTTAGACATAATATTTTTTAAATTTTCTATGTGTTTGACACTTTCTACTAACAAATGAGGATAGCACTAGCCTTAATTGTAACCTTTGAAATAAAAGTGTTTACTCTTGCTTGATTTACCTTACATATGGCCCCAAATAAAAGCACCTGTCGTGTAGCTCTCATTACATTTAGGTATTTCACCTGTGATCAATTTATAATGGTTATTATTTAGTTAGTCTAAGACTAAATTTATTTGTATGGCATTGTGCAGATTATTTAAGTTTTAAATTCAACCACAGGTTCTGAGAGACTACAGACTAATATTTAAAAACTAATAAGCTAACAAAAAGTTGCTAAAATAAGTATTACACACTTAAATAAACACATAACAAAGATGATAATTTTAAAATAAAATAAGAAAATTTATTGTTATACTATTTATATATGTACAGAAAGTTGATTCAAATTTCCAAAATTTGCCTTTTTAAATTTTTTATTACATGCCACCTTATTCAAAATTCAACATTAATCAGATACTAAAAATTTACGTAATAAAAAAGAAGAGAGAGGACCTAATTCCAAATTCAAATTTTTATAAAAAGTACCTTTGTCGATCTGCAAAGGGCTGTGCAAGTGTACGCTAGTCGAGAGCTCTTCAGACTTGGAGTTGGCGAAAGGATGTAGACACCTTTGAGTGTACTCTCGATTGGTGGGATGGCAATGCTACCACTGGTCTGGGGCCTTTTAATTAATTGGAGGATTCTATGAGGCTGCGACTTGGTCCCCGAACTCTGCTCTCCAACTCCCAAACTCTGCTCTACAACAATATTCTCTCTTTTTTATATTATTTTCATCTCTGTCCTTTCTTCTCATTCTTGCTCCAATCAGCAGAGTTGTATATATTCATTGGTCATTCTTTCCCCGCCTTTTAGCATCAAACATAGGGAAAACCTTACCCCTTCAAATTGGCCACTCCACAAACTTTTAACTTCCCTCTTAGGGACTCATAAATGATTCCACAAAAGAACATTCTTATTTAGTGTCATGAACGGAGACATGATTCTAATCTGAGACTGGGATCAGAACCCCGCCCGAGAATTCCGCACACGAAGAATCTATTCAATTAATTTTTATAGGTCCTTTATCCTTTACAAAAGATGTGATGAGGTCAGACTTAGATCCCAAGTATTTCACTTTCCGTTTTATTTATATTAATTATATTAATTAGAATGATCTAAATCTCCTCAAAACAATACCTACCCAAAACAACACTTATAAATTATTAACTATATTTATATTACACAATTTTAATGACAATTTTATATTTTTCTCTTAATGTAATTAAAAGTTTTAAAATGTATTATTAACAAAGTTTACCTGTTAAAATACTCCAAAATCTCCCTTTCCCAAAAAAGAATGTAAAATTGTTTTTGCTATATTCAACTTCATAAGGTTCACAGATAACATTTATAATCCAATATAATTAAATCTTGAAGAATTTTCATTGTGTCTTTTAAAGGGTTAAGGAATCTCGCAATACATTGGAGGCAATGAAATACAATCATAAATTTATTAAAATAGTTTTATTTTTATTTAACATAATCTTTTCTTAACACATAATATTATGAAAACATTCTATATGGTTCAAAACATTATTGGTCATTACTTTAAAAAGCATTAAATTTGAAGTAAATAGCTCGCCGAGGGGAATCGTTGAGAAAAATATTATTTAATCATTATGTCCTAATAAAAGTAAAGAATAGAGAGGGCATATTGGAATTAACGAAAATGAGTAGAGCGCTTTGTTGGGTATCTGCGTAGGTGGAGGTCATTACTACCGGAAAGACTTCATCTATGTCTGTTCAGTACTCCTTATCCCTTTTTCTGTAATAAGTCATACCATTGCATCCCATACTCTCTAGTGTATACTTATTTTATAATCAGTGAATATCGGGGGATTTATAACCAGTCTACGGGTTTGAATATCTGAATGGGTGGAGGTCACTACTCCAGGCATCCTCATCCTGTCTGTTTAGTACTCCTTACTTTTTGCAACTAGTCATACCCTTACATTCCACACTCTCTAGTGTATATTTATTTTATAATCAGTGAACATCGCTGTGATTTATAATGAGTCTTCGTTTTGGGGTATGTGAGTGGGTGGAGGTCATTACTCCAGATAAGTCCTCATGTCTGTCTGTCAGTACTCCTTATTTTCTTCAACTAGTCATACTCTTTCTTTTCACACCATCTAGTGCTTACGTAATTTATAATCAGTAAATGTCGGTGTGATTTATAATCAGTCTAAGTATTAGAGTATCTGAATGGGTGGAGGTCACTACTCCAGACAAGTCCTCGTATCTGTCTGTCAGTACTCCTTATTTTCTTCAACTAGTGATACTCTTACATCCCACACCATCTAGTGTATAAGTAATTTATAATCAGTAAGCGTCGTTGTGTTTTATAATCAGTCTACGTCTTTGAGTATCTGAATGGGTGGAGATCACTACTCCAGACAAATCCTCATATCTCTCTTCCAACACTCCTTATTTTCTTCAACTAATCATACTCTTGCACCCCACGCTATCTAGCTCATACGTAATTTATAATCAGTAAACTTCGGTGTGATTTAGAATCAGTCTACGTATTTGAGTAACTAAATGTGTGGAGGTTAATATTCCAGGCATCCTCATCCTGTCTGCTTAGTACTCCTTACTTTCTACAACTAGTCATACCCTTGCATCCCACACTCTCTAGTGTATACTTAAATCAGTTAATATCACATTGATTTATAATCAGACTACGTCGTTGGGTATCTGAGTGGGTGGAGGTCTCTATTCCAGCAAGTCTTCATCTCCGTCTGTTCAATACTCTATATTCACTTTTCTGCAACTAGTCATATTCTTGCATCCCACACTCTCTAATATACACCTAATTTATAATCACTGAATGTCGGTGTGATTTATAATCAGTCTACGTCGTTGGGTATTTGAATGGGTGGAGGTCAGTACTTTAGGCAAGTCCTCCTATCTGTCTGTTCAGTACACCTTATTTTCTCCAACTAGTCGTAGTCATGCATCCAACACCCTTAAGTGCGTAATTAATTTATAATTAGTACGGAGTACGTCGTTGGGGAGCTGAGAGAGCGAAGGACATTATTTATGCAAGTCCTCATCTCTGTTCAGCACTCTTTACTTTCTCCAACTAGTCATACTCTTACATTCCCCACCCTCTAATGTATGCCTAATTTATTGTCAGTAAGGTGTAATGGAGTGGTATGTCTTCCTTTTCATACTTTACAATACTTCATTTATTTACAACCTTTGATCTTATTCTCTATTTGTACTCGTAAATCTGAAATTCTTCCAAGATACGCTTAATATTAAAACTATATGATCTATGAGAGCAGTACCCGAAAAAACTATGACTTCATTCCATTCAATGTTGTAAATTAGAGCACTAACTGCCTGCAATAAATTCTATTGCATGTAAAAGTTTCACAGGTCACGACATTTTAAGCATTTATTATCCTCTCACCATGAAGGAAAATGCATAATTGTTAGCGTTTCGTCGGTAACAAGAGCTTAAAACCCTCATGGGTAATTCAAAATAAATTAATTAGAGTAAGCAAATAATGTCTTCTGTTACTTCTAAAACTGTTAAAGAACAATACGAATTTTCTAACCATTATCCTTATCATAATATTAAGTATTTCCTTCGACAAATCAAAAGATAGGAACATGGTGTAAACTTAAGAACATCTATAAACATAGGATTCAGATTCAATTCCTTAGAGATACTTGTATTTCCTCGAATAAAATAAGAAAGGAAAATACACAGCAGACTTTAAATTGTAAATGGAATTACATTCTGAATCGTAGGTTTGGTATTAACCATGTTCTCGAATACAATCCGTCCAAACAAAAAAGAAAAATTAACGGCATATGCAGAACAGGAATTAATTTCTCGTTCCCTTATTAGTTTTAGAAAACTTTGAGATCAGCAATTAATTGATTTCATCCCCTTATTGAAATGAAAATGCAGAAGCAGCTGGAAATGAATTTTTGATAACTTTGTGTCACAAACGTAGTAACAAGACTTAATAACCCTGCTTGACCCAAATAAATTAGCCTGTTAAATGCAACGTGAAAGTTATGATTTATTAAATATGCATTAAGATAATACAGTGATTAAATGTGTTTTGAAGTAATAAATCTAAGACGTGAATCTGGTTCTCGGATAAGAACATGTGCCCCTGCTATCGATTTATTGTCATTGAAGGAATGGAAACCTTATAATAAAGTTTTGCTTCCATTCGCATGTAATAAAATTGAAAACGTGTGAATCATTCTTTCTGATTCCTAATACAAAATATAGGAAGTCTAAATTAAATAATAAATATTCCTTTATGAAATTAGTCAATAAGGTGTTAAAATAATGAAATACTGAGAGAATTCAAATGATTTGTTGGAATGATAAATGAATTTAATGGATAGAAAATTATTATGCATGTGGAGAATATAATTCGATTTCTTTACGGTCGTAACTCAAAATGCAGTTGAAAGGTCTGGTACGATTTTAATCTCTTTCATAACATTGTACTTTATTGTGAACTATTATTCTAACGAAATGCTTTGTTACTTCATAAAATACAGTTTCTAAAATATAACTTAGTTTCCAGTTTTAAAGAATTACTTAATGAAAATAGTAATTCAATTTTTTTACTTTCAACACTTTTATATAATTTCTTTTCAAACCGATTAAAAATGCTTTTATTCTTTCAGATTTTGTTTTAAAGCAAGAAAAATATATATGCTAAAAAAGAAAATTTATTTCAAGCTGTTAAATAATTTATTAAATTATAACTTAAAATAATATTTTTTTTAATAATAATTTATTTAATTTTTTTTCAAAACCTATAAAAAATGCTTTTATTCGTTCAGATTTGGTTCTAAAGCAAAAATTATATATATATATATATATATATATATATATATATATATATATATATATATATATATATATATATATATATATATATATATATTATAAAAGAAAATTTATTCCAAACTGTTAAATAGTTTTAAAAAATATAATTTGCACTAATAATATATTAAAAATGGGCGATGTTGAAAATTATACATTGCATTATATAACGAGCTTTATAACGAGATTTAACGACATGTAATAACCCTTATAGTAAAATAAAAATATTAATTCAATTCTTTTACTTTCAATAATTTTATAAAATTTCTTTTCAAACCGATTAAAAATGCTTTTATTCTTTCAGATTTTGCTATAAAGCAAGAAATATACATACATACACACACACACACACACACACACACATATATATATATATATATATATATATATATATATATATATATATATATATATATATATATATAATATTTGAAATGGTTAAATAATTTTTAAAATTGTAGTTTAAACTTATAATATATTAAAAATGGGCGATGTTGAAAATCATACATTCCATTACATAACGAGCTTTATAGAGAGATTTAACGACATTTAATAAATTACGCTTATAGTATAAAACAAAAATAGTAATTTAATTTTTTTTTACTTTCAACACATTTATACAATTTCTTTTCAAACCAATTAAAAATGCTTTTATTCGTTCATATTTTGTTCTAAAGCAAGAAAAATATGTATACTACAAAAAACTTTATTTCAAATGGTTAAATAAATTTGAAAATTATAATTTAAACTAATAATTTATTAAAAATGGGCGATACATTGTGTTATATAGCGATCTTTATAGCGAGATTTAAAGACGCGTAATAAATTACTCTTACAGTAAAACAAAATAGTAATTCAATTTTTTACTTTCAACAATTTTATAAAATTTCTTTTCAAACCGACTAAAAATGTTTTTATTCGTTCAGATTTTTCTCTAAAGCAAGAAATATATATAAATACTATAAAAGAAAATGTATTTCAAACGGTTAAGTAATTTTAAAACTTATAATTTGCAGTAATAATATATTAAAAATGGGTAATATTGAAAATCATTTATTGCGTTACATAACGAGCTTTATAACGAGATTTAACGACATGTAATAAAGTACGCTTATAATAAAACAAAAATAGTAATTCAGATTTTTACTTTCAATACTTTTATACTATTTCTTTTCAAACCGATTAAAAATGCTTTTATTCTTTCAGATTTTGTTCTAAAGCAAAAAAGATTTTATGTACTACATTAGAAAATTTATTTGAAACAGTTAAATAATTTTAAAACTTATAATTTGCAGTAATAATATATTAAAAATGGGTAATATTGAAAATCATTTATTGCGTTACATAACGAGCTTTATAACGAGATTTAACGACATGTAATAAATTACGCTTATCGCAAAACAAAAATAGTAATTCAATTTTTTTACTTTCAACACTTTTATACAATTTCTTTTCAAACTGATTAAAAATATTTTTATTCTTTCAGATTTTGTTTTAAAGGAAGAAAAATATATATGCTAAAAAAGAAAATTTATTTCAAGCTGTTAAATAATTTTAAAAATTATAATTTGTAGTCATAATATATTAAAAATGGGTAATGTTGAAAATCATACATTGCGTTATATAACAGGATTTATAGCGAGATTTAAAGCATGTAATAAATTACTCCTATAGTAAAACAAAAATAGTAATTGAGTTTTTTTTACTTTCAATACTTTTATACAATTTCTTTTCAAACTGATTAAAAATGCTTTTATTCTTTCAGATTTTGTTCTAAAGCAAGAAAAATATATATTACTACAAAAGAAAATTTATTTCAAATGGTTCAATGATTTTGAAAATTATAATTTGTATTCATAATATATTAAAAATGGGCGACGTTGAAAATCATACATTGCGTTATATAACAAGCTTTATAGCGAGTATTAACGACATGTAATAAATTACGCTTATTGTAAAACAAAAATAGTAATCCAATATTTTACTTTAGACACTTTATATATATAACTTAAGCGTCAAAAAACTATTTTTAGCTTTACAACCGGAATGAATCCACAGGGGAACATTCCAGAACATCCCCTAGGGTCACTAAAAATGAATTACTTCAAAAGCAGAATAGGAACAGAAAATGATAAAAATGTCATTACATATATATGTAATATATCAAAATTATTTAACTTTAATATTTCCTTAAAAACCTCCTCTCTCCCATTCGAATTCCTTAAAGTCTTTTTCCCAGAATCTAAATGCCTTAATCAAAGGAGTGTTTTGACTTACAATTCTTCCCAAAGCTCCCAAAGCTGCTAGCTGTTTAGTTTTCTCCTTGTCCAGCAATTTTATAATACTGGATTACATATATATATATATATATATATATATATATATATATATATATATATATATATATATATATATATATATATATATGACATGTCGTGTTTCAGTGTTAAGGCGAATGGAAAACAATCTTCTTGATAATAAGTTTTATTAACTCATCGTTCTTAAGGAAAGCAACTTGCGCCATTTTTATTAATCGACACGGAGCTATGCATGGAAAAGTTGTTGACCGCTCCATGTCCACGCGTTGACTGATCTTATCTGTTTGCAATCCATCAAAATCTTACTAAAAGCTTCCGCCTGCCCGGATGATCCTAAAAGCTTACGCGAGCGTGGGTCTTTCTCATTTATTTTATTATTATAAAAGAGTTCCCTTTTTAAAATTGTTTTTACTCACGTAATTTCCAACTACCCTTTTTTAGACCTGACATATATATGTATATATATATATATATATATATATATATATATATATATATATATATATATATATATATATATATATATATATATATATATATATATATATATATATATATATATATATATATATATATATACATATATATATATAAAGATAACGTTTTATTACAGGTTTTTAACCAGTTTTCGCGCAGCTAGTAGCATATAACTATAATATCCACATTTATGAATCTGTTTTAAAACTTCCGAGTGGGTCGAAAGCTGTTCACTATGTTTAATTACATTTTTAACCATAACTGTAAAATACTAAACTCTTGAATGAGTTAACCTTCCCTTTTCAACTATATTACCCTGTTATCAAGAGGTTTCCACGGCGTTGAAACTAATTCTATTTTAAACACGGTCTAACCAGAATTAATTCTTCAATTTTGGGTGAAAAAATCTTGAAGGAAAACCAACATTAGCATACCAAAATTAACTTGCGTTCTCCTCTGATGCAACGTTTTATGCCGACAATACTGTAGATAACGTTATTATGTACACAAATCTGTAAGCAGAACATATTCATTATACTTATTCTGTTGTGTAAATAAGTTATAATAAAAGCGAATTTTTAAAATTTTAAGTCTCACCCTAGAACACTCAAAATTTTAGTACTGCACTTAGCAGATGCTGAATCTTATAATTTCCTCTAATGACACGAAGTGTACTTTTACTTGGGTAATTACGGTGAAAGTAAAAAGCAATTAAGTTGCTGATAGGAAGAATATTTTCCAGGCTAATTCTAATAAAAGTTTTATTACTTAGCTGAAGTCTAGTCATTATCTCTGATGATAAAACTAACAGTTTTTCATCTGCATATTTTTGTTACGATATTTTATTTTTCTTGCCATAATTTAGCGTGTTTTTATTTACAAAAAAAAGCTTCCTGCTTAATATGTAAAGTTGTCGTCAAAATAAAAACTCACGGAGATTTTTTTTTCGCAGAAAAAAAGATGGGCGTGAAAAAAAATCCGCTAATATGCAGTCATAAATTTTGTCAGCCATAAAACAAATATTTACGGATATGATTTTATCATTAAATGGAAATGATGAAACACATTTGAGTAAAGGCTTTATTATTTTATATATTAGTCTCGGGTATATTACGAGACAATATATTAAACAGATAAGAAAGTTTATTTTAGGTATTTAACTGTTTCTAGAATTTCGTTTAAACATCTAGAAATATCATTTATTTCAATTTAAATTTGTTTCAGTGTTTGATGAAAAATTTATGTTGTATAAAATTTAGTATTTAGATGAAAGAAAAAATTTTTAAACATAGGAAATTTGGAATATTTATTGCTTACAGCACTAAATTTCTATTGAGCAAAAGGAACTATTCTATAATTGATACTAAAGTAAATATATTTTATCCTGATCTAAATATGATTGATTCTGGTGTTTAGGAAACTTCAATTGTGCACCTAAATATGAGAAAAGTTTAAAGGTACACAATTGTTTTTAAAATTCGCATTAAACTAGGAAAACTGTATAATGATAGTTACATTTAACCTATGGTATAAAACTTTATAGGTATAGAATTTAGTAAATTTCTAGTAAATTAAAGGACACTATAATGCTATTATGTATCTCATTTACATGTAAAACTATCTAGGATGCTTCAAAATACTAAATCGTATGATAGAAGAATGGGTAGAGCGCTGCTTATTCAGTACCAGAGTTCGTGAATTTGAATCCCACTACTGGCATGGATATTCATCCCCGCTTGGGAGCAGCTTTAAGCAGGAGATCCCGTTTACTATAACCCTGATGTAGCAAAATAGTAGATTATAGTGCTACAACGAGCAGTTCAAAATGTTATATAGATAAGAAAGTGTATTAAATGTTTAACTGTTTTTAGAATTTTGTATAAAAATCTAGAAATATCACTTATTTTAATTTAAATTACTTTCAATTTTTGGTGCAAAATTTCTGTTTTATAAAATTTATGATTTGCATGAAAGAAAAAATTTTTAGATATAGGAAATTTGGAATATTTAGTGCTTACAGCACATTTCTATTGTACAAAAAAAAATTATCTTTTACTTAATCTTAAATTAAATATATTTGATCCTGGTCTAAATATAATTGATTCTAATGTTTAGGAAATTTCAATTGTGCACCTTCATATGAGAAAAAAATTAAAGGCTCACAATTGTTTTTAAAATTTTGCATTAATCTAAGGAAATCTCATAGTGATAGTTACATTTTATCTACGGTATAAAATTTTGTAGGTATTGATTTTAGTAAATTTCTAGTAAATGAGAGTTCACTATAATGCTATTATGTACCTCTTTTACACATATATCTGTCTAGGATGCTTCAAAATACTAAACCGTATGATAGACGAATGGGTAGAGCGCTGCTTATTCAATAGCGGAGTTCATGAATTTGAATCCCACTTATGGCATGGATGTTCATTGCCGTTCGGAAGCAGCTTTAAGCAGGAGATCCCGTTTTCTATAACCGTGATATAGAAAAATAGTAGACTATAGTGCAACAACGAACAGTTCAAAATATTAAATAGATAAGAAAATGTATTAAGTATTTAACTGTTTCTAGAATTTTGTATAAAAATCTAGAAATATCACTTATTTTAATTTAAATTACTTTCAGTGTTTGGTGAAAAATTTCTGTTAAAATTTAGTATTTTTAAGTGAATACAAAAAGTTTTAGACTTAGGAAATTTGGAGTATTTAGTGACAGCACATTTCTATTGAACAAAAAAAATTATCCTATAATTGATCCTAAAGTAAATATATTTTATCCTGGTCTAAATATAATTTATTCTGATGTTTAGGAAACTTCAATAGTGCACCTAAATATAAGAAAAAATTAAAAGTGCACAATTGTTTTTAAAATTTCGCATTAAACTAAGGAAATCTTATAGTGATAGTTACATTTAATCTATAGTATAAAATTTTGTAACTATAAAATTATATAAATTTCTAGTAATTCAAAAAACACTATAATTCTAGTATGTATCTCATCTACATACAAAACTGTTTAGGAAGCTTCAAAATACTAAGCAGTGTGATAGAGGAATGATAGAGGATGAGTTATTGAGAGTTGCTTATTCAATACCGGAGTTCGGGAATTTGAATCCCACTGCTGGCATGGATGTTCATCACCGTTCGGAAGCAGCTTTAAGCAGGAGATCCCGTTTTCTATAACCGTGATATAGAAAAATAGTAGACTATAGTGCAACAACGAACAGTTCAAAATATTAAATAGATAAGAAAATGTATTAAGTATTTAACCGTTTCTAGAATTTTGTATAGAAATCTAGAAATATCACTTATTTTAATTTAAATTACTTTAATTTTTTGGTGCAAAATTTCTGTTTTATAAAATTTAGCTTATAGATGAAAGAAAAAAATTTTAGGTATAGGAAATTTGGAATATTTAGTGCTTACAGCACATTTCTATAGAACAAAAAAAATTATCTTTTACTTGATCTTAAAGTAAATATATTTGATTCTGGTCTAAATATAATTGATTCTAATGTTTAGGAAACTTCAATTGTGCACCTTAATGTGAGAAAAAATTAAAGGCTCACTATTGTTTTTAAAATTTCGCATTAAACTAAGGAAATCTTATAGTTACTTTTAATCTATGGTATAAAATTTTGTAGGTATTGATTTTAGTAAATTTCTAGTAAATTAAAGCTCACTATAATGCTATTACGTACCTCATTTACGTATAAAACTGTCTAGGATGCTTCAAAATACTAAACCGTATGATAGAGGAATGGGTAGAGCGCTGCTTATTCAATACCGGAATTTGTGAATTTGAATCCTACTTATTGCATGGATGTTCTTTGCCATTCGGAAACAGCTTTAAGAAGGAGATCCCGTTTTCTATAACAGTGATATAGAAAAATAGTAGACTATAGTGCAACAATGAACAGTTCAAAATATTAAATAGATAAGAAAATGTATTAAGTCTTTAACTGTTTCTAGAATTTTGTATAAAAATCTAGAAATATCACTTATTTTAATTTAAATTACTTTCAGTGTTTGGTGAAAAATTTCTGTTAAAATTTAGTATTTTTAAGTGAATACAAAAAGTTTTAGACTTAGGAAATTTGGAGTATTTAGTGACAGCACATTTCTATTGAACAAAAAAACTGTCCTATAATTGATCCTAAAGTAAATATATTTTATCCTGGTCTAAATATAATCGATTCTAATGTTTAGGAAACTTCAATTGCACACCTAAGTATGAGAAAAAAATTAAACGTGCACAATTGTTTTTAAAATATTGCATTAAACTATGGAAACCTTATAGCGATAGCTACATTTAATCTATAGTATAAAATTTTGTAGGTATTGATTTTAGTAAATTTCTAGTAAATTAAAGGTCACTATAATGCTATTATGTACTTCATTTACATACAAAACTGTTTAGGAAGCTTCAAAATACTAAGCCGTGTGATAGAGGAATGATAGAGGATGAGTTATTGAGAGTTGCTTATTCAATACCGGAGTTCGGGAATTTGAATCCCACTGCTGGCATGGATGTTCACCACCGTTCGGAAGCAGCTTTAAGCAGGAGATCCCGTTTTCTATAACCCTGGTGTAGCAAAATAGTAGACCATAGTGTGACAACGAACAGTTCAAAATATTAAATAGATAAGAAAGTGTATTAAGTGTTTAACTGTTTCTAGAATGTTGTATAAAAATCTAGAAATATCACTTATTTTAATTTAAATTACTTTAAATGTTTGATGCAAAATTTCTATTGCTGTATAAAATTTATAAGTAGGTGATAGCAAAGATTTTTTGACATGGGAGATTTAGAATATTTAGTGTTTGCAGCACATTTCTATTGAACAAAATGAACTATCCAATGTAATTGATCCTGATTTAAATATAATTTATTATGATGTTTAGAATACTTCAATAGTGCACCTAAATATGAGAAAAAAATTAAAGGTGCACAATTGTTTTTAAAATTTCGTATTAAACTAGGGAAACCTTATAGTGATAGTTACATTTAATCTATAGTATAAAATTTTGTAGGTAAAAATTTTAGTAAATTTCTACTAAATTAAAGACACTATAATTCTATTATGTATCTCATTTACATATAAAACTGTTTAGGAACTTTTAAAATACCAAGCAGTATGAGAGCTGAATGGGTAGAGTGCTGCTTATTTAGTACAGGAGTTCGTGAATTTGTATCCCACTGCTGGCATGGATGTTCATCGTTTTGAAGCAGCTTTAAACAGGAGATCCCGTTTTCTATAACCCTGATGTAGCAAAATATTAGACCATAGTGCAACAACTAACAGTTCAAAATGTTAAATTGATAAGCAAGTGTATTAAGTGTTTAACTGTTTCTAGAATGTTGTATAAAAATCTAGAAATATCACTTATTTTAATTTAAGTTATTTTAAATCATTTATGCAAATTTCTATTTTGTATAAAATTTATAAGTAGATTACAGCAAAATTTTTTGACACAGAAATTTGAATATTTGATGCTTATAGCACATTTCTATTGAACAAAAAAACTGTCCTATAATTGATCCTAAAGTAAATATATTTTATCCTGGTCTAAATATAATTTATTCTGATGTTTAGGAAACTTCAATAGTGCACCTAAATATAAGAAAAAATTAAAAGTGCACAATTGTTTTTAAAATTTCGTATTAAACTATGGAAACCGTATAGTGATAGTTACATTTAATGAATAGTATAAAATTTTGTAGGTATAGAGTACAATAAATTTCTAATAAATTAAAGAACATTATAATTCTATTATGTATCGCATTTACATGCAAAACTGTTTAGGAAGCTTTAAAATACTAACTATAAGGAATGGTAGAGAGCTGATATTTTATTCCGACTTCAATTTGAATCCCATTACTGGCATGGTGTTCATCGCCGTTCGGAATCAACTTTAAGCAGGAGATCCCTTTTCTGATGTAGCAAAATAGTAGGCCATAATGCAACAACTAACAGTTCAAAATGTTAAATTGATAAGCAAGTGTATTAAGTGTTTAACTGTTTCTAGAATGTTGTATAAAAATCTAAAAATATCACTTAATATAAATAACAGAAAAACTATCCTATAAATGATCCTAAAGTAAAACCAATTAATCCTGATTTAAATATAATTTTTCTGATGTTTGGAAAACTTCAATAGTACAACTAAATATGAGAAAAAAATTAAAGGTGAACAATTGTTTTTAAAATTTTGCATTAAACTATGAAAACCGTATAGTGATACTTGCATTTAATCTGTTGTATAAAATTTTTTAGGTACAGATTTTAGCAAATTGCCAGCAAGCTAAAAGACGATATAATGCTATTATGTATCTGATTTACATATAAAACTGTTTAGGAAGCTTCAAAATACTAACCGAATGATGTCTGAATGGAAAGGGGGCTGCTCATTTAGTACCGGAGTTCGTGAATTTGAATCAATTCGAATACCATTACTGGCTTGGATGTTTATCTCCATTCGGAAACAGCTTTAAGCAGGATATCCCGAATTCTATAGCCCTGCAGCAGCAAAATAAGGGACTCTAGCGTAGAAATGAACAATAAAAGTAAAAATGAATAAAAAAGTGTATTAGGTGTTTATTTTTTCTAGAATTTTGTGAAAAATAATCTAGTAAAACCACATATATTAATTTGAGTTTCGTTTAATATTTCTTATATAATTTCTATTTTAGTACAAATATCAGTTTGTTGATGACAGCAAAATTTATTAGACCCCAGAAATTTTGAAGTGTTTGGATCTTATAGCATATTTCTATTCAATATAAAGAGCTATCATCTAATTTATTCTAACATAAAACTGATAAGGAAGCTTTTAAATTATGAGAAAGAGTAGTTAGGAGCACAATTGTTTCTATAGTTTTCCTTTAAATTTCGAAAAACCGCATATTGATAGTTACCCAACCAATTCTACCCAGCCAGATTCATTGTTTAGATAGATAGAAAATGCCGAAAGAACTATACCTCTACAACCCATATATTTTGAGAAAAATGCAGATATGTTGAAGATATATCAGGTTTACAAAAAACATCTTTCATTCCAAACACAAAAATCGATATTTGTATGATTTAAAATAAAGATATGTTCGAAATTTCCCCCTAAATTATCTAAAGGAGTGTCTGCAGTTGAATTCTTCGAACCCATTTTCCAAAGCTTCCTCTGCATTAAATGTCAGTTTTCTTCCCACTCTTCATATTTTTTTCAGTTCTCCCCGGTTTACTTTTCAATGTTCCTTTGTACTGTTGAGAGCGCCAACTAAGTAACTCTCTCTAAGAAATTCATCTCAGCTTCTCGTTCTGGGGTCCAACCCTGTAATGCACGTATGTTTTCGTGAATTTGAATCAATTTTTAATGCCATTACTGGCATGGATGTTTATCTCCTTTCGGAAGCACCTTTAAGCATAATATTCCATCTTCTATAGCCCTGGTGTAGCAAAATAATAGACTATAGTGTAGCAATGAACGATTAAAAATAAAAATGGATGAGAAAGTATATTAGATGTTTAATTTTTTCTAAAATTTTGTGAAAAATAATTTAGTAAAACCACATATATTAATTTGAGTTTCATTTATTATTTGGTGTACAATTTCTATTCTAGTACAAAAATCTGTATGTTGATGACAGCAAAATTTATTAGACGTAGGAGATTTGGAGTATTTGGAGCTTACAGCATATTTCTATTCAACATAAAGAGCTATCATGTCATTGATTCTAAAGTAAAACTGATTAGGAAGCTTATAAATTATGAGAAAGAGTAGTTAGGAGCACAATTGTTTCTGTAATTTTAAATAAAATTTTGAAAAACCACATATTGATAGTTACATTTAATATTTTTTATAAAATTTAATAATCAGATGGAGTTTTAAAAAAAAATTTACATAGGACAAATTCGGATTACTTAATATGTTTCTATTAAACTAAATTAAACTATGATGCTACGACACATCTGATTAATCAGTAAAACTGTTTAGGAATATTCAATTTATTGAGCAGCTAATTTTGTGACAAATAATCTAGTAAAACCACATATATAATTTGAGTTTCATTTAATATTTGGTGTTTAATTCCTATTCTAGTACAAAAATCAGTATGCTGATGACAGCAAAATTTATTAAACCCAGGAGATTTGGAATGTTTGGAGCTTACAGCATAATTCTATTCAACATAAAGAGCTATCGCATCATTGATTCTAACGTAAAACTGATTAGGAAGCTTATAAATTATGAGAAAGAGTAGTTAGGAGCACAATTGTTTCTATAGTTTTCCATTAAATTTTGTAAAACCACATTTTGATAGTTACATTTAATATTTGGTATAAAATTTAATAATCAGATGGAGTTTTTAAAAATTATTACATAGGGCAAATTTGGATTACTTGGTATGTTTCTAGAAAACTAAATGAAACTATGATGTTACGACATATCTGATTCAGCAATAAAACTATTTAGAAATATTCAAATTTTTGAGAAACCAATTTTGTGAAAAATAATCTAGTAAAACCACATATATTAATTTAAGTTTCATTTAATATTTGATGTATAATTTCTATTCTAGTACAAAAATCAGTATGTTGATGACAGCAAAATTTATCTGCCCCGAGAGATTTGGAGCTTACAGCATATTTCTATTCAACGTAAAGAGCTATCGTGTAATTGATTCTAACGTAAAACTGATTAGGAAGCTTATAAATTATGAGAAAGAGTAGTTAGGAGTTTCTATAGTTTCTATAGTTTCTATCAATTGTTTCTATAGTTTTCCTTTAAATTTCGAAAAACCACATAGTTACATTTAATATTTGGTATAAAATTTAATAATCAGATGGAGTTTTAAAAAATATTACAAAGTGCAAATTTGGATTACTTGGTATGTTTCTAGTAAACTAAAGGAAACTATGATGCTACGATTTATCTGATTCTATTTGTCATGTGAAAGAAACTCAAATCAATTTTAAAATTTCTTCTTTGTTACAAAAAATTTTAATTATATAAATTTTTAATTAATTTTATAGCCAAATAATATTATAACCAAAATAAATAAAAACAGTTCTGTTAATTTTACATGTATTACGAAAATTATTACTTTATGAAATCGATTGAATCCCAACATAAATGAAGTCTACTTTATAAGCTATTATCAATTTTTCTTTTATAATAATTATGTTTAATAGGAAGAAGACATTGCATAAAATCCATCATATTTTTTCTCTATTCTCTTGTTACTGTTCTCTGTTCTACATATTGCATATCATAAAAAACTACGTTTTTTTACTGGTCTACATATTTTTTACATCAGATATCCATTTGATTATGGAGTTCGATTGACCACTGAAATAAACCCTCAATGTCGAAAAAAATTTTATCACTGGTATTTATCACTGATTATTAGAGAAATTCGTTTTGAATACATACTATTAAAAGACAATCAAGTGTTTTGATATTAGTATACTTAAAAAATCAGGAATTTGAGATAATTTATTTAGTAAGTGAAGCATTCATTTACTATTTGATATAAAATTTTTGTAAGCATATTTTTTGTAAGTAAATTTTTGTAAAAATTTAGTAGGTAGATGAAATTAAAAATTGAGTCAATCAAAGATGGTTAATTTGAATTATTTAGTAATAACAGCACATTTCTAGTAAACTAAGGGAAATTTGTTGCTAAAGAAACACGATGTAAGTGATTCAGCTGTAAAACTGTTTAGAATATTTCTCGTTACAAAATAGATAAGAAACTGTATTACAAATTTAACTGTTTCTAGAATTTTCTAAATGATCTAGGTACACATTTTAATCTGAATAACATTCAATCATTGATGAAAATTCAGTATGCAGATGGAAGCGAAATTTATTAGACACTCAATCCTAGGAGGATTTTAAGCAGGTGTAATTATTTAGAAGTCAAGGGCGTGTGAAGATAAAATGATTTTCTCTTTTTAATCTAAACTAAGTTTACTGGCTGTAATTTAAATAATTAAAATCCTTTAAGTAACTTAATTTATCTGATACTGATTAAAACGTGTTTTCATCTAATAGAATTTAGACAAAATTCACTTAATTTATTTCGTTTTATCAATTTGAATTTGGGTATATTTCTTAGAATTCAGTTTTTAACTCAATTGCACAATTTGTATCCTATTTTTTTTTACTCCAATTTCAATTTATCACTAACAACGTTATCGTTTGAAAAAGTTTTAATATTTATGTCACGTTTCTAACATTTTAGTTTATGCATTTGTTATCGTTAAATGATCTTGCAATAAACTTCAGGAGATTTTCGTTAGACTATGCAAAGATAAATATCACCAAATGCAATTTTTTTATTACTTTAGGTTTTATTTCTTAGTTCAGTGGGGGTTGGGATAGCGTGCTTCGTGCTCCGACGACAGAGGTCTGAGGTTCGATCCCCGGACTGGGCAAGGTTGACTCAGCCTTTCATCCCTTCAGTAGTTAGAAAACCTGAGAACTAATACACATACTGAGAACATAGAATTTTATATTTGTTTTGGGAATTAAACACGGGGAGTTCCGCTTAAGGTTGACCACATAACCGAGTCATATGCTTTCACCCCAGGGACCCTAGTCTCGAAAACGGAGATTGGCAACGTAGGCTTTGGTCCCATGTGGACTGTAGCGATGAAGCGTTTAGGAGTTTGAGTTTATATTTCTTAAGTTTACGGCTATAATTAAATTTAAATAACAGTGTTATTCGTCTTTTCTTAATGAGATATTACATTTTCGAAATTATTTATATTGGTATTTCTTAAGTTCACGAATATAATTAAATTCAAATAAATGTATTATTCGTCATTTGTTAATGAGATGTTATATTTTCAAAGAGAGATCCACTTAACGACTCTCTTATTATGGGACTCAGCCTGCCTTATACAGGCTGGAAGAAACTGGTGGAACATTCCGGATTATACCAGAAACCGGAACCGGAAGTTGAAAAGTATCGCCACACTTGGCAACATTTGGCGACATTTGGCGATATTTGGCGACGAACTTGGAGACAAAAAATAGGTTGCCAAAACTGTCGCCAACTAGCCGGTGTCTCGCCAAAACCCATAGAGTCCCATACTAATTTGCGGTTCACTAAACAAATTCGTAACAATATTGATATTTCTTAAGTTTACTACTGTAATTAAATTCAAATAAATGTGTTATTCGTCTTTTGTTAATGAGATGTTATATTTTCGAAATTATTTATATTGATATTTCTTAAGTTCACGACTATAATTAAATTCAAATAAATGTGTCATTCGTCTTTTGTTAATGAGATGTTATATATTTGAAATTATTTATATTGATATTTCTTAAGTTCACGGCTATAATTAAATTTAATTAAATCTGTTATTCGTCTTTTGTAATGAGATGTTATATTTTCGAAATTATTTATATTTATATTTAAGTTCACGAGTATAATTAAATTCAAATAAATGTGCTATTCGTCTTTTGTTAATGAGATGTTATATTTTCGAAATTATTTATATTGATATTTCTTAAGTTCACGACTATAATTAAATTCAAATAAATGTGTTATTCGTCTTTTGTTAATGAGATGTTATATTTTCGAAATTATTTATATTGATATTTCTTATGTTCATGACTATAATTAAATTCAAATAAATCTCTCATTCGTCTTTTGTTAATGAGATGTTATATTTTCGAAATTATTTATATTGATATTTCTTAAGTTCACGACTGTAATTAAATGTAAATAAATCTGTTATTCGTTATTTGTTAATGAGATGTTATATTTTCGAAATCCATTATATTGATATTTCTTAAGTTCACTACTATTATTAAATTTAAATAAATGTGTTCTTCATCTTTTGTTAATTAGATGTTATATTTTCGAAATTATTTATATTGATATTTCTTAAGTTTACGACTATAATTAA
>CM063511.1:106971740-106977748 GCA_032207245.1 Pardosa pseudoannulata
AGGATGTAGCGTTCTTCCTTTATTTTTTTATTGTTTGTAGCATTTTTCTTTATGTCTTTTCTTCTTTATTTATATTTTGTATTTACTTAGGTAGACCAGTGGCAGTCAGATATATTTAGCAATAAACATACTTTAGAAAGAGCCTGGTTACTTTTGGATGTGAATCAAAAGGTCTTATGAAACCACGGAAATGTACAACCACCATTGCATCAGTATTGAAAATTAATTAGGAGTTCTTTTTGGTTAGTAAGCCCGAGTAATTAAACCATGGGAGTTGGCCAACTTCCCAGTTAAATTGATGCTTAGATTTATCTCAGCTATTGATCTCTCTGAAACTTAATTGTTAATATTTTTAACTTATTGCTAAGACTCTTTTGTTCCAGTAAATGAGGGGTTTTTCAGTATAATAGGACTTGGGTCGCAGTTCTTATGATCCCCCCTCCATCCTAAATCTAAAACTAAGTCTAAGCCCGGGTAAATTAAATAACAGAAGTTACTCCTCCATGTAATCGGGGAAAGATATTTTCAATGCTTGCACGCACACACACATTTATTTATAAATATGTAATATATTAAAATTATTACCCTCTAATATCTCTTAAAAATTCTTCTTTCCCATATTTATTTCTTCAAATCTATTATCCCAGCCACAAACTGTCTTAAAGGAGTGTCCGCGACTTAAAATGCTGAAAATGGTATACATAACTATACAGGTTGTCCCAACAAGACCGTATGGACTCTGCCCAGCCGGATTTGTTGTTTAGATAGATAAAATATGCGCAAAGATCTATATCTCTACAACCCATAGATTTTGAGAAAAATGCAGAGATATTCTTTGAAGACATATCAGATTTACGAAAAAACCCCTTTATTCCAAACACGAAAATCGATATTTGTATAGTTTAAAATAAAGATCTGTTCGAAATTTCCCCTAAATTATTTAAGGGAGTGTTTGC
The DNA here is from genome assembly GCA_032207245.1 of Pardosa pseudoannulata. Lineage (NCBI taxonomy): Eukaryota > Metazoa > Arthropoda > Arachnida > Araneae > Lycosidae > Pardosa > Pardosa pseudoannulata. The sequence continues at coordinate 106,972,697 of CM063511.1, forward strand.
AGTTGAATTCTTTGAACCCGTTTTCCAAAGCTTTCTCTGCCATAAATGCTAATTTTCTTCCCACTCTCCATATTTTTCCAGCTGTCCCCGGTTCACTTTTGAATGATTTAAGTTCCTTTCTACTGTTGACAGCGCCAACTAAGCAACTCTCTCTAGAAAATTCATCTCAGCGTCTTGCTCTGGGGTCCAACCCTGTAATACACGCATGTTTTGGGGAACATTCTGTCTCCTGCCTTTAATAGAGCCACTTGTCGTTCTCTTAACTCAATAAAAGTTTAAGTTCTTTAACGAACTCGAAGTTCTCTTCAATGTGACATGACTGTTTACTTCAATAGTATAGCTTCCTAAGCTTCTTCTTGCCCAGCAAGCCTGGGAAAGTAAATGCAATAGGGGCTTTATTCGATGTGATCGGCGAATTAATGTTCGCCGTGACATAATATATATCATAAACCATTGCAAAAAGGGACCAGTCAAGCTTAGATAATAACCCCCGACCGCTTGATTAAAAGACATCTTATTAAGCAGATACCACCCACTTATAAGAAATGGCAATTATCAAACGAATACAAAGTTTGTTGTTCTAAAGCAATAAGATGCTGGAAAAAAGCATGGTACTATTGTCCAGATTGTGTTGTTGGACTCTGCATCTGATGGTTTGAAATTTACCACACAGAAATAATTACTAATATCTATTTAAATTTAAATTATATGTAAGTGTAATAAAATTCTTTTTTAATGTTTAAAACATTTATTTTTTAATATTTTGTATTTGCTGGAAAATCAACATTCAGTCGTAATAAACTTCATTGTTGGCTTTTCTTAAAAAATGAAATAAAATTATTTTATATATTTTAAGCTCAAAACGAAAGCAAAAGTAAAAAATGAATGCATATATTATGCATACACATAGTTTTATATAACTTTCTTGATTAAAAAATAGGCACTTTCATGACCTTTTTCCTCAAAATTATGCGATCGTTGAAGGGTTAATAAATCATAGATGCAATTATTTAGTGAAATAAAGTTTTAATGATTAAAAAATACAAATATTTTATTCATTAGCAGATACTTCACACATTGCCGTAATAAATGTCCCCAGTTATGTCCCACAGCTGTGGCTAATATACATATTATTTCAATCTACCAGACAACATTTTCCTGCTTAAAGAAAATAAATTATGGCAATGCAAATGGCTTATTCTTGAAGTCAGAACATATCCCAATACTTTTAATCTTTGAAAGAAATTCATCACTGGCTCAAATTCTGTCGCCACGTTATAGTTCCATTCTTTTCTCATTGTCACAATTTCTTAGCATTCATACTGATGACTCGGCGTCTAATATTAATTAAATCATTTGTTTCATTAGTCTTATTATGCAGGAAATATTTCCTTGCTGGATGAATACAAATTTATATCTTGATTGCATCTTTAAAAATCCATAAGATTTATGCAGAAAGAATAACTATAAAGATAGTAATAGAAATTCACAGGAGAGATCTAATATTTCCGTTGCATCTTCTTTTGATACTTTAGATAAATTCTTTTAAATAAGCACTGGATAAGGATTTGGAGATGTTTATTTAGAAAAATCCTGCTTATATGTACATATGTATGTAATATATCAAAATTATTACTGTTGTAATGTACTTACAACCTTAACACCTGTGTTCGTTTACAAAGGGGAAACACAGTAAAAAATATGATACCTTATATTGAAATTAAGACATTTATTCTGTACACTATTTACAAATTGATATCCTTGATTATCATATAACATAACCAGCAATTATTTATGTCTTATATTCATATTTACACCATAATTATTATAATTCTCTTTAGTTATGCATTATTCCTTAATCACAATGTTGAATTACTAACAGAGGCCTAAATGATCGTTATGAATATGTTTTACCTCAATTACAGGCACAGGAGAGCAGGCAGGGGCTTTCCTCATTCCGTGTGTCGGTCCGGGAGTTCGGGCGCACGTGACGAGTCGGTGCTGGAGAGCAGGGATTAGGATTTCGATGTCCAGCTACTCTTGAATCCCAACTTACTCCTTTTTCTTAACTCTCTTTCCCAATTCCTCACCTCGGTTTTAACCACTTGCGCTACAAAGACGTGCCAGGCACGTCGAGATGCTTTTGTTACAGAACCGAAAGCGACGTGTATACCACGTCGATAGTCATTTCGCGCAGAAACAAATGCGACGTGAATACCATGTCGATAATCACTTCGCGCAGAAACAAATGCGACTTGTGCATGGTACCTCGGCTAATCGTAAGAGTTCAGCCGTTCATTCTTCCAGCTACAGTTCTACAGTGAATAACATCGCGTGCTGTCTTGAGAATATACCAGAGTTGATACGGTATGTTGTACGAATTTTTTTACACGAGAATTCCTTTAGTTTTTGAGATATCTTACTATAATGCTGAAAAATTCAATGAAGTATTTTTTGAAGTATTTTTTAAAGTTATGTCGCGGAGAGCGGCGCGGCCACCGGCAGTTAAATCGTAGCGCAAGTGGTTAACGCCCCTTTTTCTTCTTTGCCAATCGCTTGTTTGGTGAAATTTTCCCACATCTGCACCCCTTTCGGGAGTTCAGGTGGGCTCATTAAAATAGCCCCTTTTGTGAAAGCTACCCCATAACTCACGGTTACATCTCTGTGCGAGCTTGACCGTTACGCAACCATTCCGTGATCTATACCTTCTCTGCAGGGGTCCCTAACCTCGAAGTCAACAATCGAAGTCCTAAACTCTTCTAGGAAATTTCTCCTACAGCTGTGCATGCACGTGCTGACCATCGTGGAAAAGTACATTGGTACATTTACACTTAAAATATCTCTCTAAAATACTCATTTCTACTTCTCAATTCTTTCATATCTATTTTCTCAATCACAAAATCTCAAAACTAAAAGAAGTGCTCACGGCTTGCATTCTTTGAACCCATTTATAAAAACTGACTCAAAAATAAATACAAATTTTCTGTCCAGTGGCCATATTTTCCAACTGTTCCCGGTGAATGGTTCCCTTTTTCCCCTGATCTAAGTTCCTTTCTGACTATTAAATTCGCCGACTAAGCTGCCGGTTATTTGGGAATACTCTCCGCATCATCTCTCTGTGGGGCACAACTAGTGTTTTCCTCTATCATTCCCTTCTCTGCCCTTGACAAAGTAGCATGTCGTTTACTTAGATCTTAAATAAAAATCAAGTCCCACTACGGACGCGCTGGGTCTTGCCTTTTTATTGAATGGCCTGACAGCATCTTCAATATTAGGATTATTAATTAGTCTTTGCCTTGCTCAGCAAGCCCGGGAAAAGTAATATATATATATATATATATATATATATATATATATATAAATAAATATATATATATATATATGTGTGTGTGTGTGTGTGTGTGTGTGTGTGTTTAATATAGGAAGGGAATAATAATGTAATATGGGAAAATTGTATTATAGGAATAAAAGATCTAGGAATAAGCCCCCCGAAAACAAAAAGTAATAACAGAAAAAAAACCTACAAAGACTCTAAGTGAAGGAAACAAACAAGACTTCCAGCAAACACACAGATGTGAACCACTTGTGGGCCATGCAGACGCAATTTTAATCCCATTTTGACTTTACATTAGTCGTAAAATCAAATGGGTAAACCCCAAGCTCAAGTAATTCCTCGTAATTTTGAAGCAGGGAGAAAACAGAAGACCCATAGGCTTGGCTTGCCACCCCCAGAGGTATTGATTGAGAACTTGGATGACATTGTGAGCACGAACATATTTTACTTGTTCCAATCATCTTTAACGAACACGGCGGATCTTATGCCGTTTCGGGCTCCGAACCCACAATCCTCCAGTTACGAGAGCGTTGCCTTTGCCGACTGAACTACCGCAGCTCTCCGAATGGTAAGTAGAATTCATTAACTAAAATTAATTTTGATGCATAACATTTAAACAAATCTGATAATCCATAAATATATTGGACTCCAGATTAAGTGCTCAAAACTTTTAATTCTTGTTGAACATCAAGGATTCAGATACCGAAACGGAAATCTCTTTCACTTTAAACGGAAATTACTGCTTTGCTTCTAAAATAATCCTTTTCTACTTTATTTTATACTTCACCGAACAAAACTATACGATTTGTACAATCTTCTAATGATAATAACTCTAAATCGGAAGCTTTTCAAATAATAAAACTCCCTTAAATGCATCTTTAGAATTTTGAAACAACCATTGGAGGAACGAATAATGTCTCCAAAACCTCCAGGCCATAAACACTCTAATGCGTTTCGGGACGTAAAATGGATAAAAATTGATTTATTTATACTTTTTGTTCATATCACAACGCAGCTGTTTCTTATAGGATTCAAGTACATAAAGTGTCGTTTCGTTAAAGGTGACCAGGGAACGTAAAATACGTTCGTGGTCACAATATCTTCCACGTTCTCAAACGATACCTCTAGGGGTGGCAGGCCAATCTTAGGGGGTCTGCTGCTTGGTCCCTGCTTCTAAATTACGAGGACCCAGAGGGAGTAATGTTACTCGCATCCGTAGCATACCTTAAGCTACACGTGCTCTAAAGAGGGTGCTAAATGGGTAACAGCTTAGCATCCTTGTATTGGCATAAAGGCATATAGTATCTGTATGCCAGCTCCGTTAGAAAAAAATACATAAAGTCAATATTATCAGTTGCTTCCCCTATATTATAGTATTCCACACTTATGGTTTCTGAAAAATATCTGTACATTTGCATTCTTCATAGAACACAAGCACACAAAACCACTCTTTTCAATGCTTTTTGCTCCATTATATTATTCCACATTTATGGCTTCAAAAATATATCTATATATTTACATTCTTCAGGTATTTCTTTGTGAAAGATTGCTTTCAGTCCCTACAGGAATTGTAGAATGATTGAATTGTGACTGCTTGTCTCGTCCCCAATGCATCGCTTCTGATTCTCCTATCTAGGCAGCATTCTCTTTATATCTCTCCAGGTAGCATAGTTAAAATGCTTTCCTCTGTTAACTCTAGTTTACTGTTGTTTTTTCTT
>CM063511.1:106980348-106992848 GCA_032207245.1 Pardosa pseudoannulata
ACTTTTTTATAATTTCATATGGGTTTAGACGTTCATTCAAATTTCCCTGAAAATGTGACATTTCTCTCTTATTGAACTGTGAAGTATGACTTAGAATACAAATAAAAGCGAGTGGTTTAATATCGAAGTGCTAATTCTATCAACAATAGATGGCAGTCCAAAACTAATCTGGAATTGTTCTTCCCATCGTTATTACAGCAAAGGCCAATATATCATAATGGGTTTTGTGCTTTCCACAGGTGTATTTTGTAAGATCATACTGATGGAAAGTAATCTTCCTGAGGCCCATGAAAGGGTTAAAATGACTAATAATTAAATGGTTGAAAAAATTTGACCAGAACAGTCAAATGATGGTAGAATGGGTATGGCGTTGTTTTCGTAAGTTTGAATCTCACTGCTTAAATTTTTGTTCGTAGCTGCTCAGAATCACCTTTAAGCAGTAGCTCCTAGTCTGATTAACCTTCTTGTAGCAGAACCGTAAACCTCAGCGCCAAGAGAGGTAAATCAAACAAAATAAATAAATTTTGAAAGTCAACTCAGTGAACTTTAACAACTGTTTAATTTTGTTTTATCAATGAACATCATGTTATTAGCTACATATGCTTGTAAATGTAGTTGGAATTTGAAGCTAAAATATTAATTATTCTTAAAATTATTATTTATTAAGAGTGTAAGAAGTAACTTTATGAACATCTATGTATAATCATTTTTACTGATAGGACACTTTTTAGAAAATTACCATGAGACTTCAATTACTGTAATATTATGTATTTAGAAAAATATTGAAAGGAAAAAAAGAGTTAAATATTCAATTATACGTATTAAAACGTTTATAAAACTTGTTTTAAGTACAGATATGAGAGAATTTTTTATTTTATTCATTCAATTTGAACTAACTCATGTTATAAATAGTCATTAAATTCCAGAGGATGGAGACAAAAATTCACATCCATTTTAACCTGAAAAAGGTTTATTTTGAAAATATATCATAAATCTATTGTTTATAATACTAATTGCTTTATAATTTGTAGTAATAATTACATGAATCACATGATCAAAAGTAAAAATATTTTGCTCTAGATTCATAGTTATATTTCATAATTCAATAAGGTGAAATTATTGAATTTTCAGTCAAATTTTATTCAGCCCTCTTTTAATACATAAAGTTAATTTACACAAATTTATTTACGTAAAATTTTACATGGTGGAGAAATTAATCTTATTCCTTAACTTTTAAAGGAAAAAGACAGAAATTAACCTTGGATTGGTAATTTTTAGAATTTTTGAAAAAAAAATTGAGAGTAATTTTCATTTAAAATGAATTTTTTAATTTTAAAACACATTATTTTTCAAAAATTCACATTTTCTTTTTAACAAACTGAAAAGGTTTATTTTGAAAATATATCAATATTGTTTTATAATACTAATTGTTTTTTAATTTGTAGTAATAACTACATGCGTCACATGATCAAAAGTAAAAAACTACTTTTTCTCAGATATGTTATATTTCATAATTCAATAAGGTGAAATTATTGAATATTTAGTCAAATTTTATTCAGCCCGCTTATAATTCATAAAGTTAATTTACACAAATTTATTTACGTAAAATTTTACATGGCGGAGAAATTAATCTTATTCTTTAAATTTTAAAGGAAAAAGACAGAAATTAACCTTGGATTGGTAATTTTTAGAATTTTGTAAAACAAAGTCTCGCATGATAGTTCACTTAAAATGGTAATTTTTATTAATTTAAACCAGTACTTTTTCCTTTAAAAATGTTACAGGTACTTTGCGTTTGACTCAAGAATATCACAGTTTTATCGTTAAAGTAAGATACTGTAATTAGATTGCACAGACATCTGTAACATGAAGTTAGTTTAGTGGAATTCTAAAATTTAAAAAAGATATTTCATTTCATTAGATACACAAAATGTTTAGGTTATGTATATCTGTCAGGAGTATTTAAACTGATATAGCAGCTTATAAAATAAAGTCACTCTCGAGAATGAGAAAGGTAAGATGTACAGGGGCCCTCATATGAGGGTTTGGCCCTTTGCCCCCAGGGGTATAAATCTGGCCATTAATTATTATGAGCATTACATGATAAGGATTAGCATAAAATTTTGCTCTTCATTATATGTAATATTTCAAAACTCAAACGGATGGAATTGTTGAATTTTCAGTCAAATTTCTCCCAGCTAAGAATGTTCTGTCCCCTTAATCTTTATAAAGTAAATCTACACAAATTTATTTACTAGTAAAATGTCCTTGACTCCAAAGAAAATTTCGCAAAATAAATATTCGTCAAATAAAGTTTCGACTGTATTAGATGTTTAATATTGTAATAAATTTGTAAAATATTATGCACTCTAGCAAAAAATATGAAATCTGTGGAAATCATTTATAATTTTAAATGAAGCATGGATGCGACAGGTGAAATAAATATTGATAGTTTAAAAAATGCACATAAATTAATTCTCTATAATTTTTGCTGTATTTAAGGTAAAGGTAAAATAATGTTATATAATTGAACAAAAATGTTTGCAGTTTAATATAATAAAAATAAAAAATAAAAATTTTGAAAATTTAATACGCATTTTTGAAAAGTATTAAAAAAAAAAGAATAATAAAGAAGTAGTCGATTTTTCAGAATAACATTTCATAAAAATTGTTTTACTTACATAATTCATTGCTGATGTAGATTCAGTTACAAATATTAGTGTTTAATCCTCTTTCTATTACATTCAAGGTATGGAATGAATATATTTCTATAATGTACGACAATTAAAAATGTACACTGAGTGTACATTAATGTTTATTCATTTATATTAAGCAGAAATTAATTGCATATTAATCGTTAAATATGAGAGGAGAGATACCTCTTTGTAATTTTTTTATAATTTGTTTTGTTTATATTTTTGTAAATATTTGTTTTGAAAAAATTTTAAAGTTATGATGAATTGTATTTTGTCCCAATAATTATATGCATTACATGAAAATGGTTGCAATAAAATGTTTTTGCTCTACTTACATAGCTTATTTCTTAATTCAATCAGATGGAAATATTGAATTCAAATTATGCCCATTTAAGAATCCACTGTCCTTTTAAAATTCACAAAGTAAATTTACACAAATTTATTTACGTCAAGTTTTACTAATTTATATGGAAAAAAAGTTTTATTTTTATTTTTTTTTATTTTAAAACATTGTATGTAATTCCGTCTTATAGATTTCTGGGTTTAGAAAACATTTACTTGTTTTTATTTCTCTTTTCGTTCTATGACATCTTAAGCTGCTATTATCAAATGCATTATTTAATTTTTGAAATTCTTTATCTATCAAAAGATAAAAATAAGTTTGAGACAAGGTAAATATTTTCCTGTCTTAGCTGTTGCAAATTATGCTGTTTTTAACCTATTTTCCTTTCCTTCGGGGTTTCAAATAAGAAATGAAGGAATATATTTTCTTACATGCGTTTAACTCCATATAAAAAGGGATGTTAGAAAGCTATAAGGAGATTCTTAAACATCTGAAAAACATCGCCAGTTGTTTTTGTGTCTAACTCCCGGAAACTAAACCTCTTGTGTGAGGAAACAATGCAAAGTAAGCTTAATGAGCCCGAGAAAGATGCAAATGAGTTTTAAAATCTGCTTACTCACAGCAATCATACCTTAAGTCAGTTTTCACTCCAGTTTTATTTCAGTTTTTAGTAATCTATGTGCTCTATTAAGGTGTCAGCGAAGTTTCAGAGGGACAACATTTGGCTAAAATTTTGATATTTTATATCATTGACTTATAAAAAATAGCCTAGTATAAGAAGAAGAATATGTTTTCTTCATAATGTTATATTATTAAGGTATGTGAATACAATGGGGATAGTGTTACTCTCGAATATGTGTAGTGATTTAATTACTACCCATGTTCAGACTAAAATGTGTACACTGAGTGTTTTCATAAAACACAAAACGTTTATTTTGAAAAACATATACATCTATTAACAATAGCATTTAACCCTTTGCCTTAAAACAGCATATGGGAGACGTGATCGTACTGCTCTGCTTAAATGAGAACCTCGTATCACACACGTGATTATTCTTTCTGGCCAAAAGCTCGTATCCGTAATAAACCAATACCCCTTACAAAATTTTGACTAATATTTTACATTATTCACTTACAGGTTATTCGCGTAATAAATTCTACATAGAAAATATTTAAACGACTGAAAATTTTTACTGGAATTGTTACTTACCATCTGTTTATCGATTTTAAGGCAGCATACGATAGTATAAACAGGAATAAACTGTTTGAAGCGATGTATGATTTTGGAATCCCACCTAAGCTTACCAATCTAGTCAAAATGACATTACGAAGTGTAAGATGTAGAATTAAGCTCATGTCTGAGGTATCTGAAGAGATACAGAGAGATCTATACAGAGAGAGGTCTTAGGCAGGGAGACTCTCTGTCTTGCATTTTATTTAATATAGCCCTTGAAAGAGTTATACGATATTCAGGTATCATCACTAGAGGCACAATCCTGCAGAAATCTATTCAGGTACTTGCATGTGCAAATGATATTGATATTGTTGGGCGAAGAAAACAGGATGTGGTTGAGGCATTTATTGCACTTGAGAGTGCTGCTAGGGATATGGGCTTAGCAGTAAACGAGGAAAAAACTAAGTTTTTGGTGGCGAGTCCTAGAATACATGATGTACAATAGCTTAATATTGGAAACTATATTTTTGAGGGAGTCACCCAGTTTAAATACTTGGCCACACTTATTATCAGTAGAAATGAGATAAAGACTGAAATTAGAAACCGAATTTTGATGGCAAATAGGTGCTATTTTGGTTTAAAGAGCCAAATAAAATCTAAATTCCTCTGCATCAATGGAATAATAAACCTATACAAAACCCTTATAAGACTGATCATTTTATATGGCAGTGAGACATGGACAATTAACAAAACAGAAGAAAATAGGCTACTCATTTTTTAAAGAAAAATCCTTCGGTCAATGTTTGGAGCAGTAAAGGAAAATAATACATGGAGAGATTTATATAGCCATGAGTTATATACTAAATACAGACAACCTAACATCTTGAGAGTTACTAAATCCAACAGAATTAGATGGCTGGGACATGTTTTCAGACGAGCAGATTTAGACCCAGTTAAAAAATTAACTTTTCCAAAGATTGAGGGTACAAGAAGAACAGGCAGACCAGCAACAAGGTGGTTGGATTGTGTGGAAAAAGATTTGGAGACCATGGGTATTAATAGATGGAGAAACCTTGCAAAAAGGCTTACCGTTTGGAGGAAGCAGACAGAGAAAGCCTTGGCCTGTACCAGGCTGTAACTCTGCTGAAGAAGAAAATTGTTACTTTTGTTATATAACCAAAAACATAGAAATAATATGCGAAATAAAAACATTAATAAATTTTTTTAATAAAAATGAAATGAAATATAATTATCAAATTGTGTGGTTTTATTAAATAGTAAATGCAGTACTATTAATGTGCACTGGTTTGCTCACAATTTAGCCCGTGATGAAACTGCTTCTGGTCACGACGCATGAAAAAAGCTTTCATCGAAAGGGGCACACACAGTCGTCGCTAGATTCACAAGGAAATAAGTTAAACTATATGTTATGGTAACAATTAATTATAGCATTTATAGAGTAATGAATATTCATTAAAATGCTTTGATTCTCATTTATATAAATTTTAGAATTCAATACGACTGAAATATCGAATAAAACATTTGGATCACTAAAAAGTAAAATTAAACTTCTTCTTATTCTGGCGGAATCGCAGTAATTAAATAGTTTTAGTTATTTATAAAATATAATTTTTTTTGTTTTTAAAAACATTTAAACTTATTAGCTATAATATTGAAACTGTATGTTGTAATAGTTATTATATTCATGATAAAAGGATGAAAATCAAGAAAACATATTTATTATATTTGTTTTAGCTATGTATATAATTCAATGAGATATAAATATCGAATTTTCAACCACATTTTGCCCACATGAAAGTTTGCTGACAATTAATCAAAACATATGGATTGCCAAAGTTGAATAAAACTCTTTCTTTCCTTTTCAGGTATAATTACAGAATACAAACGTATTTTAAAACTAATTTACATTTTGCTTGAGATCATTAAGTTTGCTTTCAATTTTAACATTTCCTTTCCATTATAACCACATCAAACAGTTTAATTGTTACTTTTTAATTTATTAATAAAAGAAACTAAAATGCATATTGTGGTATAATTAAAGAAAAAAATGAAAATATGAAAAAATATTTTGCACCCCATTTTTACTTATAATTTATAATTCAGTGAGATAGAAACACCAAATTATCATCCAAATTTTGCTCATCTAATAGTTTTATGACAATATAACAAAAGATGTGTATTACTAAAAACTTTTCAGATGTGGTATCAAATTTTAAATCTCATTTGCAGATTGCTTGAGCTTATTGAGTTTGCCTTCAATCGTATGATTTTTATTATAGCAACAGCATTTATTTTATGATTAATTACATTTTTAACATTAAGAACTAAAATGTATGGCTTGGAAATATTTATATCTATTAAAAAATGATAAATAATGTGGTCTTCAAAAATGAAGATCCACACCCTAAAAGTTGAAGGCCGCAAAAGTTAAAAAGCCATCAACAGCAGGGCAATAAAAATAAAAAGATGCATTGCCTATGTGAAAGCACATAGGGCTATAAAAGGCTAATAGATACAAAAGCATTTACGACAAGAGCAAGTGTTAAGAGTAATAAATAAATGATGCATCACCCGAAGACCGACAGAGGTGAGCTACCAGGGTACATTAAGCTATACTGAAGGCAGGTTGGAGACTGTACTATACCAGACAGTTACCACTGACAGTTTACCATCTATTAAAGAATGATAAATAATGAGGCCCTCAAAAATTGAAGATCTACACCCTAAAAGTTGAAGGCCACACGAGTTAAAAAGCAATCCACAACAGGATAATACAGAATAAAAAAGATGCATTGCCTAAATAGGGCTATAAAAGGCTAGTATACACAAAAGCATTTATGACAAGAGCAAGTGTCAAGAGTGATAAAAGCAGCATCAAAGACCGCAAGAGGTGACTTACCAGGATACATTACGCTATACTCACAGTAGGTTGGGGACTGTACTAAACCAGACAGAAAGAAAAATGAAGAAACCCCTAAAATTTTGCCTAGCAGAGAAATAACTCTAAAAACCAAAATGTTATTGTACATCTACGCTCTGAGAGACAATTAAATTAGGCGACTAGGAGACAATAAAAGAAGAAAAAGCATGAGCGGGAAGGTAGGATTTACAGAGGACTTAATAGTTAAACGTGGACAGCTAACTATAAGCTACACCCAACAGCCTTAAAGTAATCCCACAGCAGGTTTGGTTTCGTTTGGAGCACTACTATCTACTGTTTTGCACACGAGGTCTAATGCTTAAATCCAATGCTTTGCACTGGACTTACCGCTTAAATCCAATTCCGAACGTCTACGAACGTTCATGTCTGCAACGGTATTCGAACCCGCAAATTCCGGTTTCAAAGAGTAGTTCTACCATTCGGCCATCATTCGGCCCCACAACAGGAGAGGGCCAACTTCAGCACGCCTTTGAGGTTATCTCAGATTTTGGTAAACAATGCCCGTATTAAATTTACAAGCCTTGAAGCTGCTTTAGACCAATTCCATTTTTTATATCTTCTTTGCAACTGATACCATATAGAATTGACATTTTTTATATTGGGCTGATAATATAATCAATCCCATTCTTTTATTTAATCAGTACTACTTAAATTGCATGGTAGTAAACCATTTATCCTGCTTATAAATGTGTAAGATACCCAAGATTCACTTAAAATTATAACTTTAACCATAAATTTTGTATGTTAAATTCTCGTTAGAAAGGTATCCAATATCCTTTCCAAAAAGGATATAAAATCAAAAGGGTATAAAATCCAAAGCCTCCAGATATTTGTGGTCAGGAGGTGCATATTTAATGAAATTAGTTTTTATTAATATACACATAGTTTCACAATGTGAAATTGATATCGGTATTTTATAAAATTATAGAGAAAGTGCATGTTTGTAGACAACTACGAGTACTGACTACAACTCAACTTTTAGTTGGCAAAACATTGTTTGTTTTCATTATATCTTTTGAGCTTTGATATGGATAATGTATACAATAAAACTAAATTAATTTAAGGGAAGGGGAAGGAAACATCAGAAAATAGCCAAGTAATTCAAAATAGGTTTTTTCAGCGCTTACAAAATTATATATATATTTTTTAAATTAAACATTTTACCCAGTACTATTAAGTAAACAAAGTATAACTATTTTGATTATGTTAACAGGTACAATAAACTATTACATAAATAAGAATCTAATAAAAATGTGCGAAACCTGATCATTTTAAGGACAAAAATGATTAAATTTATAGATATAGTACTTCTTAGAAAAGCATACAAAATACATTAGAAATATGAAAATAATAGTAATAATAAAAAAATTCTTAGAGCATAATAGTTTTATATAATCTATTACATTACAGTAAGGTTAACATTTTATTACAATTCTGAAAATGTTTGCCACAAATTCTCGAAGAAGAATTTGGAGTCCAGTCTTGCCTTTTCAAAGCTTTTATCCAAAGCATTCGCATTGTAGGATCTTTAGGAAAGCAATAAAATCAATATTTTCACCTTTTTTGAAACGCTTAGTATAGCCATACGTACAACAGCTTCTTACTATTTATAGATAATTGGCAAAATTAAAACCCCAATAACAAACATAATCCGTAGGAAAATCAAATGTTTTGCCAACGAGGAAGTTGAGCTGCAATTTTTGCTGCACTTGACGTCATACGCACATTCTCTATAAGTTGTGGCATGAAATAGTGTTATTCTTTGTATTTTAGACTTTTATTATACAATTATTATCACACATTTATCCAATGTATTGTAGGTAAATTGTATGAATGTAACAAATTATTAAACGACTCCCTTTTAATGCATGAAATACCCAAGGAATTACATTTACTTAAAAGTGGAATTTTAAGGTAAAAGTAAGTTCATACTTACACTTACCTTTAAAAGTGTAAGTTTATAAGCATGAACTTTGCATTGCAAACTCTCGAGAGCAACCAAACGAGCTTAAACGTTGTGTAAAATCCAAAGAATTCTCATACTTTTGTTCAGTAGGTGTGTATTTTATTAAAAGTTGTTTACTAGAATTGTTTTCATAGTTTCACTTTATTAAACCAATAATGCAAATGTAAAATTATAAATTGTACAGAGGAAGAATTTAGCGAGAAATAATTTTTTGGACATATTATTAGGAAACTTTGCAAGTACATTCCAACTTACAATAGGTAGATTGTAAGGAAGTCAGAAATCATATAACCAAGGCATAAAATCATACCTAGTTATATTGTTAAGATAAAAACCGAACATGAAAAAACTATAAGTATGCCTATAAAACCGTATTGCATTAGTCACGCTTCGTAAAGTGTTTTAGTCCTTTTTAATATTCTGAAAGTGTAAGGAAGAATGTCGTGTTTCTAATGATATTTAAGAACATTATTGGTAAAAAGTAAATCTTTCTTATGCTGAATTGAATTTTAGAATGGAGAGATCGCATGGTGTCATACTTATATTAATTATGTAGGTTTATGAATATTTTATTCCTTTTAAACATCAAGAAAATTAGAGTTCATTACATAATGTTACCTTATTAAGAGAGTGGAATAAATAATTATATGTAGATATTAAGGGAAAAGTATATACTGTCTTATGAGACTTTTCTATTTAATCTAAGCTATTATGTAAAGAGATTGTGTAAAGGAAATGTTTTATGTTTGTTTGTCATAATCAAAGAAACAACTGAATTAATGGTAAACAAATGTTTTCATAATTTTATCGGTATTAACAGGAATGTCTAGACACATATTGCATCTTTAAAAAATCTAAATTTCAGCTGAAGAGATAATGAAGATTGAATTACTGCAAGCTACGATGTGAAAAGTTTTTCCTATATTTTTAACTATTTGTATTCATGGTATTGGTTTCACGTTAAGATACACATTTTCTAAGGGGCCGATTCTATCCCCCTGTTGTTATTCTTTTAAAAATTTGTTATACAGTGGACTCCACTTAATGTGATCAGTTTGGGACACCGTGATTTTGATAACAATAATCGATTGATAACAATAAACGATATGCAATATTAGATAAATTTACCCCTCCCCCCTTTTAATTTACACGTACTAAATTTCAAAATAAAATTAAGAAACTCACATTATATTTATGTACTGTATATTATCCTTAAAAAATAAGAATTGTTTACAAAATTTAAAAAAATGATCTATTGTTGACTGTCTACAATTTTTTTCTAGGAAGCTCTTTGATAAATTGTTCGTAATAATGTTTTTTAAAGTCATCGGAGGGTTATTGTTCTCCCCGTTTCAACACTTTCAATGCAATTCAGAGGCTGAGAAATGTTTAACTGCGCTGACTCATTTTATGTAACCTGTCATAGCGATTTAAAATTTTGATGTTTTGTTTTAATGTTAAATCATTTCGCTTTCTGGCTTCCATATCGACAAGCTGCATGTAAGCGAGCAAGGCATAAAATGTGAATACGCTTATTCTCATTTCCGATAAGAATGTGTTGCTTTCTGCTTATCTGAGAATAACTGATCAACAGCAGGGTGTGCGTATTTCTGAAAAACTCCAAGAACGTGTAATACCACACTCCTTTATTCATTCCACATTTCCCTAGGTGGAGAATTCTCGGAAATTAAAACAACAGCGAAGGAAAGAAAAGAATGGGTTCCTTCTAAATACATTGTTAATATTCATTTGCCAATTAAAATCAGGTTCTAAAACTGATAACATTAACCGATGTAAAGATCACATAAAGCGATAATTTTAACATACAAATGAATGGAGAAAATCGGGACCAAGTGATTGCGATAACAATAAGCGATTGATAACATTAACCGTGATCACATTAAGCGAAGTCTACTGTACTTACTTTACGTAAATGTGCAATTTTACATACAAAATATTTTTGTTAATGGGATGCAATGGAATCTAAAGCATATAGAAACTTTGAAACAGAAATTTATATTTGGGAGAAGCTTTATTAAACAGACGAGACCAAAGGCTTAACACAAAGCGGGTTTATTTTTTTTTTGTGTGTAAACCCATTAAACGATTACTGAAATTTTGAGAGGAGGAAGTTGGATAAACATTAAATGACAGTAAATTGCTGGTACATATAGAAATCAGAAAAGTAAAAAAACAAAAACAGGCTATTTCTAAGTTCATCTTAGCACTGATAGATCGAGGGCATTACAGAAATGTGGCGTCTCAGTTAATCTCAGTTAAATGAATGTTATAGTTCCACTAGGACATATAAAGTTTATCAAGAGGCTTCTTGCATAGCACAAATGTATTTCGTGTGTTAAATTTGCATATGTTTTAACAGTCTTTCAATAATTTGAAATATCAGTATGCTCCACAACTTGGTTAATTTGCCCCCGGGCTTTACAAAGAAGTAAAACAATGTTATTTTGAAACTAGTTTTACCATTTCGTAAGGTAAATAAATGCTTTTCTTACTCATGTAACTGAGTATTAAGGATTTTAAAGATAATATAGGCCGATTTACACGACTGATTTTTCATTTACTGTCTCTCTTTGACGATTCGTGTTAGCACATGTAGGTAAAGAAGTGCATACTAGCCAAAGAAAAGTGATACAAAATGAGACTTTACGTAGTATAAGCACACAATCATATTAATACAAGATGAAATACCTTATCATATAAAAATAATTTACTAATCTATGCAAATCATATGTACTAATCTATGCAAATAAATAAGAAATATGTAAGGAGTATTTATTTGTTATTTCAGATCAAATGTTTCGCTTATACTAGCCTGTGTGTTAAATTCAATTGAAAGGCAGGTTACGCTTTATTTCCAACCGTGGCTTACTATCAGCTCTTTCATTCTTCGCTAATAAGTTCCACTCTCTGAAACTTTAAGTTTTAGTACATTGATAGTAAACGCTTGCAACTCCCTTTATACATTTCCAACGGCAACATGAATCAGTAATGCCCGAAAAAAACTTTCGAATTAAAATTTAGCTCAAATTTTTTCTCGATGAAATAAAAAGATTAGTTCATGATGATTTAGCGCTATGGAGTTTGCGCATTTGACATACCGTTTCTTTATTTGAACCGAAATGTTTACCGTTAAGGTATTCTTGGGACTTGCTGTATTTTGTGTATTATAATTTTAATCATATATTGCACAGTTTATTTATATTGCAGTGATCATATATTGTAGTGAGAGGCAGGTTACATTCTATTTCTTGCAAAGGTTTACTATCTGCTCGTTTCTTCTCAATTAATAAAATCTACTTTGATACTAAAAGTTGAAGTTTTAGTACGTGGATAGTACA
>CM063511.1:106997848-107020348 GCA_032207245.1 Pardosa pseudoannulata
AAATTTAGCACAGAATTAGGCGGCTTTGTTTAATAATCTGTGTTTATTTTTACTCGTGGAGAAATTACGGTTTTTATATAAAGAAATAAAAATTTCACCAAATATTTTGCTTATTTTTAGAATTATCAATAAATATTAATGCTAATTTCAGGAATCATGACAAACAATATTATACAGAATACCCTGTAAACAGAATTAAATAAATAATAAATATTAGGGGATAGATAAATAAGTTTACTGCGCATATATAGATGCAATAAAAATTGGTTTTTTCAATTTTTAATTAATTTAATTATTTTTTAAAGCCAAAGCTGTACAGCAGCTTTTGTGAAAGTTAAAAACTATTTATTGAAAATCCTGTAAGTAATTGTCGATAGAATAAGCTAGAAATCCATTGCATCCTGAGAAAAATATTATTTTATATTGAGAACTATGCAAATTATCAGCAAAATACAAAGATAGCTAAATTTAAGATAATTTGTATAAACAAACCTTCATTTTTATACGAAAATATTTACTATTCTCATAAATATTAGCATATATTATTACAAGCAGTCCCGTTAATCACATGTTATATTTTCAACGATTTTCAGACATTCATTATTGCAGGGTTATTCAAAACTCATCCATTTTTCTTCAATTCTTTCACAGTCTCTTATAGGGTTTAATATAAGCGTCTTCGTGGAAATATATGATGTCCTACAAGCTCTTTACATTCTTAAGATCTCACGACAGTTTCTCGTGTATTTTTCTAGATGTTCAACAAGACACCTAAAATCCAAATTGATTGGTCATCATTGGTCATATAGTATTGGCTTAAATATTAGTAAGCTTGTTTTAAGAATATTTCATCTGAAAGTATTATCTATAAAGCCCTTTATTTTAATTGTCTCAACTGTCTAAAATCGCAATGGGTCTACTAGACTTACTCAGGTCATTTCAGTTTCGTGTCGAAATTTGGTTTAAAAAATATTGATTTTGTTATTTCCTGTTTATTAGTGAGATTTTTTCTCTAGGTAAGTAGTACTGATTATTTTTAAATTAAAAGAAATTCAACCTGGTTGAAAATATACAGTGCCAGTTTTTGTGTTACGAATCAGGAGCGATTGCTGTCCGTTTCATTCTTATATATTGTTAGAATTCGTATTGATAAAGTAATATTTTCCTTATCTGTATGAACTTACGTTAACCCTCATGTTCATTTTGTACAGAATACCATAGGTACCACTTTACAACTTTTACCACGTGTAGCAATGTATAGAATAGTGTACATCTTGTTTTTCCAAAATTTTCATATCACGATTTTTTTTATTTATTTTTTTCATATTTTTTATAGTCCAAAGAAGCTACCTAAATACTTTTTTTTGCTTTTCTTCAAAAAAGCAATCTTTCCACGATAAGGGTTAAGTCAGTCAATAGAAAACAGTGTTTTGAATTCTCCAATTATGTATTAAATTTTATTTCTACCATATTAAAATAGATTAAATTTAATAAAAATAATTAATTTAGCTATTCATTTTTATCTATCACTATTATTAATGAATGTATTAAAATAAATTTAAAAATATTTCATTTATTTTACATTTACGAATGGTTATAAAAGACCGTTGAATTCACAAAAAATGTAAACAGATAAAGATTTGAATTTATTGCTAACAATGCTGAAACTTAACAATTTAAATTTTTATAGTAAAACTGTTATATTGTATTTGTGACTGTTCCGTTTGAATATTTTTTTCCTTGATACAAGCTTGTATACAGAAAAACGCTATAAGAAAAAGTCTGATACTGATTTAAAGTTCTTTTATGTATATTTATACTTTGAAACAAAAATACTAAAAGATTTAAATTATAACAATTTACTCGTTTGCAACCAATTCAACAGATCAACAGATCTTTATCACAAAATTGCTTAGGGTATCAAAAAACATCAATAATAATATTTTACCGCTGTAATCTTCAAGCTTTAACATTTTACCTTTAAGTTTCATTTTAGCTTACAACCGAAAAAGAAATATGTATATAATTAAGTATTGAACATATAATTTGAAAACATGTGATTTTCAAACCACTAATACATAAAAAGAAATGAGATTAAGAATTATTAGTGATTTATGAAAATAAATATTTGTTCTACTAAATACCCGAAGCTTAAGATAGGAGAGTAATTATTATAAATATTTGTAATATTACTTTTACATATTGCCTTTTCTGTTTAACATGTTGTACCATTTTAATCAATCATAGAATTTGTTTCGTTTTAAATATTCCTAATTCGCTATCGTTTTAAAGTTTTTATGTACATTTAAAAAATAAACGAAAGGGAAAATTTAAACAAAAATGTATAAAATATATTTTGTGCAGACAAAAATCCTCTAGGTGTCTACTTTTTTTTAATCTAGTCAAGTTTTATATTTGAATGATTACTTTATTTTAATAAAACCTATTTTTTCTTCCAACAACTTGTTTTAAAACTTATTTTTACAGTTTTACACATTTTAACCTTTTTGGAACTTAAACGATAAAACAATCATTCATTTAGTAAAAGTAATTTCTTTCTGACTAACATGACATTTATACTAAATAAAATGAACAGTTTTAAAAATTTTTACTTTAAAACCTGCATATTTAAAACTATTTTCGGTGTTGCAATGTTATAATACGTTTGTAAATCCTATAAAACAGAATTAATTTAATGTTAGCAATTAACTGCTAATTGCTATTATTTAATTTAAGCTGTGTAACTAACGTAATACTTTTATCATCCTTATGGAAAGTCATCTTATTTGTCCAAATAATTCTACTGAAAATTAAAGTATAACGAACAACTTACATTTATGTATTCCTCAACTTAATTTCACAATTAATTCTGAGTATGTAATAGGTGCCAATTTCTTATTAAATTTAAAACTAAAACGCTAACTTCATTCTCGAATTTTATTTAAAATTTAATATATAGTGTGTGCAAGTTGGATTAGCACTTTGGATATAGCTATATTCTGCAGAAATATATGCTTTTCTAGTCTTATTATTTTACATTAATGCGGAAAATGTTCCATATGTATTATATATTTTTAGGAATTATTAATTAAAACACATTAATTAAAGCACGTATGACTAATATCACATTTTTAAAGAACATTTTAAGTTAAAAGTTTTAATTATTTTACAATTAAATATACCAAATGACGATAAACAAAGAACACATTCTTCAGATAAAATAATTTATTGATATTGTAGTTATTGATTGTGTTTACATATTTTGTACATTGCGATTATTTTATTAATTTAATTAAAATTTATATGAAATGATAAAATTCCATTTTGAGGTTTATTGCCGTAAAAAATGAATTTCTCTTCAATATAGATATGCATATGTCAACTTAACCCTCCATGGATTGCTTGCAAATATCTATTTTTATAATCCTTTATTTACGCATAAAACTAGATTACATAGCTTTTATTAAAAGTAAAATATGTATAAAATAGCTAAAGTAATAAAATAGCTTTTAACTAGAATTCAAATATTATAATATTTTGCGTCTGTGATTTACATTGCCATGAAATGACCATTTTTTAGTTAGTAAGAAATGCAACAAGAAACAGCAAAATTATTTTTAAAAATAATACTGGGTGATTAAGATTTTTAAAGAACTCTTTTATTATAGATTTCGGTGGTATATCTTTCATATATATTTAATTTTTATGTTCACATTAAGAATACATTTAAAAATAAATTATATAGAAAAATAAAAAGAAATTAAAAATCCCTAGTGCTCTTAAACGTTAACTTCATTCTCGAATTTTATAAAATATTTAAATAATAAATATTTAATTATAAAATTATAAAATATTTAATTATGTTTATGAATTATAAAATATTTAAATATAATTTTTATAATATTTAAAATTCAATATTTAGCGTGTATATTAGCAAGTTGGATTAGCACTTAGGATATAGCTATATACTAAAGAAATATACTCTTTTCTTGTTTTATTATTTTACATTACTGGGGAAAATATTCCATATGTATTATATGTATTTTAGGAAATTTTAATTAATGTCTTAATATTATTAAATAAATTATTTGCTATAAACTGCTTATTTTTATAATTGTTAATCATTGTTATCTTTGAGTTTGAAATAAAGCGAATTGTTGAAAGCTATTGCTAAAATCTGTACTATACATTATTTTTTAAATTTCAAATTGTTAGCTTTATTAAAGGGAGACAAGAATTTTAGTCTGAAACTAAATCTGCTTGAATTTGTTTGGTTGACTAATATTTTTTAAAAATTTCTATTGTAGTAAAAATATTGAAAGTGCATGACAAGGAAATCTTTAAAAAGATATGTTCAGCTTTCAGTGATCTAAATTTTCGTACTGAATTTAAAACGAATTTTGATATATTTTCCATTTAAAAATTTTATATTTCAGTATGACAATAAACAGACAAATTATATAGTGTGAAACTTCCTTATTAAGCAAAAAACTGCATATTTTTGTAATTGTTAATTTTGCTGTTACCTTTGAATTTGAAATAAAGCGAATTGTTGAAAGTTATTGCTAAAATATGTACTACACAGACTACACTTTAAATTTAATATCAAATTCTTAGCTTTATAAAAGGGAGGCAAGCATTTTAGTCTGAAACTAAATCTGTTTGAATTTATTTGGTTGACAAATATTTTTTTAAAATTTCTATTGTAATAAAAGATATTGATATTGCCTGACAAGGAAATTTTTAAAAAGATATGTTCAGCTTTCAGTAACCTAAATTTTAGTACTGAATTTAAAATGAATTTTGATATATTTGCCGTTTAAAAATTTTATATTTCAGTATGACAATAAACAGATAAATTATATAGTGTGAAACTGCCTCATTAAGCAATAAACTAAATCAACACAATTTTCCTTTATTGCATACAAAACTACTTCTCTAATCTGAAAATGTTATATAATTTGTAGTATATGGCTTTAGATAGATTTTTAATTTATAGTTTACATTTAAAATATTTAATCTCGTTTAACTTAAATACTTGTTGATACCTGAGGATTATTGTGTAAAGTAGCATTTAACTCTCAGAAGATTACATAAATTATTTTCGGATTTTAAACAATTAAATAAGGTATTAAGTCTAATCTTCAGCTTCATTCCCAGACCACTTATTTCAAGAAGAATAATCTCCATTAGACTACAATTAAATAGAATAAAAAATTACAGTTGGTTTAATTCATCCACATTGTGTCAGTTATTTAGCAAATATTAAGCTTTATGACTCATGATACTTCAGGGCTTTGAACAGTTTTCTAACTGCACTTGCCACCGTAAATTCAGGAAGATATTCCAATTAATCATTATTAGTGCACGACAAGTTGAGAGTGATACCTTTTGCTTATTCAATTAGGTGCATTGCAATTCATATGGACCATCTCGATTCAGTTTTTAATTGAAATGGATTAAAGACACTTAAACAGCATATATTATTCTGTAAAAGTTTAGATTTTATATGGCTTTATAAGTAATCATTTAGGATTTTCAAATAATGCAGAAATATCTGTTTGAGAATTTTTGAAAGAAGTCTAAAGTGTATTTGTTTTACTATGAATGAAATATAAGCTTCAATAAATAGAATTCATCCCTTATCAAAACAATCAACGACTAGAGCAATAATACTTTTGAACTGAAAATTCTTCATTATACCAGTCCCTGTTTATATGAAAAAATTATTTAAGATTTATTATAAAATAAAATAATTTCTGATTTATTTAGAATGTTTTTTTCTGAAATCGTTAATGAGAATCTATATTCATAAAAATTATATAGTTTGATATCTGAAGCAATAGAATTTTTGGAAAAAGTTAAAATATATATACACCAATTGATTTATATAACCTATATATAATAACTTATATACACCAATTGATTTAGATAACCTATTTGTTTTACTATGAATGAAATATAAACTTCAATAAATAGAATCCATCCCTTATCAAAACAATCTACAGCTAGAAGAATAATACTTTTGAACTGAAAATTCTTCATTATACCAGCCCCTGTTCATATGAAAAAATTATCTCAGATTTACTATAAAATAAAAGAGTTTCTGATTTATTTAGAATATTTTTTCTGAAATCTTTAATAAGAATCTAATTTCATGAAAGTTATATATTTTCGATAACTGAAGCAATACAATTTTTTTAAAACAGTTAAAATATATACCAAGTGAAAAAAATAATCCACTTACTCGTAAAATAACTTTTGAAATTTGAAATTAGAAACTAATTTTATATGAAATAGAAGATAGTTATTTTTTTTTTGCTCTGCGAATCACAATTGGGCAATATATTTTTGTGTAGTAAAATAAAGGTTAATTTTCGTTTTAAATATGAATTTCTTAAGATTTATTATTAGTTTTTATTTCTAAAATGTCAGGTGAATTTGGAATTTTAGTTTTCAGAGTAAAGCCTAATTTTGTAAAGGAATCTTATATAAAAATTTATTTTCTATAAATAGCATATTCGGAATGTTATCTTGTGACTAAATGAATTTTGCGAGCGTTTTCGTTATGTTGTTTATTTTTAATGTTATTTGCATTAAAAATATACAACAATTAAATGTTGAATGTAGCATTTCAACAGTTTATTTAAAAATAAACTGTTGAAAATCATTCATTAAATTAAAGTAGAAGTTTAAAAGTAGAAGTTTGTTAGAGAACTTCTAAAAAATTGATCCTAAAAGAGCCAGAATATTTTTTGTCCTATTAAAAAAATTAAACGTTTCTATCTGTTGAAATGCTCTCTCAAAATCTGAAATTTTATAGCTTTCATTCTGAAAACAATATAAGTTCAAATCATTCCTCTATTCCTCTGTAAATTATATGGTAATACGTTGAGGGCATAAAGCCAGCAAATTCTTCGACTCTAAATAGTAAAACATAAATTGATGCAAGATGAATCACAATCATAAACTTAGTAGAACTAGTGATAATCTTTTATAACAGAATGAATTTAAGAAAATGAAAAGAAAAATTTAATCCTTCTTAATTACCATAAAATCAAAATAAAAATTGTAATTTATAAAATGCGTGAGTTCTATATTTTCTCTATTCTTTCCAAAGATCAATGTTAACTTTATTCGTTTTTTTTTTTTAACAATAAGGATTTTCTCTTGCCTTCATTCATTTTGAACTAAGATGTGATAAATTAACACGGCTTGTTTCCCTAAGTGGCAGAAATGAATTGTTAGCAGTTATTAAGCATTCATGTGTGAAAACCCGTTAAGAGGATTTGTTTTTGTCGTTAATCCTAAAGACGCATTAATAATGCAGGTGTGTCTGGTATGCTTTAATGCAAACGTATTTATATAGAATTTAATGATATTTTTAGTCATTCTCACTATTGTCTATCCTATATATATATATATATATATATATATATATATATATATATATATATATATATATATATATATATTATATATATATATATATATTATATATTTATATTATATATATATTATATATATATATATATATATAATATATATATTATATATATATATATATATATTATATATTTATATTATATATATATATTATATATATATATATATATATATATATATATATATATATATATATATATATATATATATATATATATATATATATATATATATATATATATATTATATATATATATATATATATATATATATATATGTGTGTGTGTGTGTGTGTGTGTGTGTGTGTGTGTGTGTGTATACATACATGCTCCCCCACACATATATATGCAATGAGTTTTTTATCCTAAAAATTAAAGAACTTAATTATATCTATCTTAAAGTAATTTTCGGTTTCGATTCTATCTTTTCTGGAACCCTTTCTAGCAACCTTAGCAAATGTTTTTGTTTCCCATGTTAATTACTTCCTGATTTATA
Source organism: Pardosa pseudoannulata (assembly GCA_032207245.1). Lineage (NCBI taxonomy): Eukaryota > Metazoa > Arthropoda > Arachnida > Araneae > Lycosidae > Pardosa > Pardosa pseudoannulata. Next base: position 107,005,790 of record CM063511.1, read on the forward strand.
AGTAACTAAAAATAAATCCTTATTAGGTTAAAATGACCTAGTTACATAAGTAAAAACAATTGAATAAATGGTCTCATTGGATAAGAGAAGGTTTAATTATAATAAAATTGGTGAAGGAGAAAGGTCGAGTGTGAGTAGACATGAACTAAAATCTAAATCACGGGGCTAAAGTATAGGAACCGATGGAGGCAGGCAAACGGCTAACTTGAAATCTAATACAAGTTACCTAAACAAGCTGTTTTACCATGGGTCACCTACCTTTATATTTAGTTGGCAAAAGTATGAGGAATAGAAGTTAAGTACACATGAAAATTTATAGACAGGCCAAGCAGGAGTGATCTCTAATTAGAGCACCACCTACTTTCGTCATTTGTCTCGTAGCTTTCCCACGGACATGTGTGAATTGTGTAACACACATCTTCTGAGAGGAACAGCCAATTTTCAATCATGTGTAGTTTAATAGATAAATTATGGAATGGCGAATGTTACGTAAAAGATAGATTTGATGGGAATACATCTGACGCACTCGATCTGGCTCAGTCCTGAGATCATGAAATTAAAGAAAGAATGAGAATTAAATGATAACAAATAGTTAAGAATTAAGTTATAATATCTGAATTAAAAAGTAATGAAGAATTGTTTAATATTGTAAATATTAATATTTCTGTCTTGTTGAAGAAATTGTAAAATTGACATAATTGACAACCATATTTTTCTATGTATGCTGTCTCACTTAGAAAAACTATATGCCTCATTGTTATATTTATCATCGAAAAAATGGTCGTGACTAACAATCAAAGTTAGAGAATACTTTTGTCTAAACTTATTTTGCAGAAAGGTTTGAGGAATAGAATAAATTTTGATGTCATATCATGTTAGGAAATTACTATTGTGTGTCTTCTTATATGTTAAGTCATATGTCAATTAAGTAGGAAGAAACTAATTATGTTATATTTGTATTACTGTGTTTATGTGTTATTATTATAGTGTTATTGTAAGTACGTGATTTATATGATATATCACCTGTAATGAAAATGTGTTACCTGATTATTGTAAGAAAAAGATTCTGTATGTATTCAGCTATATTCAAAATGTAAAGGAAGTACGTTCGACGGTCGAACAAAACTTGCAGATTTGTCCGCCCTTTTTCAGAAGGGGGGAATATTGTAATATAGGAAAAACAGATCGAGGAATATTTTAATGGAAGGAAAACAGATCGAAGAATAACACCCCCGAAGATAAAAAGTAATAGAGAAGACCCCCTAAATGTGAGAAGTAAACAGCTTTAACAACCAGACCATAGCTAACAAACAGATGTGTAACACCTGCATCCCATAAACAGCAAATCTTAATCCTCCTTTGACGTTACAGAAATCGTAAGTTAAAGAAGTTAAGCCCAGTCTGACACTAGACTGTCAAATAATTTAAGTTCCCCCAACCTGTGGTGAAAACATCTCAAAACAGACCCCACGTTGTCTGTCCAAGCGAGGCGGGAAAGCAACGGCCAATAGGAAAGATCCTATAGCGCCCAGCACACGCCCTCAGGGAATCTAAATGGTCACAAGCAGAGCCCCAAAGAAACCCCCCAAGGAAACCCCCTTTGGATAGGAGTTTTTAGTTTTAAGAGTAAGACATTCATTCGCTTTTCTAGCTTAATAGCAGACGCTCACCTTTTTATGCTAGCATCTTAGAGTACATACCGTACTTCCTTTACATATCTCATGTCTGAAGAAGAATAAAGGATGATTTGAAAGACAACAAATAGCCCGACTGCTTATTTGATACCCAGGCATGACATATATATATATATATATATATATATATATATATATATATATATATATATATATATATATATATATATATATATATATATATATATATATATATATACATATATATATATTACATATATATATATATACATATATATATACACACATATATATATACATATATATATACACATATATATATAATATTCAAAGATAACGGTATCCATAAAATAATCCCAAACAAGTTAAATATTTCAACTTTAATTTCAGGTCCTCAGAAGGCTTGATTATTTGTCTGTAATATTTATTCAACAAGATCATGCTATCACGACTTAATCACGATATGTATGTAAAGCAATATATTACGTAAGCTTCAGTACATATAACATTTAATACCCAATACTATGGCTTTTCATTAATTTTGGCAAGTATCGTTTTTGGACACTTAGGTAAGCAAAATTATATTTATTGAACAACTTCACTTATACTGACACGTCCGATGAAATTTGACTAAAAGAAAAAAAAGCACTTCCGTCGAAGGGTTCTTCCTCTACTATATCGTCTTATTTAATTAACTCTTCTGGTAAAGTGTCTTGATATCCAGAAACTTCTATACTTTTTCCCTAACAAAAAGCTATTGTTCTTTCCATTATTTTGCACTGTGATGTGCGGAACAAGTAGGGGTATTCTAGCGATAACTTCTTAACAATGAGATGGTACACCCATACACTGTACACCCATTCATTAAATTAAAAGTTTAATTATTTTGCAATGGACATGTAATTCTCTCTAGAATTCCGGAAAAGTCCAATCAGTGAAAATGGCTCGAAAATTTTTATAAAATACTTTTAATTAAAGAAGTTGAACTTCAAATTATCACTGATTTTTTAGCATTGATTTAATTAAAAGTTCAAAGGACAAAACAAATCTTCCAATTAACAGCAACTTATTTAGAAGACTTAGAGAACGCTAAAGACTTAGAAGACATAGAGAACGCTTAGAGAATGAATTAGATGCATTCGTTTTTTCGAAGTTGAATTGCATAAATAAACAAAAAATAGTTAAATTCAGGACATAAAACTGTTTAACTTTGAGGCAATTTACACGTTTTAAAAATATAAATTATTGTTTTAAAATTATGAGAAATATTCCTAAGAAATTTCTCTAATGTGTGTACAATTTTGTAAAAAAATCCGTGTAAAGAATTTTTTATATAACATACCTTTTAATAAGTTATTTTATCAACTTCAGAGGTTAAATTTGAAGTTTATCAATAAAGTAAAAGACATTGTCTGATGAAGATGTTTTCATTTATGATAAAGTCATAATCTATAAAATAAATAATTAAATTAAATAATTAAATTATTTATTATTGTTATTATTTTATTATGTTACTGATTTTTTATTATTTTATGATTAAATTACACGAATTTAATCATTTCTTTTATAGATTAAAAAATTACGTAATAAATATTATGATTTTTAAGTACACTACGTTACTGATAATTTACTATAAAGTATTTAAATTTATTAAATTACACTAGTTTAATTATTTCTTTTATGGTTTAAAAAAATTACGTAATAAATACACAATACTCGATTGAGTTTCCCAGTACACTACAGTTACTGATAATTTACAACAAATATAAAGTATTTTAAGATTTTTTAATTAAATTACACTAATATAACTATTTCTTTTATAGATTAAAAAATTACGTAATAAATACCCAATACTCGATTGAATTTTTAAGCACTCTACCTTTACTGATAATTTACAACAAATATAAAGTATTTTAAGATTTTTTAATTAAATTACACTAATATAATTATTTCTTTTATAGATTAAAAAATTACGTAATAAATACCCAATACTCGATTGAGTTTTCCAGTACATTACATTTACTGATAATTTAAAACAAATATAAAGGATTTTAAAAATTTTTAAACAATAATTAATTTTTTAAATTAAAAATATTGGTTTTTATGACTTCACTGATTGAAAATATTTTATTATATCAACGAAAATATTGTGAACCATAATTTTGATAAAGTTTTTAAATCATTATAGATTATTCCTCATCTGATGTATTTAATTACATAATTTTTGTTATGGGGGAACTTTAAATGCCTGTTCGTAGCACGAATGTGAACAAACTCTTGAAATAATTGCTCTGCTTGGAATACATTCATACTGTGTTTCCTTAAAAGCTTATAAAAATTCAAAAAAGTAGCATTATATCCTTGATCCACTGAAGCCTGAATCCCTCCGGTCAAACGCTGAATCTTACAGATAATTTTAACTGTTCAGGAATTAATTCCAAGATTAGATTTAAAAATTTATCAAACCGTATTTTTAGACTATCGTACAGAAAGAAATGCTAAGAAATATTTACATAACGTTTACTAATATAAATGCGATTGCACAATTTTATCTTGACAAAATTTGTCTTTCTTTTCAGAAATAAAAAGATTATTTCGCCTGAAGAATAATAAATTCAAACTGGTCTGCATTTTTATACTAACATACTTAAAATCTTTGATAGACCGTTAAAATATAGATTACAGTTTATCATCTTCTAAATAGTGATATAAATCATTTATGATAGTTGAATAGATCTATATAATGACTTTAGAAACAAATTTTTTGGTATTTACAAATTTTAATTTAAAACATTGAATTGTGTATTAAAATTTTAAATAGTGATTAATTAAAAATTTTAAGTTTTCATTTTTGTATTGGCCTTTTGAATCTAAAATATTGTTGATATTAAATTATTTTTTATAAAAAATGAATCAATTTTTAATTTTTTTATAATCTTTAAAATAAAATTAGAAACAAGCTTAGAATAAATTATATAAAGAATTTATCATATAATTTTATAATTTCTAAACATAAAATTGATAGTGATAAAATTCATAAAAGATAAATTTATTTCAAACCAATAATATATTAGTTAAATTATAGTAATTTTCAAGATGTGATTAAATTTTATAAAACATGATTGTATTTAATTATTTTCTATTGAAATTTTGTCCTAGATTTAACAATAATTATTAGAATTGTTTAGTTAATTTTAAAATATTTTAATTTCTTTAAAAACATTGAAATTACAAAACATTCCATTGTGATAGTAATTTTATTTTTCTTACTTGGTTGAATCTGGAAATATTTTACGTATAATTATTTAATTTTATAACAATGTTGATAGTTAAATTTTTTATAATCTCAGAAACAAAGCCTAGCATAAAATAATATTAGTGAAGGAATTTATCATATATTGTTTATACACATTTTTAAACACGTTCTATAACTTGAAATATGAAAAATTCTAATAACAGATAAATATATTTCAACCAATAATTAAATTCAGACAAATTATAGTAAATTTCAAGATGTGATTAAAAAATTAAAACTAGAAAACATGACTGATATTTAATTATTTTCTATTGGTAAATTTTGTTCTAGAACTTTAACATTAAGTTATTAGGAGAATTAGTTTAGTTTCTAGGATTTTATATAATATTTTACAAGTTTCTTTTAAAAAACAGTTAGAGGAAAGCTTACAAAACATTCCAATATGTGACATGGTAAATTTTATTTAAAGAAATCTTACTATGGAATTTGGAGTACTACGTATGGAATATGGAATATGGAATTTGGAATATTACGTGTGGATTTTTAATCCATGCGTAAAATATTTTACGTATAATTATTTATTATTTTATAAATTATGTATATTAAGTATTATATATTACGTATATTACGCATATTACGTATATTACGTATATTACGTATAATTATTTATATTACGTTTTATAATGCTTAACTCCTATTTTCTCTCACTGTTAGTGAGCGAAAAGAGGAGTTACCAAATTGCGGTCCGTGAGACCGTTACATACGGTCAGTGAAAAGTTGCTTGATCAAAAAAATAAATATTACTATTATGAATATTTATCGGTTGGTTTCGGGCTCTATGGGAACACAAGAAATAATGAGACCTGTAACACAAGAAATAATCTAACACAAGAAACACAAGAAATAATGAGACTTGTATCTACTGCTTAAGAGCAATTCCGAACATCCATGCCAACAGTGGGATTTATCAGTTGTGATAATATTTTCAAATAAATCCAGGTATAGCTTAATAAATTATATTTATATAGTCATTGATTTAATAGGTAAAATCACTGAAGGTCACAAAAAATGCTATTTTTTCTGCTGCGATATCTCACTTCAGTAATTCATAATTTGAAAGCAATCCTTATTCATAATGATTAAAAACTAAATAAATATATTTGTATTTAATTAAATATAAATATTTTTTAAATTTTTTTTTAAATTTGTATTTGGAAGATTTAATTGCTAATAACACAATCTTTAATAAAAATATTAGTAAAATGTAGAAATTATTTATTTATCTTACTCAAAAGTTTGGTTGGTAATCCCTGAGTCGAAAGAATGTAACACGACTGGTACCAAACCGCCTGAATTTCATACAAAACGCATAGGAAGTTATATCAGATGCTTTATTTTATGACCTTAAATTATCTGTAATTAAACAGCTCTGCAATTAATTAATGAATAATATTTCTATATAAACTTATGATATCAAATGAATACATTTTTCTTCATTTTTAAAAAAACTTTAATCTGGCATAGATCTAAAGCATTTTTCGTATTATTGTATACATTTAAAGAAATCTTAAAAACAAGCGGTCCATCTACAGAAATATTTTTCGGATGGATTAACATTGAGTTAAAGGATTCTAATGGGCCAGGTACGCATTTACTTTAATACAAGTCAACCTATAAGAAATCGGATCAGATACTTCTGTTTACAACATTGTAAATACAAAGTAAACAGTCTTGAAATTAAATAAGGTATAATCTCTCATATAAGAATAATCTCTGATAAGGAATAATCTCCACATAATTAATAGGTAGTTTATTATTAAAAATTTTCAACTAATAATATCATTTACTAAATGCTATTTAACTAGAACTTCTTAAAAATTATTGATGATTTCTAAATGTGATTGGTGAATTACTATGATTACCTTATCCATGCATGAAATCTAATGCATTGATTATTCACTTGCTTCTGAAATGCAATAACAATGAAATAAAATAATTTACAGTAATGGGGAAATTTTACATTTTTATTACGTAGATAATACTTAACAGTTTATATAAAAATTATTTGCAATTAATAATTTAATCAAAAATACAAATCATTTTTTCATTGCATAGCAATTTTTTGAATATGAAATAAATATCTCTCGCCCAAAATCAAAGCGAGATAATAAATAGCAGTTATTTTCTTACATTAAAATTAAAGACTAGAATCCAGTCTATGTTATCGCATTTGTATTTTTAAAATGACACAAATCATAAACCAGTAGTTTTGTGTTATCACTAAAGTAATGGTAAATTTAAATTTTATGCCAAGCAAAAAAGTTTACCTACAAATATCTTAAAATCTTACCCAACAGATAGCAACTGTGAAACTTGACTTCTTTGAGCCGTTTATAAAGAATTTATTTCTCTTTAAAGAATTGTGAAAGTTACAAAGAGTGTCCATAAATTATTCTATTAGAATTATAACACTGTATACACTGCAAATTAAATTATTGGTAAATTATGCATATTACAATTCTTGATAAAATTCTATTCTATTATAGAAAATTAGTAAATTTTTTTCATATTTTGAAGGCTTTTTTTTCTAGATTCATAAAAAAATTTGCCAATCACCCTTAATATACCAGGTGGCCATAAATAAACTGACAGTGCTCACAGTGTTCTGTAGAGTGATCTATTTGTGAGAATGACTCCACATTTTGTAGGAAGATTAAACAAGACGGGAGACGAAGAATTCCGAAAAAAAAGTTTTAAAAGTCACCGCTTAAAAAATATTTGGCGCTATGTTATAGAAAATAGAGTGTTAACAAATGCAAATTAATACGGAATAAAATTACTTTTTATTATGAACATTTTCTGATTTAGTTCAAGTGTAGTATGGCAACACTTTTAAAAAAGCGCAAAATCTAAATAAACATCGATAAAGTCTCATGCTTTGCAATATCACGTACGCTGAGCAGAAGAAGAAGTTATTTATTCAAATTTCCCGTTACATCCATTGGCACAGTTAAGAAATTAATTTCCGTATTGATTTGCATTTGTTAACACTCTATTTTCTATTACACAGCGCTAAATATTCCCCTAGCTGTGACTTTTGGAACTAATTTGTTTTTCCGAGGGAATCCTTCGTTCCCCGTCTTGTTTAATCTTCCTATAAAATGTGGCATCATTCTCGCAAATAGATCACGCTACAGAACACTGTGAGCACTGTCAGTTTAATTATGGCCACCCGGTATATTAATAAAATATCTATTTCTATTTTAATTTAGAATATATTCAGATTTTTAAAACTCAACTTACATTTAGAATGTTACGAATTTTTAAAAATTAACTTTTGGAATATTATGAAAATTCAACCTATACATACAAAAACATTTTCTGTAGATTAGTAATCGATCGGCTGGCAAAATAATACCCGAAAATGTTCAAAAGATATTTGAAGCAACTTTTAAGCTAAATTTAGAATTAAGAAAAATTTGAAAATCATGTATAAAGAACTATTCTTAAAATTAGCAAAATACTTTAAAAAAAACTGGGGTTTTTATAATCTAATTTGAATTTAGAAAAAGATGCATCAGTTATTTAGTAATACTTTCATGAATGCTTGCCAAAGTCCGTAGTTTTTAAGCACAGCATCAGTAGGAAGGGGAAAAAAAATCTCTTTTTAAATATCGAACATTTTATTTTTCCGTTTTATCATTGTTTTGTTGCACGAACAAAAGCACCCAAAGCTATTCACTAAACAAAAAACATTTAATTTAGTCCCAGTAAATCGAAAGTCAACTTGTAGCATGCACACCTTCAGAAGAACTAGACAAAGAAATAACAATGTAACAATGTATCATCGTACCTTAAAAAAATTTCCTCCAGATTCATATTTTCAAAAATTCTAGCAAATTCATCGTAATAATAGATAGTAATATTGAATTTCTTTTACATAGCTCCAATAAATTTTAATAAAATAATAGTAGTGTTATATTAAGTCTTTAACGAAAAATCAATATTTGAACAGTCTAATTAAAATATAAATTCTAGTTTATCCTGCATATTTTATCTGTTGTGTTTATATGTATTTAATCTCCCATCCAGCGTCTAAATTTTTTTTAAATTATTAGCTCATTGGGTTTTTTTTTTAAGCCTCTTATGCTATTTCCTCAAAACCCCAATATTTGACTTGTCAATTTAGAAATATATATACTGTATGTAGCATGTAGATACTTTGTTTCAAGTTATAAATCTAAATATCCGTTTACAATAAGAAGAAATCATCGACTGAAAGAGTCAGAAAGTTTTAATCAATACTTTTTCTTTATTATATTTCCTTTCTAAACAGAAACCTAGATATGCTTTAAATAAGAAGACAGTGTCATGAACTGACAATTCATTTTATTCCTTTTAGATGTGTTGACCATCAAAACACACAACAGTTTGACATTAAACTCCACAATTCATTTTTAAGGAACTTTAATTAATACCAAAATTAGAATTTTACATCAGCTCATCACAGAGTGGAGCAACGACCTTCCTTTAACAATATTAACCTCCCCCTTCCCCCCCCAAAAAAAAAAATCTTCTGCGAGAAGTAGAAGTTGTAGTTCTTTACAACAAGTTATTGTTGTAAACAGTTTACTTTAATTTAAAAACTAGAAAATAGTTGGAGCTGTTTCAAAAAGAAGTAAAAGTTTTTTTTAAATATTATATAAATAGCAAAATAAATTTTTTTAAATTTATTTTACATCAAAAATTTCTGAGGATTCAGAAAAAAAAAATATTAGCATTTCTTTTTAAAACCAAATTTACAAAAAAATTATATTATCTGATAATCGCTTTTTTATACTGGAAACATTTATCACCCAAAATGAAATTAAGATAACGTATCGCAGTCATATATTTTACTGAATATTAAATATATAATTCAGTTAATTATGTATAAAATCTAAAGCAATATTTTGTTATAAATTCTAACTCTGTTTAACGCAATAAATTCAAGGAATGGAAAAGATAGAAGTTTTTAATGGAGACTTCTGTATTTCTTTTACTTTCTAAACAGAATATGAGTATCGCAGTCATATATTTTACTGAATATTAAATATATAATTTAGTTAATTATGTATAAAATCTAAGGCAATATTTTGTTATAAATTCTAACTCTCTTTAATGCAATAAATTCAATGAATAGAAAAGATAGAAGTTTTTAATGGAGACTTCTGTATTTCTTTTACTTTCTAAACAGAATATGAGTATCGCAGTCATATATTTTACTGAATATTAAATATATAATCCAGGTATTTATGTATAAAATCTAAGGCAATATTTTGTTATAAATTGTAACTCTGTTTAACGCAATAAATTTAATGAATGGAAGAGATAGAAGTTTTTAATGAAGACTTCTGTATTTCTTTTATTTCCTAAACAGAAAGTAAATAGAATTTTACATAAACAAAACAAATTATTATTTAAATTAGTTTACTGTACCTTAAAAACAAGGAAATCATTCAAGAACTATTCAAGAACGAGTGATAGCGATTATAAAATCTTTAGAAGCAATTTTTTTTATGTTAATATCAATCACGTAAAAAGGAAATACTCATACGTATCATAAAAAATAACGTATCACATAAGCAAAAAGGAAAGAATATGTTTTAGAATATTAAAAACTGTTTGTTCTCTAAATCTAGGAAAATATTGTTTTTCTGCAAAGAAAATTGCTTTTAATACAGCATTTTGGCAGGTCTTTGGTGAAACGTGACCACTTAGTGATATTTGACACATAATAAATTAAATGAATTATACCGGAAAGAGAATGTCAAGACTAAAAGGCGTGCAAATTATCTAAAGTGTTTTCGAATAAGAACACCAGAGTAACTCCCATTTGGGAGGGTTAAATAGCCTCTAAAAGCACAGAATCAGTAGGAAGGGGAAAAAAAATCTCTTTTTAAATATCGAACATTCCACTTTTCCGTTTTATCATTGTTTTCTTGCACGAACAAAAACACCCAAAGCGATTCACCAAAGAGAAAACATTTAATTTAGTCCCAGTAAATCGAAAGTCATCTTGTAGCATGCAAACCGTCATAAGAACTAGACAAAGAAATAACAAATTTTCTTTCTTATCCTCAGCATTCCGCATTGGAGTTTAAACTAAGCCGAATATACGTCACATGTGACGTCACTTGCGATGGTGGTATATAGATGGAACGTTGCAGGAAAAGCGCTGCCAATAATTGGGTGATTGGGAGAAGGTAGGATTTTCTCCTCGCAGTCAACAAGAGTTTCTCAGGAAGGAACACCACGTGAAAGAAACATGAGTGCGATCCGCCTTCTAGGATTAATATTTGTTTTTGGTGAGTTCTACCTTAGATTATATGGCTAGATTATTTGCTCTACGCTCTCCGGAAATACAACTTCACCATTCGTAAATTTTTTATTTAACTTTATGTCCTTAAATTCCTTAAGGTGCAATATCCTATTCATGAAACTTGGTCTAATATATTAGTTTTTCCATATCTCGATTTAATATAATATTTCTAGTATAAATCTAGATATCTATATTCACGAATATTAGTATAACCTATCAGTTTTTATATGTTCCTGTTTAATGCAGTGTGTCTAAATAAGTCTAAATATCTAAGTAACTATCTAAGTCTAAATATGTCTAGACATTTATTAATTTTAAATTCACTTTAATATAATTGAAATAACTTTATATGGTTAGATTATTTACTCTACACCATTCGGAAATACAACTTCACCATTCATAAAATTTTTATTTAACTTTATATCCTTAAATTCTTTAAGGTGGTATTCATGAAACTTGTGCTAACATATTATTTTTTCCACATCTCGATTTAATATAATATTTCTAGTATAAATCTCGATATATATATATATATATATATATATAATATATATATATATATATATATATATAAATTCACGAATCTAGGTACAACCCATCAGTTCTTCCGTGTTCCTGTTTAATGCAATGTGTCTAGATATGTCTAGATACCTAAGTAACTTTATAGTCCCGAATTATGATGTAACATATTTTTAACTCTTTGATTTGGTGATTTACTTTTAAATATGTCTAGACATTTAGTAATTTTAAATTCACAAAATTTTAAATAACTTTATATGGTTAGATTATTTGCTCTACACCCTTCAGAAATACAACTTCACCATTCTTAATTTTTTTTTATTTAACGTTATATCCTTAAATTCTTTAAGGTGGTATTCATGAAACTTGTGCTAACATATTATTTTTTCCATATGTCGATTTAATACAATATTTCTAGAATAAATCTTGATATCCATACTCACGTATCTTGGTATAACCTATCAGTTCTTCCGTGTTCCTGTTTAATGCAATGTGTCTAAATAAGTCTAGATATCTAAGTAACTTAAAAGTCAAGAATCATGATGTAACATATCTTTAATACTTAGATTTGGTGCATTATGTCTAAATATGTCTAGATATTTAGTAATTTTAAATTCACAAAATTTTAAATAACTTTATATGGTTAGATTATTTGCTCTACACCATTCAGACATACAACTTCACCATTCATAAGATTTTTTATTTAACTTTATATCCTTAAATTCTTTAAGGTGTATTCATAAAACTTGTGCTAACATATTATTTTTTCCATATCTCGATGTAATATAATATTTCTAGAATAAATCTTGATATCCATATTCACGTATCTTGGTATAACCTATCAGTTTTTCCATGTTCCTGTTTAATGCAATGTGTCTAGATAAATCTAGATATCTAACTTAAAAGTCAAGAATCATGATGTAATATTTTTAATACTTCGATTTGGTGCATTATGTCTAAATATGTCTAGATATTTAGTAGTTTTAAATTCACAAAATTTGAAATAACTTTATATGGTTAGATTATTTGCTCTACACCATTCGGAAATGCGATTTCACCATTCCTAAATTTTTAAGGCGGTAGGTAATATGATATTCACGAAATTTGAGTTAACATATTAGTTTTTCATATCTCAATTCAATGGAATATTTCAAATATAGATATAGATATCTGAGTAATTTATTGTTCACGAATCTTGATATAACCTATCAGTTTTTCCATGTCCTTATTTAATGCAGTATGTCTTAGGTAGACTAAATATCAATTAATATAATAGTCGCGAATCATTATGTAATATAAATTTAATACTTCGATTTGGTGCATTATGCCTAAATATGTCTAGATATCTAGATAATTTAATACTCATTAAACTTCATATTACATTATATGTTTACATTTTTTGCTCTACATCATTCGAAAATACGACTTCATTCATTTTTTTTAATTAACATTAATGTCTTTAATTTCTTTAAGTTTATTATATGATATCCGTGTAACTAGAGTTAACATATTAGTTTCCACATACCTTAATCTCATGCAATATATCTAGATAAATCTAGATATCAAAGTAATGTACAATTTACGAAACTTGATAAAATATATTACTTCGGAATTATCCCAGTTTATTGAAATATGCCATGATAATATTCCTCAGACTGATTTTTATTGAATAATTTACTAAGAGTTTTAGACGATTTAAATCATATATTTAGACAATTATGAAACATGCATTTTATGTAGAATAATAAAAACATTAAGCTAATTTATAAATGATTATATAAAAGAAAAATTTCCAATAATTGTTACATAATAGATTATTATTTATTATTGAGTCTCTATTGCTTTTTTTTCAACACATTCTTGAAGAATTCTTGTAGAATTAATAACTTTCGATTATTCCTACTATATACTATTATTGTATTTTACTGATTTTTAACAATTATATATAAATGCTAGTGATGAGAAGTAGTTTACTAAATTCATTTATAAAATATGAAAATATTTATTTGTGTTTGTAAGCTGTATAAGTTTACTATAATATTATGCTGTATACCGGTATCAAGCGACTAATAACACAATATATTAATAATTTAGTGAATGTAAAATATTAAAAAGCTGATATGTATTCTTCATTAAATAAATCTATTGTAAAAATCATTCATTTCAATTTATACTGTTTAAATTAATACAAATGTTAAATTATAAAATTACATCAGTTAATTTCTAATCTATGCAATATTTCATGAGTATTAGTTCATTTTATTAATACATTAAACTATTTTGTAATAAATCAGTGCAAATAATTAATAATTTATTGAATGTAAAATACTAAAATGGGGTTTATGTTCTTCAAAAGACAATAAATACAAATTTGCTGCTAAAATAAGGAATATTATTTTATAATGTTTAAAGTGATAAAATTGTTAAATGTTTAAAATTACATCAGTTACTCATAACCTCAAATTTGATCACACTGTTGATCTATTGAGTTCTATTATACTTCCTTTACAAATAAACCCTTCTCTCAGAAAGTAAACAGTACGATAAAAGTTCCGATTTATTCTACTTTTCTTTTTAAACTGTTCCCAAATCTGCAAATTCTGTTTAAATATGTATTGAAACTTTAAATACTAACCGCTGCAAGCCCAACATGCTTGCTTTCAGTTTTGTAGCTTTACTCCACAAAATAAGTGAAATTAAATAAAAATAATGGATTAAGTAACCTTACCCTTGACTATTCTTATTATATATTGTTAAGAGGTAGCGTG
>CM063511.1:107025348-107060348 GCA_032207245.1 Pardosa pseudoannulata
TTAACTCAATTTAACTCAGAACATATTTAGGCTTTTGTTTATGCCATTTTTAGAAAACATTTTTTCTTTTCGGAAAACTTTCCTTCTACACAGAGATTTTAACATTTTTGCATAGATATCTGAATATATACGAATAAAAGTTTCAATACATTTTTACTGTTTCATTCATCAATATATTTTTGACAGGAAGGAAACGGTTATTACTGAGTTAAAATAATATTTCCTCTTTTAAAGCCTAAATTAAATTGTTTTAGACTATTAAATCCTAAAGTTTCTATTTGTTAACAGTTGAAAAATAGTTTGCATAGTTTTATGTTTTATTGAAAATATTTATTTGTTTAAATTGATTTGCATTATAAACCATCAATTCAAGTTTCTGTTATTATATAAAATTTGTTATTTGGACTGGCATACTTTGGTTTTTGAGTGAATTTACTTTTTCAATGTGTGCATCAACTAAAATCCTAAATATAGCTACATCTATTATAAAATTAACTATTATAGTACTGGAAAACCCGAAGGAAATAAATCTTTTATCCCAATTTTTTTCATTAATGCATTGCATGTTATTGTCTAAAAATAGCTCAGCATTAATTAAGACCCTCCATAATATTCGAAGTTATTTAAATTTCATATTTACTTCAAACTCGGGAATCTATTATTATCCAAATTTATCATATTCCTCAATATATTCAGTTTAAAATTCATTTTGAATTTATCAGTTTGATAAAATAAATTTGTAACTACGTAACAATTGCAAGAGATGTACTTACATTTTTAATTTATTTTTAATTCTCTTACTTATTTCTCAACAAGTGATAAGTTTGTAAATTAAAAATTTGATAATTTTTAAATAAAAATTAAATAACGGAGTAAGTTTTATTAAAGGTAAACTTTTTAAAAAATTAAATATTAACAATAAATAAATAACATAAAATGGGACATGAGTAAACTCCACAATTAAAGGTACTTAACACATATAACCCCTTAAGGCATTTGCAAGTGTCTGACACGGGCGAAATTCAAATTAAGCATTATAAATCGTTACTCTTTGTTTGTATAACAATTTTTATATACTTATCTCTTTCCAACTAGTCACCCCCACAACTGAAATTGCAAAAAATAAATACATTACCTTTTAATAAATATATCCCTTTCTGTAATAGAAAACATATTTTTATAATTTTTTCTAAACAAACTTTAATAAAGATAAATGTCATTTTATTCACAATAAGTTCAAACTTACCTTCTTTACTTTATTAAATTAAAACTTATTATACAAAATGTAAATTACAGAGAGGAAAATATTGGTACTTTTAAATGAAAATAATTTGAGTATTTCAGACGATTCTTTCTATTTCAGAGGGTATATATATGGGTGTTTTTGTGTGCAGGCTTCTTTACATCTAGAGCGTATACATATATATTTCCAACAAAAGGTAAAAAAGAAATATAATGCCAAGACTAGACATTCTCCTGTTACTAGCAACAGTCAGGTTATAGTTGAAGATATTAAACAGAATTTCATAATTACTCTTAGCGAAAAAAGTTTATTGTAAGGTACTTAAAAATATGGATGAATATGGAGATTTATTTTTTGGTGGAGGAAATACGTCATAACTTAGTCGGGCCCTTAGTTATCAGTGCTATCAGTGACCAATAAATTAGAAAGCTGGTAGTATTATATTTAATTAATCCTTCTTTTTTACCCTCATTTATATACTAGGGAATAATATTACAAAGCCGATAAATACCTTTAAGTACAACTACTACGATTCATGAAATACATATGTTATTAAGAATCTGTAAACTTACTGGAAAGGAATATTAAATACCGGTAAGCCTTTCCAACATATCTCAGACCTTTCTCTATTGAATAACATTTCGTTTTTTAATTGCATTAATAGATGCTGGATATCGACTAAAATGAACTGTTGTCCATAAAACACTCTAAGCAACATTATCACATTACTATTATCTAACATAGCAAAATATACCAATAAATTATTGCCCATAAAAAATGTCGTAAAACATGAAGAATGTAACTTTGCAGAATGTACTTAACATTTAATAGATATTGCAGGGTTGAATATTTACATTTCAAAAGCACTAGAGTTTCAGTTTTAAACAACAGAATTTGTTCCCCGTTAATTCTTCTTTTAACTCATTGCACTGCTTAAAATAAAGAAAGATGTCATAACCATACACATTTTTCTCCCAAACATTTCCATATCCTCCCAAACTTTAAGTCATTACAAAACGAAATATATCGTAATTTCATTTTACTATATCCCTTTTATCAACGTATTTAATCTTTTTTATTCCATTTTTAGAAAACATGTCTTTTTCCAGAAAACTTTCTTCCATCATAGATATTTTAACACTTTTGCATTCATATCTGCATTTATAGGAATAAAAAATTCAATATATTTTTATTATTTTCTACAGCTTATTCCATCAAAAATGGTGACGATCACATTCTTTTTTTTATTCATTTCCGTCCAAATTTTACTTCTTTTAGGTATAAAATGTGGGTATTGTATCTCGTTCTAAGGTAAAGCAGAATATATCAATACCATTATTGCCCATAAAATGTCAGTAAAACCTGAATGAAGGTGTAACTTTGCAGAATGTACTTAACATTTAATAGATATTGCAGGGTTGAATATTTACATTTCAAAAGCACTAGAGTTTCAGTTTTAAAACAATAAAATTTGTTCCCCGTTATGGTAGTCTCTTTAACTCCTTGCACTGCTTAAATAAAGAAAGGTGTGTTAACCATACGGGATTTTCTCCTAAACATTTTCATATTCTCCCAAACTTTGCGTCACTATAAAACGAAATAAATAGTATATCATTTTACTATATCACCTTTTGTAAATACTTAGAACATGTTTAAGCTTTTTTATGTCATTTTTAGAAAATATGTCTTTTTCTGGAAAACTTTTCTTCCTTCACAGATATTTTAACTATTTTGCATACATATCTGAATATATAGAAATAAAAGTTTCAATATATTTTTAATATTTTTACAGCATATTCCATCAAAATGGAGACAATCACATTCTTTTTTTTATTCATTTAAATCCAAATTTACTTCTTTTAGATATAAAATGTGGGTTCTGCCTCCTATTCCAACATACACTTTTTAAATGTCAGTCTTCAAGAACATGTGGGCCGAACGATGGCCGAATCTTTAGGGTGTTCACCTTCAAACCCACGAACTCCGGCACTGAAGGTTAAGTTCGTGGATTCGAATCTCACTGTAGCATGGGTGTTCGTAGTCGTTTGGAATCAATTTTAAGCTTTTAAGCTGTAGGTCCCGGTTTCATTAGCCTTCGTGTTGCAAAAAAGTAAACAGTAGCACTCCTAAACAAACAAACCAAAATCAGTAACACGTGGAATTATGTTAACATTAACGCTTGTAAATGGACTGAAATAATAAATTCTTTCTATAAATATGAATGATTTTGACTTTTTTTATTGTAATTAGTTTATGGTGAATTAAACATTTTCAGCATTACTTATACTAATATTTTGATAGTATGTCAAATACAATATTTAGAATTCGCTGCATTTGTAGCGAACATTTACATCAATATTCATGAGTTTATAATCATTTTGTTATTATTCTGTATACAACAGTGATATTATCCGTTTTTATACTCCTTGACTTACTGTAGCCCCCTTTATATGTGCCAAAATAACTGCGCAAAAGCAGGGTAAATACGTGAATCGCATTCCCCTTTCAAGACTTATCCCTAGCTAGAGAAAAAATTGTGGTGTAGAAAAATTTCATCTTTCTACCAGGGTAATTGCAAAGTTTAACCCCCATTCCCTTGTTCCTTTGTGACTCCGCTGCTGCAAAAAGTACAGTAATAAAAATTTGATTGAAAAATTTTCAGAAATGTAATTGCAACTGATAATGACAGGCTAACCTATCGAACTAATTCTACCATTATCCTCCTTACTCTTCTGGTCTATTGAGGAATTTTTTGAAATGCAATTGCAACTGATAATGACAGGCTAACGTATTGAATTAATTCTTCCATCATCCTTCTTACTCTAATGCTCAATTGAGAAATTTTCAGAAATGCAATTTCAACTGATAATGACAGGCTAAGATATTGAATTAATTATTTCACTATCCTCCTTACTCTTCTGCTCGATTGAGAAATTTTCAGAAATTCAAATGCAACTGATAATGACAAGCTAACGAATCGAATTAATTCTTTCATTATCCTCCTTACTCTTCTCCTTGATTGAGAAATTTTCAGAAATGCAATTGCAACTGATAATAATAGGCTAACGTATCGAATTAATTATTTTATTAACTTCCTTACCCTTCTACTAGATTGAGAAATTTTCAGAAATTCGATTGTAACTGATAATGACAGGCTAACGTATCGAATTAATTCCTTCATTATCCTCTTTACTCTTCTTCTAAATGTTTCCTCCTAATTTAATAAATTTTTCATGTGATTCATTAAAAATAGTAAAAGAAACGTAGATGTCGCATTTTGTATCAAGTAAACAAGAGCATGATACACGAAATGATGGGATTGCACTCCCGTTTGATCACATGACTTCTAACAACAATACTGGCAAAAAGAAGGATTGGAAACATTACTCATGTAAACTGGATTTTCTGACCAAGTAAAATCCTTTTTACTCGGTAAAATTATATTAACTTAACTGGTAAATGTAAAACATAATATTTAAAATTTAAAATATTTAAAAACATAATATATTTAAAAGCATAATATAAAAATTTCATAGTGAAGAACAAAAAAATTTCAGTAACGGTAAACGAATTTTCCAGCCATGTATTTGTAGCTTTATTTTAATATTTAAGCATCATGTTTTCACGTCTTAAGCACAGATGTTCTTTTTCCTTTTCAGCGCTTATCTGCGACAAAGGAAGGACGGAGTTAGTGATCCCTATCGTTGGACAAGATCAGGTGAGTTATACTTTATCTTCACGGTACAGTGACAAGGCATGGGTGGGGAAAGTGTAAATCAGTGGGCACGCATGAAACCTGCACAAGCGTAAATTGATGCAGTTAATTATCCTCTCTGGTACGTGAACTTCAGTGTATATAACACTAAAAATAAAGGCTGCACTGAAAGTTTCGGTGTTAATGGGATATTTTTGAGGGAGGTCATTAATACTTAAAATCATTTGAAGTAGTATACAGTCATATATATTAATGTTATTGCTTCTTTGTTATTCCAAAATTAGACGTTTTAGTGCTTACGGTCAATTTACTTTAGTATTTTAGTAGCTTCAGGGGATTAATTTGAATTGTTTTTAGTAATGACAATTAAATGTCATGGAGATGATGAACGTTACTAAAGCTTGTTAAATATATGAAGTATATTTAAAGTTTATAATATTTTTTATGAATGTATTAATTTACAAATACCTTAAATACCTGAATGTATATGATATCCTCCCTATTCATTAAAATTAAATAATTTTCTTTTTGCTTAAAAATTTATTAACTGTTTATTAACTCTACACATCTTATGTTTTCAAAATAGCAAAGATCATATAGTAAAAATAATGAGCATTACACAAAATAAATACACGCATTTCTTGTTTTTACATTTTGAACCTTAATCTCAAGTGGTACCTAGGTTGCAAGCCAAACTAGGTGAGACTGCTTTTAAATTATGAGAACCCCACTTAAGTCCTACCTCTTTAAGTAATGGCAATCATCTGTCCATAAGAAATTATATGACTTCTTGATGAGAATGACATCATTAAATGTAGAACCTACTCCCCATACACGTTTATTTAATATTAGGAACCGAAACGTTCATATCTAAAGTCCATATCGTCTTTTTCCAAATAATTGAATCTTTTTCATTATTAGATATACTCTGTTGTGTTATAGCCAACAACATCAAAATTCAATATCTGTATATCAATACGACTGAATAAGATAATGTTATTCAATAAAAAACAATGAAAAACTAAAAATACTTATCCATTCATGAAACATTAAGGTTTTTGATGTAAAAATGAGTTGAATGTAGAAAATTAAGTATTAGAAATGTTGCATTCTTCCACTGAAAATAATCTATTAAATTAAAATTTATAACTTCTTCAAGGTTCCACAAGCCAATCAAAATTCATTTTCCATTGAAATTCCGTTGGGAAACGGAAATGTCATCCAGACCGACAATAATGTTCAGTCTGTTCAACGACGCCTCAGCTTGGAGGATTTCTTTCTGAACAAAAATCAACAAGAACAACAACAACCTTCTCCACCCGCTATTCAAGCACCAGTCACACAGTTCCAAGTACAACAACCTGATCCCAATTCCTTATTATTGGTAAGAGATGCTCAATTCCCTAGTCCAACAGGAGGCCTTATATCCAGGTTACTCTTAGCAAGAAGAATGTTGAGGCTCAGGAGAATTGCTAGGAGGTTGACTGTTATACCACGTCTCTTTGGGCTTGGGTTACGACAGACTTTGCAAAGAGTAAGTTATTATTTCTTACCTTAGTTTTCTCATTCCATTTGATTTGTAAACTATGAAATCTTATTTTTAAAAGATGCCGAGAGTTTTGTGCTTAAACTGGTATGTTACACTCTTTCTTAACATAAACTCAACCACTTCAGCTAATTATTGTGATTCTGTCCATAAATATGCATATCTGAACACTTTAAGAAAGCCTGTAAGTGTTTAAAGCCTAATGGAGTTACTAAAAAAAGACTACTAAGTTCACTTTAAGATGAAATTTGTGTATAAGATGCTTCACTTATTGATCTGTCAAATAATTTCAATAGATGAAATTTATATAACTTTTCCAGCAAAGTTACACATTATTAAAGACATTTCTCTATATATAAAATTTTATTTTTATTTACGTAATAGGTAGTGACTGGACATTTATTGCTAGTATAGGGCGAAATAAAAACAATTAGGTCATATTTAAGAACTTGAATAATTCGTATTAAAAATTTAGTTAAGTATCTATATATTTCTAAAAGGTATAATGAAAAATATTTATAGAAATGTATGGATAATTATTTCTTTATTAACCTTTAACATAAAAGGAAATGGTATTGAAATATTGTTTGCTATTTATGACACTTAACGTTTAGTAAGATTTATAATGCGCAACTCTATTCGAATACAGATAAATTTAAGTAGAATTTTCGTATTTCTAAAATAGTTCGCTCCATTTAACTATTCAAAAATACATTTTGCATATAAAATGCAATATTTTCAAGTACTCGCAAAGATGTTTTCTGAAATTTTATTTCTGTATAGTTGAAAATACGAAAAGCTTTTGAAAGTTTTGAACCCAAACGATAAAATATTACATCACAAGCATAAAGTAATACAAGATCATTTTTCTGAGAACATTTCGAGTTTTTTTAAACTTTAATGCATTATTTAGTCATATTATGGCATTTTAGATGTATGTAGAAGTAGCATACAAAAATTATATATTAGGTCATATTTTTTTAATTAAAGCCAAAAAATGTTAAGTCTAAGTCTTACTGTCTTTTAAGTGTTGCTGATTTATATACCACGTTGAAATACATGACATACATGACACTTCTACATAATATTTTAGCATACCAAAAAAATTGGAGTTAACATACTTTTCTATTTTGTATTGCCAACATACATAAATATAAATTATATTACAATGTAATTGAAAATCCAGTAAAATTAAACAGACATTATTATTAAACAAATGCGCCATCCAGAAAGATGTTTGGCATAAAAATACAAAATAGCCATTTTTTGCAAATTTTGTGAATTTATGCATTTTTTATCATTTGGAATCAAATAATCCATACCTAAAAATATATTTAAAATGTTTCCAAACTGTAGAATAATAGCACATAAACATACCATATTACCATTGCGAGTGAAACCCATACAGTATAAGGCTGATGATATGTGAGCATACGGTTTTTTGATTTAAGCTTTAGTTAATTACATGCTTTCACAATATAGAAAAAAAGACATTTTTAAAAGTAAAATCATGCTTTAAAATAAGATTATTTCTCATCAAAGTAGATGCATAAAAGTATATTTTTATGATTATATTACATTACTTTTTTATTTAATGCAAAATTTATAAAAGTAATAATCATAATCACACTTAAAACAAAATGAAATATTTCTAAAAAAAAAATTTTATAATGAGTCTATATATGGATTTTGATAAAAAGTATTAAAATTATATTTACAATAATTACAAAAATAGATTCATTATTTTAAACTAAAAATGAAACTTTAAAGAACATTTTCGTAGTGCATATAAAATAATCTTTTTAAGTAAATTAAAATGAGCGGATATTTTTTATTATATTAATAAATGTATCCCAACACAAAATTTTTTTTAAAGTAAAGCTCAATTTTTTTAAAAAAATATATTTCTTTTCCTTTTTATCAAATTTATAGAAAAAATAATATAAAGTTTAATAATTTATTATTACACATTATCAGCCAATATTACGAAATAAATTCATTTAATGTATAAAATCTATAAAATAGATAAATATTATGAAAAAATTAATATTTTTACACAGGTGGAGGGATTAAGAAACATTTATAAATATTTTTAAACTAAAAGAATTTCACTATTTGAATTTAAAAAATAAATAGTTAATTCTTGTCAAAATATTTTTCTGTATTTATTTGCAAAATAAAAATAAGAAAACTATAACTGACACATTTGAAAATACAAATGCAAATAAATAAGAAAGTAATCAATGTAATAAAAATACTAGTTAATTATTTCTCTGAAAATTATGCGCTATTTAATGCAAAAAATTAACTTTCCTGAAAATTATTTTTCCTTAATTTCAGCTTTCCTGATGGATATATATATATATATATATATATATATATATATATATATATATTATATAATATATATATATTTATATATATATATATATATATATATATATATATATATATATATTTTAAATAATATTATATATATATATATATGTACAATTTTATATATTTATATAATATATTAATATATATCTTATTTTAAAAATATATATATATATTATATATAATATTTATTAAATATATAAATATAAAAAAATTATGTTTATATAAAGATTTTAACGTAAAAAATAAATTTTTATATATATGTATATATATATATATATAATATTATATAATATATATATATATATATATATTATATATATATATATATTTATATATATATATATATTTTATATATTATATATGTATATATGTATATATTAGTATACATATATGTATATATATTTATATATATGTATATATATATATATATAAATTTAAATATCTAGTAACAATAATAATTTTATATTTACAGATATTTATGTTTATAAACAATATATATATATAATTTATATATATATATAATATAGAATATATCGTTATTATTTATATATATATTATATATATGTATTAAATAAATATAAATCATGATATATTTTTAGTTCTGTATTTTTAGTTTTAAAAAATATTCCTCTTTTTAAAAATGTAATTGAATATATTTTTGTTTTTTTAAAAAATTTATGATAAAGATATAATAAATCATATATTAATGATAGACACTTTTTAATTACATAGATAAGCAGTAACTTTTCATGGTAGTAGAAAATGTATAACACATTTTAACTAATTATTAGCCTTTTTTTGTTTTTAATCAATAGTTTCTTTTTTAATAGGACTTCTTATTTAATTTCACTTAACTCTTTTCTAGTTAAAAATATGCACTATTAAAAATATAAGATTATGTGTTAGTAATTTGAGCATTATAAACAATTTTCAGACAAAAAGCATTATAACTTAAAAGTAAGTTATTTGTAACAGATTTAATTATTTTAATACTAGGGTGAAGTGGGAGAAGTAAGTTTAATCTGCCATACTTTTTCTGTTCCTTTGTTGCATCTAGTTTTACATGAAAAATATGGTAGTAACTAAATGATTTCCCACACTAATACACCAAAACTTACACATTTTTATACAATATTTATACTCTATTCATACATCTCTATACTTATATAAAACTAACTATATAAAAATATTTAAAATTACGTAAAAATCTCTCTCTATATATATAGTTCTTAGGTCAGTATAAAGTAATTGCTTGGAAATTGTTCTTTTCTGTACTTGCCTAGTGAAATATTCAATTCACAGTGAAAGCATTAAATGAAAGCTGTTTTCGTGGGATAACTACAAATATTGTACAAGAAATAGTTTTTCCATCTGTTAATTTGATTCCATTATTTAATAAATTTTATGCTATCAGAAAAACAACTACATTAATAGAAATGATATAGTTTAAAATAAGTAATTCAATAATAAGAAAAGAACTAGCTTCCAGAGTTGACTTGTCATGTATGGCTGAAGTTGAATTTTGCCTCTTATTGACTACATGTTCTACTTTACTCTAACTTCTCTAACTTTAAATTTGTATATTAACTATATTTACTATGTATTATACCAATATATTTGAAATTACAACAGTATATTGATGACAGAAAAAATTAATTATAATTATTATTTATTCGTTTTTTTGAATAGTCAACACACAAAATTCATTAATCATAGTTAGTGAAATTTTTAAAAAAAAAATTTATTCAATTTTAATTTATTTTCACTTTTAAAATTCCGGAATATAAGCAACATCCTTAAAATCCCTCTATTGCACATCCTTAAATTTTTCTCTTTATGACTTCAATTTCAAAAAAGTTTTAAAATGATCCAAATTTAATTTAATTATGTCTTAGTGATGTGCAATTATTAGTTTTGATATAACTGAGATGCATCAAATTGTAGAATAATTGCAGAGCTAAAATTTAAAGTCATTAAATAAAGTTTTCTTTTAATTTTATAGGCACTCCTTATCTGAAACACCTTTTCCGAAAATTTGATCAAAGCTTTAAAAGGTAAATTTATTATTAGAACTCAATAGAATTAATTTTTAGTGTTATTTCAAATATATTGGTAAGAAGTCATCTAACAAAACAAAATAATTGTGAAATTTTTCTCTAATTTATAAATCTTTAATAATTTTCAAAACATTAATTGTTTAAACTTATATAATAATTTCAGCCTTTAAGTGGAATTTAAACCTAAGGAAATAAAATGTATTTGAATTAAAGAAAATGTAAACTTTTAAGCATTTTCTTAGTGGAGTTGTGTTTACTGACTATTAAAAGTAAGCACCACTCTAATAAAAGTGGTGCTTACTTTTAAAAGAGGAACACACTGTTATGAAGGTAGGTAATGTATTTTTATTTTTTTATGATAATAAACGATACAAACTGTGTCTCAAGGCACACATGAGGTCTTTTATGTGCAATTTTGCGGCCCGCGGTCGAGTTTATAATTCAGACTAATATTGCACAAGACAAACAAGATACTACACAAGACAAATATTGAATTAGCTACAATTAAGACTATATTAATCGATTATTTTATGATTGTTAAGGAAATAGTTATCTATATGGTTATATAAATATTTATCTACATAAATATGACAAATATTCAATTTTTAAATTATGTATGATAAAAAAAGTATAGTAATTGTCTTAATTGTATTGTTTTAAATTTTCAAAATTTTTAACATGATATACATATATAACTATCTATCTATCTATCTGTTTATTTACTTATCTTTATTTATATATACTCAATTATTGTACTCACATTTAATCTTTAATCGACATTAAAAAATTTCTACATTTTCATGCTAATTTTAACCATTTTTCTTTTCCTATGAAAATAAAAATCTGATTAGATTACAACTAATATTTATTTAACCTCTTAAAGCATGAGTTTAGTTTATAAAAAATTATAAAATATGACATATTTTCTTCACAGAAAAGGGATATATAGGTACAATGTAAGTTATTTTTTGCAATTTCAGTTTTGGGGGTGACTAGGGAGCTTGGAAAGACTAAAAAGTATATAAAAAAATTGTTATACAAACAAAGTGTTAACGATTTTATTGCATGCTTAATTTGAATTTCGCCCGTGTCAGACACGGGCAAATGCGTTAAGGGGTTAAAAAATTTAAAACACAAAATAAACCTAAAAAAATATAGTTTTTAGTATTCTGGTGTCTGTAAAGTTTTAACGTCCCTATCACATTGCAAAATGTTTTCTCAATTATTAATAATTATTTTTTTCTCTAATATATAAAACTTGCTTTAATCCATTTTTATTTTCACCTTATATGATAATTTCAGATTTAAGACAAAACTAAATTTGAGATATTTTGTTTTATCCAAGGTGATAAAACAAAAAATATTTGAAGTAAAAATGTAATATAATTTTAAATAAATGCATCATATTATTATAAGAGTAATATGGATCAATTGCAAAATATCACATTATTTAGGTGTCAAAATTCCGTGTCACTATAGAAAAATTAAATATATTTAATAAATAAATGAAATGTAAAATTAAAATGTATTTTTCTAAAGATATCAACGAAGTTTATATACGGTTTTTATTATAAAACTATTTAGTTTTGTAGAGGGACGAGAATCTTATTTATGCAAACGGCCGTTGTTAAATAATAAGTCTAGTTTCAGGAACCATTTTTTATTCGTTGGTTACGTTCCACAACACAGTACACATAAACCCATCACAAGACACAACACAAAAGCAACCTTAGAGATAAACACACACAGAGAAATTGAGTGGTACCGTGGGAAAACTAAATGGCTCTCGTAGCTCCACCTATCATAAAAGGAGAGCTAAAACCCGCTACAGTTTTAGACAATGCTCTTTGGAATTGCAAATATTAATTTAAAACTTACTGTTAGTACTAGTGATATATATTTTGATGGGGATATCATTAAAACTTGTAAATATTGTATAGTACAAGTGTGGAAAAATATCGACAATAAAACTGGAATCCCGGAGTGGAATCTTACAAAGTTTATAATTGAAATAAATATCGCATTTATTATAGTAAATATAATATTATTCTAATGATTCATTGATTATTTATGTAAATATTTATGGACATTTATAAAACTTTAATGTTTTAATATTAATTTATGATTAATAACAATAAAAATTATATTAATAATTCAGCTCTTTTAACTTTCCTCTCAATATATATAATCAAATGTATATCAGATCCCAATATATTATATCAAAAGATATTACCCGAAATCACATTTTCCTTTTTTAAATCTTATTTTTTCTTTTCTTAAACAATTACGTGTGACTCAGGCTTGTTCTATTCCAGCTGTCAATTTTCAAGTGAAAAACCGAAGATATATACAGTCTTAAGGTTGTTGCTTATATTTTTAAAAGAAATGTTTCAACAACCCACAAAATAAATGCTTATTTTAATTGTTTATTATGAGAGGTCATCCATGTAATTTTCCTTTCCTGAAGACTGCGTTTTCTCAGATCAAACACATGTACACTTGTTTTTTGTGTAAGACACGTCCGTCAGTTCTTTATGTTCAAGATAAAAATAAAAACTTTATTAAAATATTTCGCGTGGCTTTAAGTTCTCAGCAAGAACCTTTCTATCTATGATGATTTATATTATAAAGTATGTTCTAGCAATTACAAATTTAGGCTATTTCTCTCGTATGATCTGTGAAGATTGTTTTTACTGATTACATACATATATTATGCTGCCCACGAAGTCATTTGGGTTGATAAGACCTCATGTGATAAAACAGTAAAATACTCTCTTCTAGATGACATCGTTTCATGTTTACTCCAAATATATTCAATGCATTTTGAAATATGACATAAAACTGCAATGGGTAAAGCTTAAAATATTTAAGTTAAGGATTTCAAACTAGCTGCATTTCTAAGCATATTTGACACCCAAAAAAGTTTTTTTGACCTAAATATGACTCGATTTCACAGAAGCAATACAATAGATTTCTGTAATACGGTCAAAGAAACAAAAATTTGTGCCAAAAGATAATGGAAATAATTGGGCGTGACAGCATCCTTACCTCTAGTTCTTTGGTATAACATTTCTACCTATGTGTTTACTCCCAAACAATATTCAATTGTTATGACACAATATGCTTTCTGCTTTAAAGTTTCAGAAAATTTTCAAAGTGTTAGAACAAAATATCTTTACTTCTGAAGGTAGGTCATGTGTATTCTTTACTTTTTTTACAACAGTAAAAGATATAGTGTTTCGAGGTAGCATGCGATGTTCTATTCTCTAAATGAAACAGACTTTGGGAGAACTTTTTGAAAGTTTATTCACATAACTTACACACACACACACACACACACACACACACACACACACATATATATATATATATATATATATATATATATATATATATATATATATATATATATTTTCGAAGTCTTATACCAGAAGGTGGGGTCAATTTCGATTCTAAAAGGCTTTTATTCTTCAAAAATAATTGTATTCGACATCGCCGTTACAACCTCCACACCATTTTATTTTCAACTCCATTTCTTTCCTTCGTTGCCATTCGTGGAAAATTAAAAGCAGCCGAATCAATCTCGAGCTCGTGGTTCATTATGTGCCATTTTGCGGTCTTCGGTTGAATTAATGAAATTTATGATGGGAAAAAAATATCGCATTAACTATAGCAAATTTAATATTATTCAATTATTTTATTACTTATTAGGGTAATAGTTATCTATATAGTTATATAAATATTTATCTGCATAAATATTCAACTGTTCTATTGTTGATTTATATATAATAAAAATAATAAACTATAGTAATTGTTTTGAATTTTTACTTAAAAATAGGTATATATCTATATTTGCCTATCTATTTATTTTCCTATATCTCTCTATATATATTTATACATATACATACATACATATATACATAATGAGACCCCTCAGAGTCTTTTAGGCTAACTTGACCTGATATAGATAATTAGAGTATTTAACAGTATAATTGGATAAATTTGTCAGATTTGGGATCATATAAATATTTTAAACTACACATTTTTTTTTATAAAGTTTAGTTTACAAAACTTAGACAAAAGGGGGTATAAATTAAGTATCTCTAATATTCTTACATAATCGAGTCTAACTCTTTAACCGTTTAGATATTCAACAATTTTACAGATTCAAAATGTTTGGGCTGTATGAATTTTGGTTTCTCCACAACTAATGAAAAAAAAAAAAAAAAAAAAAAAATATCTGACTTATTATATAACGATTTCAATACTTATCTTCTTCCACATTTGTATGGAAACATATTTTATTTGAATTCTTTTGTTGTGAAATATAGAAATTTAATTTTAAATGAATCGTGTTCAAAGTTTCGAGACTTATTTTTTTCTAATTAGTGTTTTGAACATTTAGAGCTATGTATCTAAACGTTTAAAATGTTAATAAGCAAATAAAATAATTATTAGAACAATGTTAAATTTAAAAAATATTAATATCTAAAAGTAATTTATAATTTAAGAATATAATAATATAAGAATAATGTAAGAATATAATAGAAAATAACAAAATATTATAATAATGTAAGGAATACAAAAAGAAATAAATAAAAGAGAAAAAATAAAAATGTAAATAAAATAAAAAATAAAAATATATGAATGTAAATAATATAAGAAATAATATAAGAATCTTTAATATAAGAATCTGCGATTCTTTTATTACCAGATTATCATCGGCGCAGTATATTACTATTAGGCAAAACTATTAATGCATCCCGATAATAAAAAAAATTTATAGTAACATTGAAATTATTCAATTAACTGGTAAATTTAACTTAGTAATTATTTTTTATTAACTACTATAATTATTAATAAAATTTAGCACTTTTAAATGTTAATAAGAAAGTGTTCTTACATTGTTTGAGTTGTTTAAAAACATCTACCATTATAATTTTTAGTTTTATCAAAAAAATGTTTCCAGACCTTTTTCATTTAGGAAGATGAGCTCAAATGGACTGCCTTGACTTATTTGTATGTCCAGATACTTTTGTAACTGATTACATCAATGTAAATTCCAAAACAAATGACTTTTAAAGTTTAAATATTTGAAAATGAAATATTAACTTTTATCATTTCAAAATTAATAAATAAGGAAAAATTTAAAAAAAATAAAAATACCCGATAAATTTTATAGAAAGAAATTGTTCATTAGTTCAGAGCGGAAAAGTGCACTATGAAATCTAAATAAAATACTGCTTTTTAACATGAACTAAAGAGGCAACTGGCTGACCAGTAATGCTTTTGGATCCAGTTTAAACCCTGGTTTTCCTTATCCAATAAGAAGGCGTTGAGTCGACCAGTGGGAAGAGCCTGTTTAACCTGCTAAGAGAACCGTTCCTGCATTGCGCTGCTGAACTATTGGAGGAATAACTTGTGTGCGAGAAGTGAGGGAGGATAATCTAGCTTAATTAGAATCCAATAATTACGTAAAACCTAAAGCCAGAATAGCAATTGGTCTTTTTCCGTTTGCAGGAGGAGCGGGGTCAGAGCTAGAAAAACAGATCAGGTTAGAAATTAGATTAGGTATTAAGATTAAGAACAGTGTCATTGCTGAGATTTTTGTGCCAGGTTTTTGTTACACTTTAATGCTAATATTGAAATTACTAATTACGGAGCATTAAAGATTTGACTAAAGAAGTGCGGGTGAAGTTTGATAATATGATAATGAGCCAGAATGGCAATTGGTCTTTTTTCCATTTGCTTGAGGAGCGGTGTCAAACAAAACACAGATGAGGTTAGGAATTAGATTAGGTAATAAGATTAAGTATAGTATCATTGCTGAGATTTTATTAGACTTTTAATGCTAATATTGAAACTGCTGAATTAGCCGGAGTGTTAATATTTGACTAAAGGAAGTGCGGGTGAAAGTTTGGTAATATAAGAATGAGCCAGAATAGCAATTGGTCTTTTTCCGTTTGCAGGAGGAGTGGGGTCAGAGCTAGAAAAACAGATCAGGTTAGAAATTAGATTAGGTATTAAGATTAAGAACAGTGTCATTGCTGAGATTTTTGTGCCAGGTTTTTGTTACACTTTAATGCTAATATAAAAATGACTGAGTTACCTGGGGCGTCAAAGATTTGACTAAAGGATGTGTGAGTGAAAGTTTGATAATATGAGAATGAGCCCGAATGGCAATTGATCTTTTTCCATTTTCAGGAGGAGCGGGGTCAAACAAATACAGATGAGGTTAGGAATTAGATTAGGTAATAAGATTAAGTATAGTATCATTGCTGAGATTTTGTGAGGTTTTGTTAGGCTTTTAATGCTAATATTGAAACTGCTGAATTAGCCGGAGTGTTAATATTTGACTAAAGGAAGTGCGGGTGAAAGTTTGGTAATATAAGAATGAGCCAGAATGGCAGTTGGTCTTTTTCCATTTGGAGGAGGAGCGGGATCAGAGCTACAAACACAGATCAGGTTAGAAATTAGATTAGGTAATAAGATTAAGTATAGTATCATATCTGAGATTTTGTCAGGATTTTGTTAGATTTTAAAGCTAATATTGAAATTACTGAATTAGCCAGAACGTTAATATTTGACTAAAGGAAGTGTGGGTGAAAGTTTGGTAATATGAGAATGAGCCAGAATGGCAATTGGTCCTTTTACATTTGCAGAGCTACCAACACAGATCTGGTTAGAAATTAGATTAGATAATAAGATTAAGAATAGTATCATTGCTGACATTTTATGTCAGGTTTTGTTAGACTTTAATGCCAATATTGAAATTACTGAGTTAGCGGACACGTTAAAGATTTGACTAAAGGAAGTGCGGGTGAAAGTTTGGTAATATGAGAATCTGCTGCTCTTCTTTCACACAACGAACAGTAGGAAGTTCGGTTGTTGAGGCCATTTTTAAACTAAAGATCTTGCTTTAAACACAGAAAAAAGTAAGGATGAAACGCATAATTTGTAATCTTTGGATTTAAAAAAACAAAAAAATATTGATGGCAATACTTGTTAAATGGCAAAAAAGTTAGGTAATCTGTTACAGAGTTATAGATAGAAAACTAGAGGTAAAAATGATTAACTTATACACTAATACTACAAACTGTTATATGTATATTATATTGGTCTCCTTATATTTGAATGCTCATAAATTGATTTAAATGGGACTGATAATAGCTATGGATAAAATAATTAAAAATGAAAGTTCCTCTAATGTAAAATATTTGGATAAATCTTCAAATTTGAAAGATTTATATTTGCTTTTAAAGAAAAATTTGAATGAAACATGCAGGATAGAAATTATATTGAACAATGTAGGATTGATTACGTTACAAAAATAAAAAAAAAATTAAAATTTTCCTTTTCTGTTCTTTAATAATACACGTAGATATTATTCATTAAATTTAAATATTTACTTTTTGCCTTTTTGTAATTATGTTTGTTTTGTGATGTTTGGGGCTCTATATTCCACGTTTTGCGCATCAGAATTGATTATTGGAAGAAGACTACTTTTAAAATCATTTTCAAATGGAACAACAAACCATGACAGTAATGAATAGTAAATTAGAACTTGGAATCACCCAGTATCTAAACGAAACACCATACCTATTTAACCTTTATCTGGATTTCCTAACCTCACAAAACTTAAAGATATTATCTACTGTTACAATATAATATTAAAATAACATAGAGTATAATATATAACAAATATATAAGAGCATATAACAAATGATATTATTTATAAGCTAGTAGAATAATAGAATAACAAACATTGATAGAAAAGTTTGTAAGAACTTAGAAAAGTTCAATAAATAAGTAAAAATGGTTTTGTAAGAGATGAAAAGTTTATATATTTTATTCCTATGTAAATCCTATTTAGCAAGCATTAAATATGATAGAAAATTTTTATGCATTTATTCAATGAATGTAATTTATGTATATATTTGTTTTATTTTTCTTTTAGTCTTCCCAAAATCCTTTATCGCTTTTCTCCAATCGAGTTGGAGAAGCTTATGATCCTCGAGAATTTGTATTTGGAAATAGAGGCTTTTCCTATCAGAATAACGCAACTTCCAACGTACAACAACGAGATGCCAACGCTGATCAGCTTCAGCAACAAACTAGAGGTTACTCTGTGGAAGCAGATCCCTACTACGGTGATGTACGGGACAGTAACTACGATGATAATTCAAATTTAAGATCTAATAACTACGAAGACCAACTTAGGCAACAACAAGATATATTAAACTCATTAACTGATGAACAACAACTCCTACTTCTCCAGCAACTCCAAACCTATCAACAACAACTTAATCAATTAAACGAGAGATTAAACAATCAACCCAACAATAATCAGATTAATGGCCAATTTCAACAACCTCAACAAAACTTTGAAAATATTCAACCGAATCAATTCCAACTAGACCCACACGCTGGTCAACAGAACAATCAGTTAACTGATGATCAGCTAGAACAAGTTCGCGTTCTGCAAGAACAATTGCTCAGAGAGCAGCAACTTCAGCAACAACTTCAACAGCTCCAATTAACTCAACAAGCCCAAAATCTGAGGCAGCACCAAAATCTAGCCTCCATCGAGCAAAACAGCAATTTTCAAGAAAATAATCACCAACAGTTGATTCATGAGCAAAATGCCCAACAACATGATGATAGGAGCGTTGGGGACAGAACAGAAGGCGGAGGATATTCGTCTCAAATTGGAATTGGCAATTCAGCAGGTGGATCTCTAGGGGGCGGAGTTGGAATAAATGTTGGAATTCGACCACCAGCGGTTGATATTCAAGTCACAAAGCCGGGAGTTTCAGAAATTAAACCACTACCACCTGTAGTAAATCCCATTGTGATTAAACCTGTTCAACCAGCACCAGTAGCACAACCCTTAGTTCCTCTAGGCATTTTGCCAAAACCAATTTTAAATCTGAAAGGACGTATGTTTTTTGGAGCAGAAATGGGAAAAGGAGCTGGCATTAAGACAGGAGGTAAACGATGAGAAAACTTCCCCAAATTAATCACAATCATATTTAATTTTTTCGACATTAATTTTATTCATTAGCAACCATGAACTTTAATTTCAAGAACTCGTTACTCATATTACTCAGAAGAAAAAGAGAAAAATATAAAAAACTATTTTACCATAATCAAATATACTCCATTACAAATTAAAATGTACCTGTATTTTAATATGCTATTTAATGTATATGTTTTATGTATATCACTTACTCTGTATATAGTGTGATTTCTCGGAAAATTCAGACTTTACTTTTAAAACATTTATTTAATGTACATAAAACTTTTAAATCAGTGCTTATTTGTTATACTAATCAAATTTGAAGTATTCTTTACAATGGAAAGTTTATATTTTTTAATCTATTAAAATTTATTTAATACCTTTTTTAGTATCTTACACTAGTGTCTGTTACACATAAAAGGTTAAAAAAAATTAATACTAAGCTAAATGTATGCAGCTATTCATAGTTTTATTTTATTTTTAAAGAATGTTGTAGCTCGGATGTGAGCAAAATATGTATATATTGTATATTTTTCAGACGAATGGCACGCCCACGACATAATGTGTGTGTTTTTGATATGTGCCGAAGAGTCTGTAAATAAAATTATTTTACTTCAAGTATTTGTAGTTATTATTTGAACAGAATATTAGTAATTACAGAATTATTATATGTGCATGTCATTAGATGTATGACTAACTTACCTGGAAATCTAAGGTTAATGTTTTGATTCGCAAGCGACAGTTAGATCCTGACCTGCTGCTTTAAGTCAATTCCAGATTCTCTTTCCAACTCCAGGATTTGAACTATCAGACACTAGTACAGTAACTTAGGATCCTGCCTGTTCACCTATCTTTCAGCTAACTGCTGTACATACAAGTTTTAGTAACTTCTTTTTCAATACAGGTTATTACTACTATTATGTAAATTGTATGCTTTTGTTTAAAGGATATTTTAACTACTAAAGATCCGTATTTAAAAGTATATAAAATGTGTAAAAGAACTTCAATTTTTTTTCTTTTAAATATTGTTAAAAATTTTTATCTGAAATTAGTCTGTTAACTTTCATTACGTAATATTATCAAAATATAAGGGTTTTTTTTTTAAAAAAAAGAACGACATTATATTACAAATATCATTTTCTATTAACTAAGCTCTTTTAAAGTAATATTACGTACCTAGGTGTTAACTGGTTAAAGATATAGTCACACTGAAATAATAAAATCTTGTTTTGTTGTTAAACATTTAATTTTTTAAAATTCTGGATTATTCCCATATAAACAGTCATATCCCTAATTATTCTCCCGTTACATCCCGAATATTTTTTTTATACCACAATTAAGAAATGAAGGTCAACATTTAAGTAACTTTAACATGTTAAATAACATATTAAAATAAATTTTAGATATTACAATATGAAACGTAATATAAACAGTTCCTAAAAAATACTCCTTCTCTCAGTTATTTTTCTCTACGATGATAGTCTTCTTAATAATTTAAATTTACTTATTTTAAAGGTTTTATAATAAACAGTTAAAAAATAAAGAAAACCCCTTGAAAAATTTTAATTTATTCTAGAGTTAGATAAGATAATACGTTGATAGCATACAAAATTTCTTTTATGTAAAGACGTATGGCTATGAAAATTATTTCAGACTCTTGAAAATTGTAAATTTATTCACTGGATGTTTTGTGGAGATCAAAACTGTGAAATATATCTGTATACTATTTCTCTATTACATACAATAATATTTATTTACCTTTTTTTTAACTTTTACCAGTCTATTTACTTCGAAAAGTCATATATCCCGAAAAAATGCTAATGGAATATTGTCAGCTTTGTTTATTAAGGATGTATAAAGAAACTATAACTTGTATGATTTGCGGACATTAGTAATAAATTACGAGTACCAAAGGTTAAAAAAAATGACTTGTAAGCTTGCTAAATGAATTTATTCCAACTTAGATTAGTAGGTCACGACCTTTTTAAAAAGTGAAGCTTATTTTAGAATAGATGTTTACAGCGAGACCCCTTATAATTATCCTGCAGCAAGTAAAGTTGCTTAAAGTAATGTTACGGTGAGAGAGGTAGATAAATAAAAGTAATTAACTTAAAACAGTGTTTCAGCATTTAATGAGACTTTTTATTTTGAGTTATTGTAATTAAGATGAGTTAATGTTAGTTAATGATTATTAAGATGAATCTTTGTTAAATTAAAAGATGAATTAATTATGATGTATTGACCACTATTTTGTTTCTACAACATGGCAGCAGAAGGTAAGAAATAATTATGTTTATTATTACCCCTAAATAAATTATATAAATATTATAAACATAAAACAAATAAGTTAAACTTGAACTAGAATTAGTATTTAACAAACTTTAAATTAAAACTTATTATTAAATACGAATGGTGGTTTACGTAACGCAGCATACGCAATCAGTTCTTGTTCCATCAAATTAGGCATTCCACGATGATCTTGAAGAATGTAGGAAATGGCAGGCTATCCACCTCTACTCCTCCTCGGTAGGATAGCGAATTCTTTAAAATAACTGGTCTGCTGTCGACATCACATATTGTATTATGTACTCACGAATCCACCATCCTATCCCTCTCTTTTATCTTTTAGTTGTTTTAATGCTCTGCTAGTTGTCGATTTCTCGGCTTACTGTAAGAAATCTCTAGATTAGAGGACCCGGCCCAGGAAATCCAGTTGTTATATAACCTTGTAGACCTTATAGACGTCATAGATCCCTCTTCCACGGGCCGGATGTCAGGTAAAAAGGAAACAGTGGTCGAGTAGGACACAAACCACGAGAGGGCTAAGAGTGCTAGTTTATTCTTCTGCTTGTGTTTTTATCTTACCGTAAAAGGGTGCCAGTCAACCATGAAGTTGGTTTATAAAAATTTATAAACAAAAAAGTTTGTTGAGCAAAAAATCAAAATTTGAATAAAATATTTAACTTCTTGAGGACCAGCACGTATATACTATAAAAGTCGACAGTTGTGAAAACTGTTGCCGTTTAACGCCATCTAGTAATTAAATATAGCATTTAAAAAGTAAAATAAAACATTCAGATTTCCTATTACGCATACGCGACGCTCTTCTCTCAATATCAAGCGGAGATCATCGCGTGGAGGCGACGCTGAACTGAAGAGTAAAATCGCTGGGTCAAGTATACAAGATGTTGGTCTTCAAGGGGTTAACTCAGAAATTGTGTGACTGAGTAGCTACAGATTAATTGAGGATTAAGTTGAATATTAATTGAGATGAATTATTAATATGATCAAATAAAGATGAATTGATGACTTAAAATAAATTTACAGATAGCTTTCCATAAAATATAGAGAAAATCTAAAATAGGGGCGAAATATTTAAACAATAACGCATTTCCCCAATCACATATTACCTAGAGTCACGGCTCTAGCAAAGATTTAGTTTTGGTTGGGACTCAAAATGGACTGAGTCTCACCCCCGGATGCATATTTACTTTTTAAATAAAAAATGTAAAATTAAATATTATTTATAATTAATAATTGTATAAAATTATATGCATTTTAATATTATATATATATATATATGTATATATATATATATATATATATATATATATATATATATATATATATATATATATATATATATTATAAGTTCATGCATAATCTTATGCAATATGTTTCACTAACTGTATAAAATAATTCGGAACACAAATGGGGAAATTAAATAAAATAAAAGAAATCTAATATATGAATATCAATAAAAAAATAAATTTTGATTAAGTATGTAGTTTTGAAAAAAAAATATTTGAAAGTGTACTTTTAATGATTTTACGAAATACAATACAGCAAATTTGAGAATTTCGGAGGAGGGGGTGGGTGTCTACGGCTTTGACTTCATTTATATATTGGAGAAAAACAAGTCATTAATAAACATGCTTCCTCTTGTATATTCTTCTTCAAGAAATCAAGCAGAATTGTCAATTTCCTTTTCCTCCAAACGCATTTTACAGTTTCCCAATTTTAAGTAGACTCTTTATTTATATTTTTAATGTACTTTAATTTATTTTGTTTCCTTGGTGTACAAAGAGTGTTAAAAGTTAAGAAAAGCATAGCTTGGGAACCACAGAGTTAGATAAATAAAAAAAATACTCAAATAAGGTTAGTGTTAGAAAAAGATATGCTCCATTTGGCAAAGTGGAGTGAAGAATTCAAAGAGTCGCTCAATTTAGTTAATGAGATAGAGTGTGAGTCGAAGAGGAAATAGAGTGGGAATCAAAACAATGGTAAAGACAGTAAACCATGCCGTAGCCTTGAATTTGGAGGAACATAGAGTAAGTACGTGACAGATTTTCTGATGAATCGAAATAAAAATCAACTCAGATAATAAAACATTGGCATTTTCGAAACCATGGAAAGCAAATATTTATAAATCGTACTATATCTCGTTTCGAGTTCAGTAGTAAACAATACTGTGATTTTAATGACTAGACAAATTGGGATATAAGTACTCACTTAATAAAAATATAAAAAAAGCCATCGAGAATATGGTATAGTTCGTAGAAATTAATAGGTAACAATAACCGCAACTCAGAAGCAGTTCGGTTGTTTCTATTAAACTGCTATTAAACTACTAATAATTTGTAGTTTTTTCCAACGCAGCAGGCGAAACATACATTAACGCCTTAACAAGGTCTTAACAAGGCTGCGACAATCTTAACGCCTTAACAAGGCTGCGAACCTGTTACTCATTTAGCACTACCTAGGTAGCACGTATAGCTTAAGGTATATTACGGAAGCGAGTAACATTACCCCGCTGGGACCTTGTAATTTAGAAGCAGGGACCAAGCAAAAGACTCCCAGTCTTGGCCTGCCACCCATAGATGTATTGTTTGAGAACTTGGAGGACTATGGGACCACAAACATATTTTAAATGCTCCAGTCACCTTTCACGAGCTCGGTGGGTCTTAGGCCGGAGTAATTTGTAGTTAATTTTGTGTCTTAAACTGACTACTCAGCTTTTATGCTTACACTGTATTATAGAAAAATATCCTTATACTGCCTAATTCACGGTTTATTTGACATAAGAATACTTAAAATTGTTTATCCTAAAAAAATATATAGCGAATGTTATGAATAAATTCCTCGTTCAT
Source organism: Pardosa pseudoannulata (assembly GCA_032207245.1). Taxonomy (NCBI): domain Eukaryota; kingdom Metazoa; phylum Arthropoda; class Arachnida; order Araneae; family Lycosidae; genus Pardosa; species Pardosa pseudoannulata. The sequence continues at coordinate 107,050,458 of CM063511.1, forward strand.
ATTTTCCCATTATCGTTTATTATTATTTTAATTTGCAGTTTAAGCTATTAACTTTAATTTTGTTAAACACTTTTTAAAGACTTAAACCGATGTATGAATCTCTTAAGACATTATTAGTGTTTATGCTTGCGATTTTTAAAGGGAAACTGAAAAGTTACTAATAAACATGAAAATATATGTAGATAAATCAACAGAGATCGTACAATTAGTTTACCGCAAATACTTCTATAATAAAGAAAAATAAAATAAAATTTAAAAAAAGAATCATGAAAGTTTGTGAAAAGCTTTTATTTTTCTGAATGAATAAGAGTTTTAAACTATAATCCTTGATTATAGTAAAATTTAAGTAATATTTAAAAAAATACCAATTAATATTTCTTTAAAAATTAACTTTACCTCAATTGAAAAATATTCATTAACATGGGTATTTAATTCCTCTATATCACACAGTTATACTCAAAAGAACCAAAAAAATATGAACCATTCTGAAATTATTACAATTAATAATTTGTAATATCTATATAAACTGTGTACTAAAATTAACAGATTTCTTTTTTAATATTTTAGAAAATTTTCATGACATTATTACTTTTATAAAGTTAATATGTGTAAATATTATTTTACGGTGAGAATGGATGCAATTAATTTTTAAATATAAGATGAAATTGCATGATAAAAGTATCAGACTCAGCTAACCTAATTTTTATTTCAATTTGACTTTATAATTTAGCAAAATTAAAGCTTTTATTTTAAAAATAATTTTTCCATTATCTTAAATTATTATTTTAATTTAAAGATTAAGCTATTAAATTTAATTTTGCTAAACACTTTAAAGGTTTAATGTGTGAATCTCTTAAGACATTAATAGCCTTTATACGTGTGATGTTTAAAGGGAAAACTAAAAATATACTATTAAACATACATATATAGATAAATCAATATAACAGAGCTAGTGCAATTAATTTACAGGAAATATTTCTGTAATGAAATAAAATAAAATAAAATTTTAAAAAAGAATCATGAAAGTTTGTGAATAGCTTTTTATCTTTCTGAATGACTGAGAGTTTCAAACTATAATCCTTGATTAGGGTAAATTTTCTTTAAAATAATAACTCGCTTAGAAACTCGAGAAAAATTAGCTCGATTGAAAATTTTTCTTCAACATAGATATTCAAATTCTCTATATCACACAGTTATACTCAAAAGAATAAAAATTCTGAAAGTTATTCTGAAATAATACAATTAATAATTTCTAATATCTATGTAAACTGGTTACTAATATTAAGAGGTGTGTTTTCAATATTCTACAAAATCTTCATAATAATAATAATTTTACAAAGTTAATAAGAGTAAATAATATTTTATGGTGAAAATTGATGTAATTAATCTTTTAAGATAAGGGAAAATTAAACGATTAAAGTATCAGGCGCAACTAACCCAATTTTTTACGTCAATTTGACTGTATAATTTATCAAAATAAACGCTTTTATTTTAAAAATAATTTTAAGTTAAAGTTTTAAAAACTTTCCTTTCTTTAAACCACTATTTTAAGGTTAAATTACCTAAAATTTTTAGATTTTGAAACAAAAGTACTAAATTATGTTGATTTTTTAATATTTTTTATCTACGTAACGCTTAACCGAAAATTTAAGGCGCAATAGTCAACACGCAAATCGTTTCGCTCGGTAACAAGTTCAGTCTTGCCGAACCGATAGGATCAGCAATAGGGAAATCCTGGTTTACATCATGTGTAAATGGAAGCTGACTGTTCTTGCTAGACTTTCAAGGGAGCTATACTTTCTTCTATCTTTTAATAACAACGAGACAAAAATAAAATAATAGAAATATTTAATTTTTGTTTTTACATTTTGACTAATCTAAGTCAACAACTTTTCAATCTTCAACATTCTACAGGTAATGAATCAAATTTTGAAGCCACTTATGACACACACACACACACACACACACACACACACACACACACACACACACACACACACATATATATATATATATATATATATATATATATATATAATATATATGTAATAATATCACTATCTAAGCCCTAAAGTCTATCCAAAATTATCCCTCTTTCCCATTCATTATTCTAAATCTTAATTTCTTCTCTCTATATTAATCATATTTTCCCAGCCATGCAATTTGAAAGAAGAAGTTTTCATTCCTTTAACCTAACCCCGAAATTCTTTCTTTGATTCTCAAATCAAAAAATGATATGGTTGGCATTTTAATTAGGAAGTTATAACTCTCCCTGGAAAACTCTGTAATGATCAGCAATAATAGTCATCTGGAACGCCCCACTTTTGCAGATGTCTCGAATCAAAGGTTACTTTCTATAAGCAAATAACTGTTGACGCAGCATTTTCCCACGACCCTAAAACCACACACGGGTTTTGGTCGTGTCTCGCAAAAGGTTAACCTTAGACAGAACGTTCTGACACCGTCCGGTTCAGATGCCTCTGGATTTTGTCCGATTCTGAGAAGGTGAAATAAAGATCAAGTTCGGCCACGAAGACTAATGTGTTTCTTTCGAACAGACGATTAGCGGGATTCTTGGCAGCCCAGCATGCCCGGGCTGGGAAAAATAATAGGGGCAATTTTAAAAGAAATTTTCAATTAAATTTTGGGGTGGTTAGTCCCCCGGCCATTACACACACACACACACACACACACACACATATATATATATATATATATATATATATATATATATATATATATATATATATATACATATATAAATTATTATCTTAAAAATATCTCTTTAAGATTTTCATATTCTCATTCTTATTCTTTCACATCTATTTTCCCAGCTACAAAATCTCAGAATTAAAACGAGTGTCCACAATCCTTCACCACACCTTCCAACTGTCTTAATTAAATGGTCTCCTTTTCTATTGGTCTAAGTTCCATCCGGTTAATGTTGCTGACTATGCTGCTCTCTGCGGCATATCTCGCTGTGGGGCCGACTTTGTAATTCATGTGTCATTCCTTGCTCTGCTCTTGTTAAAGAAGCATGTTTTTCCCAGTCTCGAATAAACTTTAAGTTCCACATTTGACTCGCTTCTTCCTTGTAATTGAGACAAGACTGCAAGTTTATTAGGCTTACTCATATCAGTAACCCCGGACGATTAAAAATAAAAGGGGCTAAAAATTTTTCTTGGGTAACCGGCAGATTAATTTCGCCTTGTAACTTATATATATATATATAAACACATACACGCACATTCAAATTTATATCTTTTTAGTCAGTTTAAAATCCGGTGATATCTTAAATGCGTTAATTACATTGGAAAGTTTAATCTTTAAATTAAGTTATTTGGCTGAAAATCGGAATAATTTTTGACACTTCATTTTAACTCATTCAATTATGATTCATAATGTCATATATCTGAATTTTTCTATAATAAAACAACAATATGCTGCAAGACATAGCTAGAAAGCAGAGTAATCTGGAAGACGTTTAAAAAAATTTAAAAGTTGACTTTAAGAATACAAAATTGGGCATCAAGTATGAAACATTCCGAATCTAAAGCTTCAACAGCACTTTTAAAAATTCTCTTTCAAAAACCACTCAGCTCTTAATTAGAGAACATTTGTTACATTATGTTAATAATAGAGATTGACCAATAATCTAAAATATAAGCATGAGGTACTAAGCACTGGTACCGTTTATTTCTAGAGTATAATATTTTTAGAACAAGCTGATCCTGTATGCTATTGTTTACGCTTTCGTTACATCTTTCGTTTTGCGTTTACGATGTATATCTGAGTAAATACATTGTTATAGACTCAAGCAAGTTTTATCCCCATTCCTCACATTAGATAAAACTTATATGGTCATACAGAAACAACGATTTGATAAAAAACATATGTAACTTATCTTAAAATGCCGTGTTTTAGAAAGATCATACACAGTAACAGTATGCAATATAGATGATTCAGTAATATGATACCATGTTTTAAATAGTAATTTAGCGGAGAGGTAAGAAATGATACAATTTTAATTCATTATTAATTGTTTTAAAAATTAATCTTTTAAAAATCACACAATCTTCACTTTAAGTACGTTAAATGTTTGACAGTAGAGATTTAACAGCCAAAATCTAAACATGAGTTATTAACCACTAAAATTGTATTTTTTTTAGAACTTTTTTATTTATAGAATAGAGTGTTCCAGGACCTTTTACATACTTCTCAATTTTTATGACACACACTCTTACATACACAAATGGAAAACGAAACTCCACCAAAGGCACAATATGTAACATTTTTAAAAATTGCATTTATATGCTACAATATTTCAAATGGAATAGTAATTTAGAAGTCAGGTAATAATAGGTCCTCAGTCAAATCTTTGACAACATTTATAAACGCCCTGAAAAAATCCTTCATCTTTTACTTTAACCCCATTTGCCTGTGTAATACATTTGAGAAAAACTTGCCAAAAATATAGCTATAAACATGTTAATAGGATATCGCTATATAAACAGATCGAACATGTATGTATACAGTGTTTATGTGTGTAGAATGAATTGAAAGATCTAATTTAACTTAAATTGAAAAAAAATATATATAAATATTTTTAAGAAATGTGTTAAAACCTTGCCTGTGAATATATTTGAAAAAAACTCGCAAAAATGGAAACATTTTTTTTCTCTTTGATTTTGTTCTTTATTATCATTAAAATGTTAGAAATAGATTATTTTTCAATAAAACAAAATTTTAAACGAAATAATTACTATTTTCAATATTTTCACGTAGATGAGAAATTTTAATGTATTACAGGATTTTTTTGCTCAAATTACAGCAAAAATAAATCCAAATGACATATTTTTCTGGATAAATATAAAAAACAAATACAACAATATTAGAATTTATATATCAGCTGTCATGATTTCCATGTCCCTCAGATTCCTTTGGACTTCACAAATCCTTTACAGCATCCGATAAATAGCGATAAACGGCGGGAAACTTTTCAAGGGGAAGTACCCTTATGTATCGGGAAAATGACAAATTAAATATTATGTATAAGACAAACCAATGTCGGGCCTTACGGAATTGAAAAATTTTTTTTTCTATTTCCTGAGCTGAGGTGGATCATTCCAAAATTGGCGCATTTAAGTTGCCCAAGTTGAGTTCGGGAGTCACAAGCAAGGGGTTAAGAGAGTAATATGGAATTATGGTTCATATTAAATATTAGATCTAAACAGAAATTATTCGAAATTGCCACCATTATTTTTTTGTATAAGATATTTATAGATCTAGCTTATTCTACATACTTTCTAGCACTTATTTACTCAATTCTCAGCATATATATATATATATATATATATATATATATATATATATATATATATATATATATATATATATATATATATCATCGATATTCGAATCACTGCAACACATCCCAAAACTATTGAATGAATTTAAATTTGTTACGAATATCCCTTTCTTTCTCTTCTTTAACACTGCTGGCCACTCTATCAGGAAAAATTGAAGATGTTTAGTATTTTAATGCCGCCGTTTGCAGTTTCACCAATAATGTTTTATATACTTTAAAATAAAGGCTGAGCAATGTCTTTTTTAAGAGAAAACTTCGCTATTTTTCTATCCTCCGTAAGGTCTCTTTACATTCCATACAGATAGAAATACCCGTTTGTCTCAGAAACACGCGTCCGTCAGATATCCATTATTAATATAGAAATAAATAATTTTTATGAAGAATGTTCCTTAATTTTGAATTTCGCTTGAGAGCCTTTTTCGCCACTACTGCATATGAGTTACATCTCCAAGCAATGGCAATTAAAAGTATGGGCTGTTTCTTCCTTGCAAACCGTTAACAATATCTTTTGCCCGTTATTATATGTAAGCGTGTTATTTATTCAGCTCTATATTCTGACAACTTCAAGTATTTCAGTATGTAATAAAATAAAGGTATAACATATATGCCTGCATATACATATATGCATAAAAATCGAATGACATTTTTGCTACAATCTGTCTTTTGATGTAAACAAAGAGAGACACGTGCCGAGGCTATCCTACATTTAGGTATTTTCTTGCATAACAGTTAATGAAGCTGAAGGATGTAGAACGTGAGATAAGCGTGATCCAAACCCTCCTCCTACATTGCTTCAAATTTCCCTCTCTGGACTTGGCACGTGAGACTACAGATCCGAAACTCTCTCTCACATTTTGAGGAAAACAAAGTGCTAATCACAGACGGAAAAATAAAGTATGTAATTTGAATCAATAATAGGAAACTTTTGAGACATCAATGGTCACTTCGTGTAGTGGTAAATATACCGTTGTTTTACTGAAATCTCATCAGGTACTTCAGTTACTGATTTACACTATTTCAGGTACTCATATGAGCGTTATCAGGGGAAAAATTGGAAAGTTATAATTTTGCAAAACCCCATGAACAACACTAAATGATACTAAATAAAACACCTTAAAAACTGAACAAGATAAATTTAAAATCTGAATCTTACTTATTTTAGCTGTTTGTAAACAGAAATATATTAACCAATAAACATATTACTTTTAAAGATCTTTTAATGTCTTTTTTTATACCGTAAGGGACATCAAATTTTATTTGATAACATGTATGGAATAAACAAGTAATGGTAAAGAAATAATGTATGATCTCTTTCAATATTAGCTTATTGTTTATATTCTTCGAGCAGACAGATTGGGTAAAGCAACTTATATTGCTATATGTGAATTAAATGATGTGTTAAAACAAAATTATCATTCAATCTATTCTTTGTACTTACAGGTGAAAACCAAAAATGGGGTTTGTAAAATGTATGTTATGTCTGCATATTCATATTTCTAGAAAGATGGAGAGGACGTAAGCTGTTAACTTATAATTTATATCACTTGAGAAAATAAATTATTAAGTCTGCGTTGAAGGAAAAATTGAAACTTTTTAGAGTAATATTATTACATGATATTACGCTTAAAAATTAAAATGTCTCTTGAAATAGACTCTCAAGCCTAAACAAGCAGCATTTTCAAAAATATTTTTGTTAGAAAGTTTTAAATAAGATACACTTTGTTGTTAACAAAATGATATTAAGGCTAACGCAAATATTACAAAAAATATAATTAGCTTTAAAGTAAACTTATTCTTTTAAAACATACTACAATATCTCAAAATAACTTAAAAAATTGTATATATTTAAAATATATGTAATTACATACGTGGGAAGATCTAAATGACTGTGATGCTCAAAGGAATTGTATTGTGTCTTTAACATTACAAAATTACAGAATTAAAAAGTTTAGAAATTTAAGGAACTGTTTACGGGAGCATATTCATCATCATAAGGATGAATAAAAGAACATTAATAACTTGATAGTTTGGTTTCTCAAATTAGTTACTCATATTTCGTCCCTAAGTCACTCCGAAAATAATTCCTAAGTAAAAATAAAAATATAAAACATTTTAGTTGCTTAGAACTAGGGGATCTAATCGCAGTAGATAAATTTAGTACTTTCAGTATTAAAGAATTACAAAATTAAAAAGTTTAGAAATTTAGAGATTTTTTACGGCTGCATAACACATGAGGAAATATTGTTTAAAGAATAAATTACTTTGAAAAGAAAATAATGAATTTTTTATTGTTCATCTACATATCCGTTAAAGTCCTTGGGTTCCGAAAGGTTAAATATAAACTAGAATAACTTTAATGTCTTAATGTTTATTTAAGATGTACCATCATATTATTAAATTAAAAAAATCTTTGTAAATATTCAAAGTAAGTCAAAAGCTTATTTTAAAGAAATAACTCTATTTAAAATACAATATTTTTTCCCTGTTATTTTCATCTATTTGTCCAGAAAAATAATTGGCTTTCGGGGAGAGAATAGAATGTAAATCGGGATAAATTTAATGTCTTAATGATTATTTTATCAGTACTATTAATTTTTTCATCTTAAAACCCTCAAAATTAAATAAAGAATTATAAAGGCTTTCTTAAAAGTAATTAAATTTAAAAGTAAATAAACATATATTCCATATTTCTGTTCTTCTTCATACCCATTAAATTTCTTGGCTATTCGACCGAAACAAAATGCAAATTCTAATAAAGTAAATATATAAATAATTATTTAAAATCTACCATCAAAATATTAAATTTAAAATCCGAAAAAAAGTATATCAATGAAGCCAAAAGTTTTTCTTTAATCAATAATTTGGTTTAAAAACAATAGAATATATTTCCCTATTATAGTTCATCTGCATATTGGATAAAGTACTTGGATTTCGGAGGGCAGTAGAAAATATTAAATTCAAAACCCGAAAAAATATATCAAGGAAGTCAAAAGTTTTCTTTAATGAATAATTTGGTTTTAAAAAAAATAGCATATTTTTCCCTATTATAGTTCATCTGCATATCGGATAAAGTACTTGGATTTCAGAGGGGAATAGAAAATATTAAATTCAAAACCCGAAAAAATATATCAAGGAAGTCAAAAGTTTTCTTTAATGAATAATTTGGTTTTAAAAAAAATAGCATATTTTTCCCTATTATAGTTCATCTGCATATCGGATAAAGTACTTGGATTTCAGAGGGGAATAGAATTTACAATCTTAAGGGGTTATACAACTCTTAAAAGTCGAAAAAAATGTTAAAAAAATTATCATTTTCGACTTCTCATACATTGAAAACTACCAAAAATACTTTACAAACAAATTAATATCTAATATCTTTACACACATATCTCATTCATTTTTTTAAACATAAAAAATATTTTTGTTTGAAAGTTTTAAATAAAAGACACTTTGTTGTTAACAAAAATGATATCAAGGCTAATGCTAATGATTACAAAAAATATAATTAAATTTAAGACAAACTTGTTGTTTTAAAACGTACCATAATATCACAGAATAACTTAAAGCCTAAATTTGTATATATTTAAAATTTAAATATATTTTTAAGAAATATTTGTAAAAGTTAATTTTTTCCTTAAAAATTAAAAATTTATCATTGGAAAAAATATTTTGGGAAATATACAATAAAATTTATGGTCCATGAGATGAAAATTACATTGTATACAACTTGTAAAACTTCATGAAAAAATATTAAAAGCTTTTTGAGATAACATACGCGTTACATGAAAAATATATCACTATTTGAGAAAAATCAAACTAAAGTTTTGTAAGTTGAAACTTGTTTACAGTAAACACCTGATACGTTTTCATTCATAACTCCTCTCAATGTTCGAATACTTTTAAGTGGTTTGTTTTAAAAATATTCAGAAATAATTTCATTTTCGCATAAATATTTTTTGAAAAATTCAATTTTTTTATCTATTTTACAGTTATGTGACCTCTTAATGTTTCTTTTAACCAAAAATTGAAGTTTTCAATTCAAATCCTTAGACCTACAAATTTTTTTTCTTACACTGACACATCTGAAGACTTACAGCAGCATATAAACTGAAGACAGTAACCACAACAGCTATAAAGTCGTTGCTGACCTACGAGAGTTCCGTCATGGTCCGATTTTAATGTTGTCAAACCCAGTAAGGAGTAAACTCTACAAAAGTAAGCTCGAGACTACCAGGAATAACTGAAGAAGATCACTCTGATAAACCCGGGCGCGTGAAGACCTTATATACCTAAAGGAGGTATACTGAGATTGTCTCTCATTTAGCACTACCAGAGCCAGTCCTGATTTACGGTGGCGCATTTTTACTGGCCCGGGGCCCCACTCTAGAAAATTTTAAAAAATACACATTAATTTTTTGTTGCATCTCAGATTTCCCTCATTTTTTCCGGCATACTGACAGAAAATATGAACTTTCTTTTGTTAATGACAAACTGAAGTGTGTATGTTGTTGGTGGTCTTCAAA
>CM063511.1:107067848-107107848 GCA_032207245.1 Pardosa pseudoannulata
TTAAAATTTATATTACAATTTAAAAGTGATATACATATTTAAGGTATAGGTGATAAACATGATATATATCACCATTATTAAATGAAAATAGCATAACATTTAATGTGTATAAAGGATCTACGTAGCATATGAGATATTTTTATTGTATACACTTAAAGTCATTATTATCTACAGTTTTTCAAGCTAAAATATATATTTTACAATTTTTTCGTAGGATCTTTGCATGTAGCTTATTACAAAAAACGGATTTATATAGACATTTGAAGAATAACTCTATTTCTAATTTGAAATATCTTCACTGGTTCTGTTTTAAAGTTTATCTTTCTCTAAATTTTTAGATAACAAAAAAAAAAAAAATCATTATACAAAATAAATAAATAATTAATAAATAATAAAGATTTCTTTAATTTTTTTATATTTTTTCATATAAAACTGCGCATTTTAATTAAAATTAATACAAAAAGGAAACAGACAGCCGAAAGAATATGTGAATACACATCTTGAAACGGCAAACAGGGCATTCAGCTATAAAACATTTGCAAATAAAATTCAGTCATCATACATTTATACAAATATTGATCATTCAGTCCAGGCCTAATAGGTAAGTTGTTTTCTTTCATTATAGGAGTCTGTGGGTTCCAATCTCAAAATTAACATGGATATTTATCGAAGTGTGGAATCGTCTATTAGAAGTTCCCGGTTTAAGTAACCGCTATGCTTAAAACAAAATTAACCATAGGACCGATTTGAACGATGTATTGGCATTTATAAGTTCTTATCCTGCTGTCATCATGGATGTTTTTAGCCATTCTAAATCGGCTTTCAGTAGTAGATCCCTCTCTTATTAACTCTTATATAGCAAAAAGTGAATCATGATTCTTCCAACACCCAAACAAAACAAATAAATCTAAAATATATGAATACTCATTTTGAAAAGATAACTAGAGTATTCAGGCTATAAAATATTTGCAAATAAAATTCAGCCTTACATTTATACAAATAATGATCATATTCAGGCCAGGCCTAACAGGTAGGTTATTTCCTTTCAATATAGGAGTCTGTGGTTTCCAATCCTAATATTGACATCGATATTTGACGAAGTGTTTAATCGTCTATTAGAAGAAATTCCCACTTTTATTAACCCTTATACTTAAAACAAAATTAACCGCAGTACCTTTTCAAACTATGTATTGGTATTTATGGGTTCTTATGTTACTGCCTTCATGGATGTTTGTAGCCGTTCTAAATCGACTTTCAATAGTAGATCCCTCTCCTATTAACTACTGTATAGCAAAAAAATAGACCATAATTCTCCCACCATCCAAACACACGAAACAAGTAAATCTAAAATATTGATGCTTGGAAAACATAGCAGCACAGACACAAATTTAGGTGAAAAATATTAAGAAAAAGGTGTTTCGTAGTCATATGTGCTTCTTCAATGCGGGTAAAAATACATATACAGAAGAATAAGTGATAAACATTTTCAAGGCCAGGCTTTGAATATGTAGAGGCTTGCTGTCTAATATAAGGATGCTGAAGAATTGGGTTTATTGGGACAGACTAAATATTCCAATTCCTTTAGATATTTTAAATTTAATTTCAGCTGTACATTTTCCCCAAAATGTACAATATAGCACCACAAACACAAATTTGGGTAAAAAATATTAGGAAAGACGTGTTTCGTAGCCATATGTGCTTTTTCAGTGCGGATAAGAAATACAGCCTAGTGATCAGAGAAGAAGTAAGTCATAAGCATTTTCAAGGCTAGCTTTTCTTTCATATATTTCTTGAATTCTGTAAAAAGGCTTTACCCTGTCTAATTTAAGGATATGAAGAATTGGGCCTATTGAGACAAACTAAATGTACCTATACCTTTAATTATTTTCCATTTAATTTCAGCTGTACATTTTCCCCCAAAATGTACAATATAATAGAGCAAACAAAAATTTGGGTAAAAAATATTAAGAAAGAGGTGTTTCGTAGCCATATGTGCTTCTTCAATGTGAATAGCTTAGTGGCCGGAGAAGAAGTAAGTGATAAACCTTTTTTAAGGCTAGTTTTCCTTTCATGTATTTTTTGAATTCTGTAAAAAGGTTTTATCCTATCTAATATAAGGATGCTGGAAAATTGGGCCTATTGGGACAAACTAAAAATGCCTATACCTTTAGATATTTTCCATTTAATTTCAGCTGTACATCCCCCCCAAATGTACAATATAGCAGAATAGGCACAAATTTGGGTAAAAAAACATTAAGAAAGATGTATTTTGTAGCCATATGTGCTTCTTCAATACGAATAAAAATACAGCCTAGTGACCGGAGAAGAAGCAAGTGATAAACATTTTCAAGGCTAGCTTTCCTATCATGCATTTCCTGAATTATGTAAAGAGGCTTTAGCCTGTCTAATATGAGGATGCTGAAGAATTGGATTTATTGGGACAAACTAAATATGCCTATTCCTTTAGATATTTTCCATTTAATTTCAGCTGTACGTTTTTTCCCAAAATGTACAATATAGCAGCACAGATATAAATTTAGGTAAAAAATATCAAGAAAGAGGTGTTTCGTAGCCAAATGTGCTTCTTCAGTGCGGATAGCTTAATTCCCGGAGAAGAAGAAAGTGATAAACATTTTCAAAGCTAGATTTCCTTTCATGTATTTCCTGAATTATGTAAAAAAAGGCTTTATCCTGTCTCATATAAGGATGCTGAAGAATTGGGCCCATTGGAACAAACTAAATATGCCTTTAACTTTAGATATTTTTCATTTAATTTCAACTGCATCTTTCCCCAAAATGTACAGCTTCAACTTATTTCTAGAGCAGTGGTATCTCAGTCGGCAAAGGCAGCGATCTCGTAACTGAAAGGTTGGGGGTTTTGGGCTCAAGCCGGCCTATGTAGTGTTAATTGAAGGTGACTGCGGGACGTAAAATATGTTCGTGGTCTCAATGTCCTCTAAGTTTTCAAATGGTACCTCTGGGGGGGATGGATCTTCTGCTTCTAAATTACGAGGAGCCAGCGGGGTCCTGTTACTCCCTTCCATGGCATACCTTAAGCTACACGTGCTTCTCGGGTGGTGCTAAATGAGTAACAGATTGGCAGGATTGTTAAGGCGGTAGGATAATATCTGTATCGCCAGCTATATTGGAAAAAATATATATAAACTAACATTATGTCTAAAAACTATTTTGTATATTTTTGTGGAAATAAAGACCTTACTTGATTTATCGGTACAAGACAACGGTGCTTCATAAGAATTTTATAAAACTGATTGAAGAAATATGGAAATGAATTTCAGATTAGTAATTTCATCCCTGATAGACTATATCACGCTCTCTAATACAACAGCTTTCTGTTTGCAACATGAATATGAATTAAAATGGGAATTATAAATTAGCCAAGTAGTTTAATAATTTTGTATATATTATGTACACGAACACAGATATATATATATATATATATATATATATATATATATATTATATATAATATATGTATGTACATCTATATATATATATATATATTTATATATATATATATAGTATATATATGTATGTATATAACATATATATATGTATATATATGTGTATATATAGATATATATGTGATATAATATATTATATATATTAATATATAAATATATATGTGTGTGTGTGTGTGTGTGTGTGCCCTTCAGGAGGTAATGTAATTCACGTACTCACGTTCAGAACATACCTTAAGCTGCACGTGCTCCTCGAGATGTCTTAAATGCTTCTAAATGCTTAAATGTCTAAAATGCTTAACAGCTTCCCAGCATTGTACTGACATAAATCCATATAGTGCCTGTATTTCCAGCTGCGTTAGGGAAAAACTTATTTCGGTCAATAAAAATTACAGGAATATCATATCTTTTAATGAGGATGTCAATTTAAGAGTACAAATTAAGGAAATAAATTTTGTTGAGACAAAAAAAAATTAATCCTGAATGTAATACAATAAACCCGATATAACTGCAGAGTTAATAATAATCAAATGTGTTAAATACACTTCTGAATGATTGTATAACATTAAATAATTTTCTATATAGAAATGCCAAAGCAATAAAACGATTCGATAAACATCAGATAGTAAGATTAAAGTATTATTCAACCATTTACTATTCCTCTTGTCATTTATTTATTTATTTTTTAGAATGGAGTAAATCCCCTTTGATACTTCCGTTATACATCGTAAACTTAGAAATGACAAATATGATGTGGACCCTATGACTTCCTTGTACTTCTAATTTATTACGTATCATATTTTTTTATTTTGTGTAATGCATTCCTTGTATACAGTTATATATTTATTTTTATTTACAATTCAGATTGCTATCAAAAGAGACAAAAGTTATACTACTGGATGTTGTAATAGTCTTAAAAACAAAATTTCTACATTTTCGGGCTAACTTTTTTAAGGTATGCCCCACAGCGTTTATATACGTTACATTTATATCTTCCTGGTAAAGAGCTCTAATAGCAATAAAAAGGATGTGTGCACAACTATACAGTAAAATAGTATGTATATACATATAATTATATTCTTATAAAAAATAATTATATAAATGATATGATATAATACATATATTATACGAACACAAAATTTCATCCTTTTGATTGTTAATGAGTTGTTTACAACTCTACATTAAATTTTTCGTTATGTAAAGTGCAGAGTGCAATCAAAACAGAGTCAAAACGAAATGTAACATTCCTAAATGAAAGATTTTATTATTTTATTTATTTACTACGGCTTATTGCTTTTGAGTTATGGTTTACGGTGTTAACTTATTTTGAAATAATTTGTTATATGAGAACAGATTACAATCAAAAGGGGAGTTGCGCAAAGACACATTTTAATCTTTTACAGGACTGGAGCATCATATATGCAGCATCTTTTAAATTCTCTCTGTTGATTTTCTAGCACTGAGAAGTTCCACTATAACATCTATTGGGCTACAACTATTGATTATAAGAAATATAATCAAATATTCTATACAAAGTATTATACATGCTGAAACCGTCATCTAACTCAATTTAAATGATGTTGCATATAGGTTCCCCTGTGTTGAAATGGTTAACACTTTGTGTACGGGTACATTTCGCTTCGGAATTATACCGGGAGCGGACGTTTTGAGCGAAAATTAGTTATTCAATTCAATCTCAAAGATCGAAAATTATTTAATTTTTTAACCCACTTTTCGTATTTTATATTGAAATATATAAATAAATTTATAAAGAGACAAATAAACACACACATATATATATATATATATATTATATATATATATATATATATTATATATATATATTTTATTATATATAATATAAATATATATATATATATATAAACATATATATATATATAATATATATTTAATATATATATATATATATATTTTTATATATTTATTTTATATAATATATTTATATATTTATATATATATATATATATATATATATTTTATATATATATATATATATCACATATATTACATATATATATGTATATATATATGTATATAAATCTAATATATATATATATATTGTACATATATATATATATATATATATATATATATATATATATATATATATATATATATATATATATATATATATATATATATATATATATATATATATATGTATAACAGTAAAAATTGAAATTGGTCAAGGTTCTAAATTATGAGAGTGGCGTCGTTGTATTTTCAGATTTGATGGTCACGTGACATGGCGAGAGAAGTATTCCATTAGATGACGTAATGTGGTGTGTGGCGTAAGGCCTACGTATTTCGATATGGAAATAAAAGTTATTAACTAAGACTACTTTATGTGACTGTTATTATGGCTTTATTATTGTGATTGGCGACGAACTCCTGAATATGTTACATATATATAAATACAAATATATATGTAATACATATAAATACATATATATATATATATATATATTACCATTTTCTCGAGGAGAAATAAAAAGTTAATTTTAAATCTAAATTCATTTTTTAATCAACCTTCCCGTTCTGTGGTTCCGCATAGACTGATATAAAAACTAGTTTTTATTTGTCTAAATTGTTCCAGAATCTATGTAGTAGACAAGAACATTCGGCTTCGTTTTCCAGTATATACCATTATTTTTGTACCCACAAACAAATTATGTTGTTATTCTAACCCGTACTAGTACGTGACCGCTCTCAAGTATCAATCGTCAGAAAACGTACTAGTACGTGTCCCGCGTGCAAGTATCAATCGTCAGAAAACGTACTAGTACGTGTCCCACATACAAGGTGTTAATAATCCTAAATACAAAATATCAGCCTTCTACACTTCTATTTTTAGTTATGCGAGATATTTACATATGTCCACACAGGAATGTTAAGCCTAAACTAGTTATAATCATTTCAGGAATTATCATTAAATGAACATTTAAAGTTTCACAATTAAAGTGTCTTTCTACGTTTATAGAGTTCTGATGATTAAAATGGCGAAAATTTAGTCAATCCTCGTTAAAATCGATGCTTTGATTGAATTGGGACAAGGATGTTAATCCTAAACTAGTTATAATCATTTAAGAATTATCATTAAAGGAACATTTAAAGTTTCACAATTAAAGTTTCTTTCTACGTTTATAGAGTTGTCACTCTTAAAATGGGGAAAATTCAGTCAATCCTCGTTGAAATTGACGCTTTAATTGAATTTAGAGCAAAAAAGAAGATCAAAGCATTACAAAATCAATTTACCGTAATTAAGAAGTTGAAGATAGGATCTAAAAGCCTAATTATTTTTCATGTGTTCATCCTATTTTTCTTTGCTTTTAAATGAATCAATAAATATAATCAAATTGATTTCTCATAGAAAAAAAACTAGGAAAATGTCCGGAGAAGTATTAATAACTACTGAAGTGGAAAATCCTCGGAGTAAACATCGTGATGTGATGTTTGTTATTATTGACAGCATTTTACTTAAATAATCAATTACAGTCTACCCTCGCAATAGCTTCTGTAACAGCACCAATTATTTGTCATATCCTCTCCCTTTGTATTGTTAAGCGGACTTCCGAAAATCGGGACATTCCGACATAATTCTCCTCCTATTTTCTCTTTATTGTTTTGTGCCGAATTTTGGGTGATAGAGGCATAAATAATTGATTCACTATAAGGAAATATTTTGGGGGAGAATCGCGGGCGGAAGAATTTTGTAAATTTCTACCGAATGACTTTCCCTATCTAAATGGATAAAAATACTTTCCTGGTCGGATCGACATCTTTTTCAATTTTAAAGAAAAGGTTTCCCACTTCCTGCAGAATACCACTCCCTTTAGAGGGGAAAAATACTTCCGCAAGGATTAAGACCAATTCTGCCAGTTGAGGGATTTTGTGGTAGAGAGTCGTGGAACAACCGAGTCAGGCTTAATTTGAAGTTCTCAAGCAAATGAACTTCGTGTATGGAATGTTACTATTAGGTAGGCAAGATTGTAAACTGGGCACTTTAATTGAGTATAATCCTATGTAAATGCTGGGAGACAGTAATTCAAGTGTGAGACTCTCATTTTCAAATATTCTAATAATATTGTTGTACATTTCCATTTATATAACAGATTACTCTTTCTTAATTGCTTTCTGTCAACTACGTTGAAGCGATTAACTTGGCAATAAACAAGTTTAAATAGCTTTAGTGTTGTTGTAAGTTTCTAAAGAAGAAATTTTAACTTTCATATGGTAGTGGATTTTTATCTGTAAGAAAATTTAATCAAAATTTTATACCACTGAATTTTGAAATGTAATAAAGGAGATTACGCAAAGAGTTTTTCTTAACCTAATACTGCCCTAGTCATTTCTACTGATATATATTGATGTTCAATAGATGATTTCAATAGAAGTTTCAGTAGAATAGTTATTATGGATTGCACAGACAAATATGAAATTTAAACAAATTTGAACACTATGTAAGTGTTAATGAGTGATCAGCTGTTATTTTAAACAGCATAAAATGACATTTATAAAAAAGGTTTGTACTAAGAGATTTATTTAATTTCACATGCAAATACACAACCTTAAAGTGAAGTTTTATAGCAGATAAAGCGATATGACATGATTTCGGTGATTTAGTTGCAAAAGTAAATTAAATCCAAGACTCAGAAAATTACATGTCTATGCAAACGATAAAATTATAATTGTTAGCAGATATTCATATAATTGCTACATTTGGAATATTTTATTACATAATTGTCATCTGTTTTGACAAGAAAAACTTGTTCCGGGAAAATGTAAAAGCTATTTACTTCATTCTATAAACTACTTCTAGCTGTCTTAAAATCGGATATAAGATATTAAAGAATATTAAATATATAATTTGACGCTGAATATAATTATTGTCACCACAGACAGTACAAATTTGAACAAAAATTAATAGAAATATTTTCCAAATAAATATTTTCAAAATTTTTGCATTTGTAAACTTCTGTAATTGTCCAGGTGCATTTCTAACTGTCTTTTCTTTTAACCCATTTTATAAGGAATGGAATTTATACTCAATAATATAAAAAGCAAAAGTTTATTAAAAATAATATGTTTTGAAGTATAAAATCTGTTATCTAATTGAACGACTATGGACGATTTATACAGAGGAATGGAATATTTTGGCCATAATTATCTTTATCTCGTAACACTCTAATCTAAATGAATTAACATTTTCGTTAGAGCGAATTAAACTCCATTTTCTCTTAAAATTTACTTTTAACTATCTAAAATAAAATTACCACTTAGCATATGCATTCGGGGTCTATTTGGATAGTATTTAGGAATCTTCAATTCTTACTTAAACTCTATAAGAAATCCAAGGTTTGCATCTGCAAGTCAAAAACAGAAACTGGCAAAATAAAGGAGGAAAAATCAAACTTTTTTTTTTTTTTTTTGAAACATTCCAAATCAAATTTTACTAAATAATATAACTCAAACATAGAAGCTTTTGGAAGTTTTAAATGAAATTTATTCAACCCTTTATATCCTGAATTAATTTACCATCAACTTTCTTACTGCATTTTTGCATAATTACATAAGTTTTAACGAAGAACAATCATAGAAAAAAGACAATTTTTACTCTATTTTAGTAGTTAATTTTGCAGCTGGTACTTTATAGTACCAACATATATTTTTGACTCTATGATAGAAAATAAAACATTAAATTATGAATAAAACAAATGAAATGCTTACCTGCGAAGTATAGAAGTCTCTAAAAAATAATAGTACCAAATAACTGGTAATAAACCACTAAATTTACTCAATTGAATAACACGTGCATCATCTCTACCACAAAATGACCTTCGAATGCAAAACGACAATTATAAAATCCTTACTATGGGAATAAAAAAGATTCCTTTCATTTCTTTTCTGCTGTAGGAACTGCATTTTTCATGTCCTCGTGAGTACCGTTAGGTAAAATGGCTTTATTAGGAATATATAGGTGTTTGATTGAATCGGTACTTATAAGTACCGTCAGGAAAAAAATGGGTTAAATCTATATGTAATAAAATATGCTTATTCACTTACACATTTTAAAAGTTTTTTAAACTTGCTTTTTAAATTAATTTCTCATAAAATATTAATTCCCAGCAGATTTACAAAATATTTTTTGTTGTATACATATACTCAAAGTATTTTAAAAATAATAAAAATTACCGGAATTATTGAAAGCGATTAGTCTACTGTAAGACAATTGTAAATTTGCTGTAATTTCAAAATAGCTCAGATCTGGAAGATAGCAATTAAGTTTTGGTCTAATGTGTAAAAGCTACAAGTAAAATAAAATGACGGTATTATGTATAGAATGAACATGCGCATGGAACAAGTTATAAAACTGCTAGATTCTAAACTTTTAGAAATATTTTAAATAATTGACAATAAAATTATTAATATTTTAATTCCATATTCAAAACATTTTTATATAAATAATGTACAACTCGCTTATAACTAGCCTTGATTTAGCGAGATCCTGGATTTAACGAAGAAAACGGAAATGCATGTTTGGTTAATCTTGGTTTTCTTGAGTCTATGGAAGCATAACTTGCTTTTAACGAACAAACATCGATTATAGAGAGCGATAGTTTTGTGATTCATAAAATTTCTATAACTTCCTCTATTTTCATCTGAGCTAATCTGTCTTGGAACTTTCTTTAACATTCGGAAGTCAACTGAATGTTAGTGATGTGTCATAAATTCCTCAAAATAATCCATTGGTTTTGAGTGTGTAGAAAATCTTTAAGCTTTTTTTGAAGTCAGGAGAGAAAATGACGATGTTTTTTTGGGGCTATGCGTTTTCTCTAAAGGACAAAAACGCAATAAATGTACAAAAAGACAGTTCAAAGCAAATAAACAAACTTCTTTGTATTGTACAGAAATGAAAAGTAAGTAAGCATAATATAGTATGTAAGTCTGAATTTTTACGACATTTTCATTAACTCGTTTTTTTGTAAAATAATCTTTAAAATGTGAACTTAAATAGCCTTTTCTATTTAACGAACTTTTCAATGTAATCTAACTTTTATTTTCATTATTTATCAAAATACTTCTAGATATTTTAAAATTATTTTTTCTTCTTGTAACACGTATTCTTGTAACTTGACCATTGATTTTTATCTGGTATTAAATTAAAATTTTAATATTATGTTTTTTAATTAAATGCGAAGTATTACAAAGTATTTTACTTTATCCCTGTTTTGCTCGCAAATTACTTTTGGATGTTTAAAATAAATCAAACAAAAAAATATTAATTTATAGAGAGTGTTGTCAATTAGGTCTTACTAATATATGGTGCTTATGAATTTGAACTTTTTCATTTTATTTTCAGGCGAATCTCTCTTTCAGGAATTTTTTTAGGCATTTAACAAAATTCACAAATTGTCAAGGTATCTCAATTACTAATTGACTGAAAATTTTCTGAAATTAAAAGGTTTGGTTTTGGTTTCGAGTGCTGCGGTCTAGTGCAACACGAGGGCTAATGAGAGCGAGAACTACAGCTTAAGGCCGATTCCGAACGGCTACGAACATCCATGCCACTGTGAGATTCGAACCCACGAACGCCGGTAAGGAAGTCCAGCACCCTAACAAATCGGACATCGTTCGGCTCTGAAGTTAAGAGGATATGGAAAGCAAAATTCTATTTTTTTTTTATTTATTTTTAATTTCTGTGTAATTTTTTTCTTACATATGATCTTATACAGATATTACAATACACGATAAATTTTGAAATGTTTTTAAATCTGCATTTAAAAAAAATCAATGTATAAAATTTTAAATTTTGATTTTGTTATTACTCATTAATGAATAGTTCTTTTAACATATTTTGTTTCAGTTTTATATGGGTAGAAACATGATAAATAAGTTTTGGGGGGAATGAGGAAAAATATTGGTTACAAGTTTTTTAATCATACGTAAAATAAAATGTTTGGGTTTTTTTTTTGGGGGGGGCTTATTTTTTGACTTTAGGATAATATTTAAAAAATCTATTATTTTTAATTAAACATCCTTTAAGTAAATTAAATACAATATATTAAAGAATATCTGCACCACACTTCAACCACGCAGTTAAAATAGAATTTGAGATATATGGATCTGAATTTGATAAATTTTGGAAAAAAAAAACATTTGGAGATAATTTGTCTTAAAGATTCCAGTACTCGTCTAAGAAATGCCAATCATTTGTTACATTTTACGTTAACTCCTTATACCAATTAATTTAACAATATTAGTATAAAAAGCCTGTACATTTCATTTTACTTTATTTAATATAGCTTCTTAAAACCCAAGATAATTCATGAAAACATTATTCAAGGGTTTCTGTCCCCTGAAGTTTAAGTAATAGACAATAATATTATAAAATAAAGTAAAGTATCTTCTTTTAGTATTCTTGGAGCAAGTGGTTTGCTTTATTTCCCTAAAAATGTCTGAAGTATTTTTTAAGATAAAGAAACTAAAAATGGGATTTTTTCGAAATTTGGGTATCCCGGAACTCCATAAGGATAAGATAAAGAATAATATCTGATGTGTGATAGCTTCTATGAATTAACAATTTTACTCTTTATTTATTCCTATTTTGTAGTGTATAATTAAGATTTGCAAGTAACAATAAAAATATTTTTATAACTTTTAAATACATTCCAAACTTGAATTTTAACTAATAAATTAATTATTCTCTTCCCAAACCAAAACAATCCTGTAAATTCAAATTTAACCTACATTATGAAGAAAGAAATAAGAAAAAAATGACATCATCGTTAAAGAAAATTACCGTCATGGAAACAACCTTGTAATGCATCACTGTTTTGAAAAGGAAATTGCGCCTTCTTAAAGTTCTTCATGCATGATCAGGTTTACTTTTTCTTATGGAAAGGCTCGAAAATAAGTCATGAATGTAAAATAAAGATGATCGTCTCTTCATAACTATGGAAATAAAAGTAACTGAATGTATAATAAAAAAATTATAATGGTAGAAACTTTCATAGATTAGAAATTCAAAAATGAAAATGGATATTTCAAAACTATTTCCGCTATTTCAAGAAGTGGTTAATATGCACATTAAATTGGGGCTGTAATGAAGCAGGTTTCTACTTACCATTTTTATTATGTCAGTGGTCTATTTTTCAAAATTGTTCCAAAATTCTATGGACTTCCTCCCTCCCTAAAACTACCGGTTTATATATTATATATCATAAATTTGGAAGCCCAGTGCCCCTGGGGTAACGTTTCACGCTCCCACGACACAAGTCCGAGGTTTGGTCCTCGGGATAGGCCAGGTTGACTCACCCTTTCATCTCTTCAATGAGTAGACAAACTGAGGACCAAGAATGGTTAGGAAGTAAACACTGGGTTTCACGTAAAAATCGACCATCTAAAAGGAACATATGCTACACACTCCAGGGCTCTTGGTCTCGGAAACAGAGAATGGACCTGTAGACACAAGCCCCCTAGGAGCTGTATCGTCGAGGAGTATATTTTAGTTTATAAATTTAAACTATTTTATCTTCAAAACCACCGATAGTTTCCAGCGTTATGTTTCATTAATCATAAAGGAAAAAATTAATTTTTAAATAAACAAACCATTTATTGTCCACCTTTGAATTCATAAACTTCTATAAACTTCATATTACGCTATTAATAATTCAAAATTAGAAATTGTTTCTGGTTTCCTGCTATCGAACTTTTTGATCAATAATATATAAAACAATGAATGAGACAAAGGAATTATATAACATTTATTTATTTATATCCCAAACTATTCTTTTTCTCTCTTAAGAATAAAATATAGAATAATATCTGGTGTGAAGGAAAAAATTAATTTTTAAATAAACAAACCATTTATTGTCCACCTTTGAATTCATAAACTTCTATAAACTTCACATTACGCTATTAATAATTCAAAATTAGAAATTTTTTCTGGTTTCCTGCTATCGAACTTTTTGATCAATAATATATAAAACTATGAATGAGACAAAGGAATTATATAACATTTATTTATTTATATCCAAAACTATTTTCTCTCTTAAGGATAAAATATAGAATAATATCTGGTGTGGAGTCTATGAATTAACAATTTTACACTGTTTTATTTCTATTTTCTACTGTATAATTAAGATTTATGTCTAACATATCTAATGACTAAAATATTTCTATCACATTTAACTACATACCAAACTTGAATTTTAAATATTAGATTAATCATTCTCCCCTCAAACTAAAACAGTCCTCTAAATTCAGAATTAACCTAGACTATGAAAATATGACAAAAAAATTTTTTTTCAATGAAATATAAATTTCTGTATTTGTATAAAGAAATAATATTTTGAAAATGCTACGCACTTTTATTTACAAAATATTCAAATCTTTTAAAAATGTAATAATATAAATTTTATTTTACTTAATGTTACATAAGTTTTTCATTATTTCTTCTTCTTCTGCCTAAGTACTACAGCCGGTTGCCGGTCTAGGCAGTCTCAGTTAGATCTTGATCTACTCCATTCTATATTTTTGATCTGTTAATTCCAAAGTATTTCAACCATTCATCCATTCTATCTATCCACATCGTTCTCGATCTTCCTCTATTCCTCTTTCCATCTAGAGTTTGGACAGTTATTTTTTAACAGGATTTTCATCGCTATATCAGAATACATATCCTAGCCACTTTTTTTAAAAGAAAGCTTGAAATTTTGCTCTTTTATTTAGATGAATAAATATAATAAAAAAGGGTGGAAACTTAAATAACTATTTTTGTATGCTACGTGAATAGATTCCTTTTGCAACTAAAAGGATATTTTCCAAAAATTATTTTCTAATGTAATAGATTAATTTGAGATATTTAATAATATTACATAATTAGTGCTTTTTAATGAATTAAAGACTTTTTGAATGACAGCCTTTACAAGGAAAGTGTTTTCTAAAGTATTATGTTTCTTACAATTTTTCTTACATATTGAAATACATTGCCATAGTCCTCCCTATACCAAAATTCCGAAAATACTCAGAAGGTCCAACAATACAGTTTTTATACAATCAGAACTAACTTTAAAGAGAATGTCTTCCTCTTTAAAGCGTTCGAAATCATCCCCTTCCCCCCCTTTTCGAACGTTTCATGCCATTATTTCGAGCCCTATTTTCCCCTGTTAAAAGCAAGCTATTAAATTTATCACATAATAAATAGTTTAAAATAACATTTTTTCTAGCGTTATGACGTAATTCCTTTAATTATCTCATTTAATAAGTTTTTATTTTAAATTATTTAAATATCGTCTGCATTATTTATTTTCACATGTTTTATCACTGATCTTAGATATTACGTAAATATTTTTTTTTATATTTTGCTTAAATAATAGATTAGGTACATATGTGATAATTTTAAATTTAATCATCGATTATTTTTTGTTGCATGATAATTCTCACTCGAAAAACAAACCATTTTTTTGCGTGCCTCATAGGGTACTAAAATTAAAAATTTTACTAATCCTGTCATATGACCGACTAGTTATATAATGCATTTTAATGATATAAAGACGTTTTGAATAACAACCTTTCTGAGGAAAATGTGTTTTTTAAGTATAATGTTTCTTAAACTTTTTCTTACATGCCTTAATACATTGCCATAGTCTTCCCCATACCAAAATTCCGAAAGAACAAAAAGGTTCAACAATACAGTTTTTATACAATCAGAACTAACTTTAAAGATAATATCTCAACTTTATTATTAGTCCTCCAGCAGCAAAGATTCAACGGTACTTATCCCGAACGAACAATTCATTCAAATTTGAGAGTTGTAACCAATACCACCAGAATGAAAGATGAATATAACAAACCATTTTTTGGAGTACAAAGATTAAGATTCTCTCTAAACAGTATAGTGGTTACTATTGGTTGGAACTCCAATAAACTAGTAAAGCAGTTCTATTGCATATGTACTATTTGTATGTTTTCCCTTGATTTGGTTTGGTTTGGAGTGTTACGGTCTACTTTATGCAACATGAGGGCTAATGAGACCGGGATCTACAGCTTAAAGCCGGATTCCGAACGTCTACGAACACCCATGCCACTGTGGGAATCGAACCCAAGAAATCCGGTACCGAAGACCAACACCCTAACCAATTGGCAATCGTTCAGCTTTCCTTGATCTGAACCCTAATTTTATATTTTACATTGATAGTTTTATGATCTGATGATTAAAGAAATGAATTAAATTTGTTTTGAATATGTTGCTGTCATATTAAAGGTCCCTTTCCATTTGGTATTTTAAAGATCAAAACCCATTTTTGAAGTAATCATAAAATTTTACATTCATTGTAATTATTTATTACCAATTTTTAAAATGTTAACGAGCCTATAGTTTCCAACTTTGCGTGAGGGTACATATAAAACATAGTAGGTATCTGGTTTTTGTTACCGGGAGACCTGGGACTTGCATTGCTGGTTGTAGGTCTTCAGAACTTATTTGTCTCTTACTCTAACTCTTAGACTTACTCTAACACTTAGGTACTAACTCTTAGACTTATTTGTCATCGGCTAGTAAAGAGTTCCCCGTAGTTCTTGCAATCGAACAACCTATTCAAATTTAGGAGTGATGACCAATGGCACCAGAGTGCATGAAGCTGTAACAAAACCTTTTTTGCAAACGAAGTATTAAAAAGTCGTGTTAAAACATTGTAGCGGCTACTTAGGTCTGCAATGACAGTTATATGATAAAGGGCTTTTATTATACCAGAATTATTTGCTTGATTTCACTTAATTTTAGCACATTTTATATTTTTACTGATATTTTCATAATATAATTATTAAATAAATAAAATAAATAAATTAATTAATCAAATTTAATGTTAAATATTTTGTTCATATTTTAAAATAGGAACACATTATCTGTATGACTAAACTCAGGTAATATCCATATAAAATACGTAAACATAAATTTGATTCCCCACTGATAGATATTAGCAATTTATGCACACAAGAAATAATTATACTTTGGAGATAAAATTAAACTCTCGATTTGTATTCATTTAAGAAATTTAGAAAGTTTTTAACCATTAAGTACTAGTGTTTAAATGGTTCTTACGAGTCATAAAAGAATTTTTCTTACGTTTACTTGTACATTTACTTTGTACATATGTATACAAACGGCGCGAATCCATAAATTATTAGAATGATTTAGATATCCCTTTAAAAGAAGTGAATAAATGAAGAAATGTTAGCCATGGAATTTAGTTTTAAGCATTAATAAGATAGTTCGTAATCACGAATTTTTAAGAGATCAAACAGGTTTAAATCTTGGATTTGACTTAAACGACAATTACTTAAAAGTAATATTTGAATAAGTATAAAAACATATTTTTCCTGTATTACACACTGTCTTATGAAATCTCAACTTATTTGTTTAGTTCAATCTATTTTAATCATTACATTACTTTTTAACTTTATTCACCTTCTATTATAAAAATGACACGAAACAGTTGTTTTCGATCTTTAAAAATATACGATTAGTAAGTACTTTTAGGAAGTCTGAAAATCTAGGTTTTTTTTAAGAAATGTGTTTTAAACAAAGCTTTTAATGGCACTTCAGCTAATTCTGCAGGAAATAACTGAAGAACATCAAGTACATCAAATTGTTTTGCCTGGGAACAAGCTCTAAATAGAAGCATTTTTTGTTCGATTTTTCTATAGTAAATGATTATCTGTAATTATGTTCACCTTTACATCTCCCTTTTTACAACATTGTGTTTAATCACATGAGGGTAACCGAGTAAACGGAGGAAAATAACTGAATTTTTTTAAGACTTTACTTCCTTTTCAACTTGATGAGAAGAATCTCTTATTAGAAAGATTTTCACTAAAAAACCGATTCTTTCTTTGTTAAGGTCTTCAGTATTCATAGGATTAAATTATTTCACCATTACAATATACTCTTTGAATAAATAATACTTGATTATTTATACATAAATACATAGAAATCTGTCTTTGTTGGCTATACAACTTTAAAAATTGGACTTCTTGATACAATTAGTTATTTTAATGATGGTTCATAGAGTCGTAGTAAAGTGTTGGAATATTTAAGCATTGTCTCGTGTAGTCCTCGTTATATATTTAAGTATCAACCTGTGATCAAATGTATAGTGGGATTTATTTTAAATTGCGTTGTGTTAAATATTTGTTTTACTAAAATTTAACCACAGGTTCTGAGAAACTACAGACATTAATATCAAGAAAAAACTAACCGCTAAAATGATGGCAACTGGGACAAGCTTAATATAAAAAAAAGTAAATTTATTATAAAATGTTTATACATCTATTTACAAAAAACAGTAATAAGTAAATAAGTAAGCTTAGTCATTCTATTCAAATTACTTCTGACAAATTTTTTATACACTTAGAAAAATCTTTGTAAGTAGAGAGAGGACCTAATCTCGATTTCAAAATGTAATGCAAAAAAATGGGTACCTTTGTGGGTCTTAAGTGTTGGGCCCGAAACACTTCTGGTTGAAGGGTATGAGAGGGAATCTTTACATCATCCGTTGATCTGTTATAGACATCGTCAGGGGCTTTCTCCTGAGTCTCTGGGGTGCGGCCGTACTACTTTGTGAAGGAAACTTTCTGGCGGACTTGGTTGGAGTATCAAGCAACTTCTTTTTGGGACCTCCGAACCAATCTCTTCTGGGACCTCCGAACCGAACTTCTCTTGTGGGACCTTCGAACCAAACTCCGTGGGGCCTTCTGACCTATCTCCCTGGGGCCTTCGAACCAAACTCTCTGGGTCCTTCTCACCATCTCAAACTTAGTCCCCTCCTTCTTCTTGTCTTCCAATCGGGATAGTTGCCAGAAAATCATTGGTCTCAGCAAACCCCGCCCTGAGACCACCAACGTGAACAACCTTAACCCCTTTAATTGGGCCCTGTCCCTTAGGGACTCATAAATACTCCACAAAGGTACATTCTTATTTAATGTCAAGTATGGAGACGGGATTCTAATCTGGGACTGGAATCAGAACCCCGCCCGAGACAACCGTAACTTGACTACAAATATCCGTTTTATCGAAAATTATGGCACTTGGTCTACCTACAAGGATGTGATGAGGTCAGATTTAGATCCCGAACATTTTACTTCTTTTTTGAATGAAACAATTATATATCAGATCTAAATCGCCTCCTCACACATTGAACCAGGTTATGAAATGTGAAATCTTTAAAAAAGATGGATTGTAATGGACTGTTTCGGGAAACTGAGTTATCAGCTTTAAACCTATATAAATTGTGCCAAAAGTCAGAAAAAAATAATAAAAACTTATTCAAAATAAGTCTGAAATGTCCTGCCAAGATGTCTATAAAGCAGGAAAATATTAATTATCTATAAATATGTGACTTATATAAACGGTTTTAGTTATTTGCCTTTTTTCAAAATGTAATTTTTTTACATTGATACATTTTTTTTAAAAAACCTATTTAATATATTAGATTGAAACCTTATGTACTTGAATATGATGATTATATATGAAATAATAAGAAGCGATTTAGCTCAAATATAATTATTTTTCACAAGAGTGGAAATTTCTCACTGAAAGTTTAGTGATTTTTCAGTAATTCATATAAATAATTTTTGTATTTTTTTCTAAATAATTTATATGTTAACCGCTTATAATTTTTTTCTTTATTGTATGTTAAACTATTTTTGAACATTTCATATTTATAGTTTCAATAGAAATTTCAAAATATGTACCTGAAGAACACCTTGTTTATGAAATAATTATTTTTACACAAGCTTTGTACTGTTATAAATCATATCAAACATTTAAAATTTTGACTTTTGGATATATATAATATTCCATATTTATATATTCACCATAAAAAATTGTATCACTGAGACAATATTTTAGTGAGATATAAAAAAAATTCAAATACTGTCTGAAAATGAGCATTTTTATGTGTCGAGATGTTTCTACCCCCTTAAGCTAAAGGACATGTATGTACAAAGTGAAGACATGATTATTATACTCAGAATTATAGTCAGGAATTCTACTGAATTCCGGGGAATTTCAGGAAGCAAAGAAGAAGAGGGACAAAATTATAAACTATATTATAGTTAATGCGTATATGTTTAAAAAAAACCATAGCCATGTGTTTTTTATAAGGAAAGATTGGGTTAAGAAGGAAGCACCATTGAGATAGAAAATATATTAATAAAAAAAGAAGGAGAAGATAGTAAAAAATGAGGTGTTAATTGAAGATTTAGAATGTTTTGTCTATATAATTACAGGCTTTGTGCTAAATATTTATTGCTTATGCAGGAAAAAAATATGAGACTTATTTTAATTGAAGCTTAAAAATGATGTAAGGAGAATAGAAACATATTCAGAAAACCACTTCTGAAGGATGGTATTTTAACATTAAAATCACGGCAATTTCGATATACCTAAAATTGTAGTCTAGGTCGAATTGACTCCGGTTAATACAAATTTGTGTTGGTATAGAAAAAATTACTATAGAATGGAAGTACTCTTTATGGAAATGATATTTATTTTTTTAGACGTTAAATTGTTATAATACATAAAAAAATACTAAAATGTAATGTAATATGGAAAGTATTAAATAACTAGAAAAATATGTAGACAACATTAATTGAAATATGTAGTTTCTACTCAGTGAAGTTTGATTATGCATTTTATGCGATGTTTCTTTAAATTCCTTTTTTTTACATTTTGTATACTTTCGGCATACCGCTATTTTACGGTCTGAACAAAAAACTTCACCAGGTCCAAATTACAACATTGCAGCAGTATTGGACTGGTACAAGGCTAAGGTTAATACGCAGCTTCACTTGAGTGTGGAACCACGACGGCTGAAGACTGACTAAACCTCAAGAGGAACATCGTAGTTTCGAAACTTGGACCAAGCAGAATGTGTTAATATTAGATAAACAATTTGATAAAGAAATCCAATCAAAGACAAAGGTAATAGATTGTACAATGAACAAGAGATCTAGATCTATCAAGATAATGAAAGAATAATTGAGTTTATTTGACTTAACAGAAAATCGATCAAAAAATATCATAAAAGCAGGCAAGGACTTGAAAATAATTCCTCCTACATCAGCTGAAATTGAGAATTTTAGAAAAGACTATGTTTTCTTAAACCAAATTCAAAATTCGAAACTAATATCCTTTATTTGTATCTGTATCTCAATATTTAAATGAGTATAAATTTTGAAATTAAGAAATATGCTTCGTTTGTATAATCATTATTGAAGTCCATGAAAAATTGTGATTATTTATAATTCTAAACATTTTGCATTCAAGGATTTCGGGAATAAATCTTACGTTTTCTTAAATTTCCAAAAAGGAATGATAATCAGAAAAATCAAGAATCTTATATCTGGCCTATATCTCTTCAAACGAAGTGGATCTCAAACAATGAAAGGTTGCTCACTCGAATAATTAGATAATTTTAGCTGTGAACCTTGTTAAATAGTTCTATTCATTGAGCTTTACCGCATCCTCGTAATTTCGCATTGAAGGATTTCAGGAATAACTAACGTTTTCTGAAATTCCCAAAAAGGAATGATAAGCAGAAAAATCAAGAATCCTGTTTCCGGCTTATATTTCTTCAAACGAAGTGGATCTCAGACACTGTAAAAGTTGCTCATCCAAATGATTAGATAACTTTAGATGTAAACCTTGTTACCTAGTTGTATTCATTGAGCTTTACCGCATTCTCTTATTTTGCATTGAAGGATTTCAGGAATAATTCTTACATTTTCTGAAATTCCCGAAAAAGGTATGATAGGCGGGAAAATCAAGAATCCTGTTTCCGGCTTATTTCACTTCAAACGAAGTGGATCTCAGACACTGAAAAGAAGGTAACCAAAATAGTTAGATAACACCTGTGAACCTTGTCTCCTAGTTGTATTCATTGAGCTATACCATATCCTCGAAATTTTGCATTGAAAGATTTCAGGAATAACTCTTTCATTTTCTCAAATTCCCCCCCAAAAAAGAATAGTATGCGGGAAAATCAAGAATCCTATTTCCGGCCTATATCTCTTCAGATGAAGTGGATCTCAGACACTGAAAAGTTGCTCACCCAAGTAATTACATAACTTTAGCTATGAACCTTGTTACCTATTTGTATTCATTGATCCATACCTCATCCTCGTAATTTTGCATTCAAGGATTTCAGGAATAACTCTTGCGTTTTCTGAAATTTCCAAAAAGGAATGATAGGGCGGAAAAATCCAGAATCCTATTTCCGGCTTATATCTCTTCAAACGAAGTGGATCTCAGACACTGAAAAGTTGCTCACCTGAGTAATTAGATAACTTTAGCTGTGAACCTTGTTACCTAATTATATTCACTGAGTTTTACCTTATCCTCACAATTTTCTAATCCTATATTATCTCACCAAGACAACGGTCTGTGAACCAGCTCGTTAAGGAATGTGCTAATAGAAGAGTTTAACAAATTGTACAAGTTCAGTTTAGAGTAATTGAAACGTTCTTGATATTTTCTAAAAAAATGTTTTGACTTTTTCTTTATAAGCTATATAAATCTGCAAGGAACTATAACTTGGAAGAACTATTAAACTCAAAAGCGCCACGCTCATCTTGGGTCATTACAATGATAATCCCTTAATATTTTAATTTCTTTGCCATTTCCCTAACAGAGAATACTTTAAACACTATAGATAATTATAATAAGCATTCTCTAAAATTCAGAGAAGGAATACGAAATATTTAAACTTTTTATCAACAAAAAATAAACAAGGAAATAATCTACGGTGTCCCGTTAAGTACGTAATTTAGGGATTATATGTGATTTATTTATCTGAAGAAAGACAAAAAAATATTTAAAGAGAATTAGCTAATCTTCTATGGACTAACATATAGAAAGATTCTTTTTTAATGTTTGCTTTGTTTACTGGCATCATTATGCAAACAATGCTAATAACAGAAGGAAAATAACGAATATACTAAAGGAAAACGCTAAAGAGAGTCTTCCGTTAAATATATTTATTACTTACAACAAAGCTATTATTTTACTCCAAAAAAGAAAAGCCATTTAACTCAGATTAAAATTAACTATTTGCTATTTTATTTATCATTTCTGTTAAAAATTTTAAACCATAATTACTTTTGACTCAAAACTCTTATAAATACAAGTTTATAATCCTATGCTAGGCCTCTTCTTCCGTTTTGATTAAGAATCTAAGATATTTAAGAAAATACTTTCTCCATTTACTGTCATCTAGGAAAGATTTTCTTTCCGTTAACAAAACTAAAAAAATTAACTCAGCTTTTCCATCTTATTTATCATTTCTGTTAAAAATTCTAAACCATAATTATTCTTATGATTACTCTCAAAATTACTCTCAAAATCATAAGTCGATAATCCTATGCTAGGCCACTTCTTCCCTTACGATTATGAATCTAAGATATCTTAAAAAATATTTTCTCCTGTTATTTTATCTAGAAAAGCTTTTCTTTGCTTCAACAAAACAAAACAAAATTTAACTCAGCTTCAAATTATCAGTTTTCTATCTTGTTTATCATTTAAAGCTTTCTGTAGTATTTATCTGTTAAAAATTTCAAGACAAAATTATTTTTATGACTCAAAATTCTCAAAACCAGAAGTTTATAATCCTATGCTAGTCCGTTTCTTTAGTTTCTATTATAAATCTGTGATATTTAAAAAAAATATTTTCTTTTTTTATTGCCATCTAGAAAAGTTTTTATTTGATTCATTAACTGTTTACCCGCCAATGTTCCAATGTAAAAAAAATATTTAAAAAATATTTCATCCTGTTATTTTATCTAGAAAAGCTTTTCTTTGCTTCAACAAAACAAAAAAATTTAACTCAGCTTCAAGTTAACAGTTTTCCATCTTATATATCATTTAAAGCTTTCTGTAGTATTTATCTGTTAAAAATTTCAAGACAAAATTATTTTTATGACTCAAAATTCTCAAAACCACAACTTTATAATCATATTCTAGTCCCTTTCTTTAGTTTCAATAATAAATCTGTGATATTTAAAAAATATATTTTCTTTTTTTATTGCCATCTAGAAAAGCTTTTATTTGCTTCATTAACTGGTTTACCCGCCAATGTTCCAATGTAAAAAAATATTTAAAAAAGAATATTTCCTCCTGTTATTTTATCTAGAAAAGCTTTTCTTTGCTTCAACAAAACAAAACAAAATTTAATTCAGCTTCAAGTTAACAGTTTTGCATCTTATTTATCATTTAAAGCTTTCTGTAGAATTTATCTGTTAAAAATTTGAAGACAAAATTATTTATATGACTTAAAATTCTCAAAACCAGAAGTTTATAATCCTATGCCAGTCTGTTTCTTTAGTTTCAATTATAAATCTGTGATATTTTTAAAAAAATATTTTCTTTTTTTATTGCCATCTAGAAAAGCTTTTATTTGCTTCATTAACTGGTTTACCTGCC
The DNA here is from genome assembly GCA_032207245.1 of Pardosa pseudoannulata. NCBI lineage: Eukaryota > Metazoa > Arthropoda > Arachnida > Araneae > Lycosidae > Pardosa > Pardosa pseudoannulata. The sequence goes on from CM063511.1 coordinate 107,091,831, forward strand.
AATGTTCCAATGTAACAAAAATCTTATCAATATCGCTTTTACATACAATTGAACATGACAGTATAAAGTAATTTTAGAATCTTTATTTTGTTTAAATAATTATTTATTTTTTAGAAATTTTAGAATTTTACTATATTTTGTCAATTTTACTCTCCCTTACATTTAAATTTACCAAAATTCCAGTTTAAATGGAAAAAACACAATAGTTTAAAATATATCATTAGACAATATATCATAAGGGAATACAACAAAAGCAAAAATTTTATTTTTAAATTTTAAAGGTAAAATTTACGTTTTTATGTTTCTGTTCCATTATTGGAACATTGGTGGTTCAAGGGTTCATTTTTCATTTATGTACAAAGCATTGTATGATATTGCAAACATTATATTCTGTTACATTCAGATAAGAATAGCAATTTTTCTGCAAAAAATAACGCCAGATGGTGGCTAAATGGTGCTGTCCTTCGGTACCGGAATTCGTGGGTTCGAATCCCACTGTGGCATGGATGCTTGTAGTCTTTCGTAATCGGCTTTAAGCTATAGGTCCCGGTCTCATTAGCTCTTATATTGCAAAAAAGTAGACCGTAGCATTCCAAAACAAACCAAACCAAATCTACAGAAAATAAATTGATAAAGTTGCAAGTGGAAGCTACAATAATACTACCAATATCACAAAAATATTGTAATATTGGCCCTTGACATTGATGTTCACATTAGTAAAGTCATAAAAATAGAAAACAATTCTTTTTGATAAGGTAGCTTAACATGTGTATGTGTGTGGGGGGGATTTCACCTGCGCCTTTATTGTGCAATTTAGCATAAAAGGTGTCTTATTGCATATGTTGCTGAAATAGTTATCAGTTTCCTTTGAGATAGAGTTTTTCTTATTAGTTTATCGGATGACAGTGAAAAAGGTGCATGTGTGCTTTCTATGTGTTTCATTGATAAAGTTTTCATAAATTTAACACTATATCTGAAAGATGCATTACAGTACAAAATGCTCTGTCCTTTCTAGAAATTCTTTCGGATTCTGATTTGGGAGATGTAGATATTTCCCAATTACAGCCCGATGAACCTGGTGATATAACCAATGAAGAAAATATTGATGAAAATAATTTAGATTAATTTAGCTTTGCTTCAGCAAAACAAGAAAAAAATTAACTCAGCTTTAACTTCACAGTTTTCTAATTTATTTATCAAAGTTTTCTATCATATTTATCTGATAAAAATTCCAAACCAAAATTATTTTTATGACTCAAAATTCTCAAAACAGGTTTATAATCCTATTCCGTTTCGATTATAAATCTAAGATATTTAAAAAAATATTTTCTTATTTTATTGCCATCTAGAAAATCTTTTCTTTGCTTCAACAAAACATAAAAAAAAATTAACTCAGCTTAAACTTCACAGTTTTCTATCTTATTTATCATTTAAAGTTTTCTATCGTATTTATATGTTAAAAATTCCAAACCAAAATTATTTTTATGACCCCAAATTCTCAAAACCAGAAGTTTATAATCCTATGCTATTTCGCTTCTTTCGTTTCAATTATAAATCTAAGATATTTTTAAAAATATTTTCTTCTATTTTATTTCCATCTAAAAAAGCTAACAAAACAAAAAATTACCCTTTACTAAAACTTCACAGTTTTATATCGTATTTATCATTTACAATTTTGTATCTTATTTATCTGTTAAAAATTCCAAATCAAAATTATTTTATGACTCAAAATTCTCGAAAACAGAAGTTGATATTCCTATTCTAGGCCGCTTCTTCTCTTACGATTATGAATTAAAGATATTTTAAAAAATATTTTTTCTTTTATTGACATCTATAAATGATTTCCTTTGCTTTAATAAAACAAAAAAATTGAACTCAACTTAAACTTTATAGTTTTCTATCTTGTTTGTCTATTAAAATTTTAAAACCAAAATTATTTTTATGACTCAAAACTCTCAAAAACAGAAGGTGATATTCCTATGCTAGGCCGCTTCTTCTCTTACGATTATGAATTAAAGATATTTTAAAAAATAATTTTTCTTTTATTGACATCTATAAATGATTTCCTTTGCTTTAATAAAACAAAAAAATTGAACTCAGATTAAACTTTACAGTTATCTATCTTATTTATATATTAAAATTTCCAAACCAAAATTATTTTTATGACTCAAAACTCTCAAAAACAGAAGGTGATATTCCTATGCTAGGCCGCTTCTTCCCTTACGATTAAAGATACTGAAAAATATATTTTTTTCTTTTACTGCTAACTAGAAAAGCTTTCCTTTGCTTCAACAAAACAAAAAAAAAATTAATCCAGCTTAAATTTCAGTTTTCTACTTTATTTATCATTTAAAGTTTTCTATCTTATTTATCTGTTAAAATTTCCAAACCAAAATTATTTTTATGACTCAAAATTTTCAAAACCAGAATTTTATAATTCCATGCTACTACTCTTCTTTCATTTCAATTGAAAATCTAAGATATTTTAAAAAAATATTTTCTTCTTTTATAGCTCTCTTGAAAAGATTCCCTTTGCTTCATGTAAACAAAACAATTGAACAAAGCTTAAACTTCATAGTTTTTTTTTTATCTTATTTATCATTTGAAGTTTTCTATCTTATTAATCTGTTAAAAATTCCAGACCAATATTATTTTTATGACTGAACTTTCTCAAAACCAGAAGTTTATAATCCTATGCTAGTCCGCTTCTTCCGCTTCGATTATAAACTTAAGATATTTAAAAAAATGTTTTTTTCTTTTATTGCCATCTAGAAATGATTTCCTTTGCGTCAACAAAACAAAAAAAAATTGAATTCAGCTTAAATTTCACAGATTTCTGTCTTATTCCTCATTTAAAGTTTCTATCTTATTTATCTGTTAAAAATTCTAAAACATAATTATTTTTATTACTCAAAATTTTCAAAAACCAAAATTTTATAATCGTATGTTGCTTCGCTTTTTCCTTTTTGATTGTAAATCTGAGATATTTTTAGAAATATTTCCTTCTATTTTATTGCCATCTAAAAAAGCTTTTATTTTCTTCAACAAAACAAAAAAAATTTAACCCAGCTTAAACTTCAGTTTTCTATTTTATCATTTAAAGTTTTCTATATGATTTATCTGTTAAAAATTCCAAACCAAGATTATTATGACTCAAAATTTTCAAAACTAGAAGTTTATAATCCCATGCTACTTCCTTTCTTCCGTTTCGATTATAAATCTAAGATAATTTCAAAAATATTTTCTTCTTTTATTGCCATCTAGAAAAAGTTTCCTTTGCTTCAACAAAATAAAAAAAATTAACTCAGCTTAAACTTCAGTTTTCTATTTTATTTTTCATTTAAATTTTTTTTATCTTATTTATCTGTTAAAATTCCCAAACCAAAATTATTTTTATGACTCAAAATTTTCTAAACCAGAAGTTTACAATCCTATGCTACTCTGCTTCTTCCATTTCGATTGCAAATCTAAGATATAAAAAAAAAATATTTTCTTCTTTTATTGCCATCTAGAAAAGCTTTTCTTTGCTTCATCAAAACAAAACAATTGAACTCAGCTTAAACTTCAGAGTTTTCTATCTTATTTATCATTTAAAGTTTTCTATCTTTCTTTATCTGTTAAAAATTCCAAACCAACATTATTTTTATGACTCAAATTTCTAAAAACCAGAAGTTTATAATCCTATGCTAGTCCGCTACTTCCGTTTCGATTATAAATCTACGATATTGAAAAAAATATTTTCCCCTTTTATTGTCATCTAAAAAAGCTTTTCCTTACTTCAAAATAAAAAAAATATTTAAACTCAGCTTAAGTTTAACTATTTTCTATCTCATTTATCGTTTCTGTCGAAAATTCTAAATCATAATTATTTTTATGACTCAAAACGCTCATAAAAACAGAAGCTGATCATTTTACACTAGACCACTTCCTCCATTTTGACTACAAATCTAAGATAATGGACAAAAAAATGCTGTCTCCTTTCACTGTCATATTGAATAAACAATGGAATAATCCAGAAACTCCCAAATAAACAGAATCAAGCTCAGAAAAAATGTAGAGAAAGTTTTTGGGGAGCAGCAAATGGGACGGAACATTATAGATTTACTCTCAACAGTAGAGACTTTCTTCAGTGTTTCTATTTCTTATCATCTAAATTTTCCACAAGACTGAGTTTGAATTTATTTCTTATTTTTGGCTAACATTGAACAATGAAGCCTTTTTTCTTTAACATTCTGGCCTTAACAGCTTTAAAGAAGCGATATGAAGAATTACTGTTCTGTTTTATGTCTATGAATTATACAATGTTTGTTTTTCAATTTAATTCATTCTGTGGCTGTAGAATCATGTTAATTGTATATTATTGCAGGACTGAAGGAAGATTTTGAACCAAAAATAAACTTATTCAAATCACTCTTATTATCAGCAATTGGACAAACAGATAATTATGAATATAAAATATGTACATACTGAATTAAAAGACATGAATGGAGTAATTAGATTTATTTTTAGTACCGTGACTCAACCTAATTTATTTCTGGAGTCATTGAAATAATTCTATATTTATTCTTATTTTTAAGAGTGCATAAATCATTTAGAGTTTAAAACTATTTTTTCTTATATTACTTTACAGTATTTTTTTATTTGTCAAAAAAAAAAAAATAAATAAATAAAAAATTATGTTTACTTTAATTTTAAAAAAGGTTTTCACAAAAAGGCTGGGATTAAAAAAATAATTTTGTCATTTCAAGTACTATATTAAAAAAAATAAAACTATGTTCATTGAACTAAAAATAACTCAATTACCTTCAAAGAAATTTTTGAATTACATCTGTCAGAAACTAACGTTAATAGAAAATTAAAGCAGAATATTCAACAAAGGCTGTTTTTTAGACGATTTTGGTAGTGGTATTAAAAAATCTTTTGTTTCAAAATAAATAACTGCAATTGTACTAAAATCATTTTATTTGATTTTTAAAAGTCAAATTAATGGTCTGCGGCTAGAAAGGTGTGTTTTCATTCAAAATAGCGATTTTAACGAAGCAGTGGATCGAAGGCTATATTAATGCTCTTTCCAAAGAGAAGTATTCCTATTACGTTATCCAAAAACGATGTTAGAGTCATGGTTTTGTGATATCTAAAATGTGAATGGGTAATATCGCCAAAATAAAAAGAGAAAAAAAAACGCCAAATTGGAGCCTTAAGTGGAAAAAAAATTCCAAACAAGTATCCAAGAAAGAAACGTACATCTTTGACTATTTCAAAGGTACGTTGTTTTATGTTAAAAGAAAATACCCTTAGTCAAAGGACAGTTACAAAATTATTAAAATTCTCTGTATCCACTGTTAACAAAATGGTAAAAGTTGATTTAAATCGTAAGAAAGATTAAAATCACAATGTGTGTATCGTCTTTCTGTAAAGCATATCGCTGAACGCAGGACAAGCTGCAGAATTCTGTATAAGAAAATTTTATCCAACGAAAAATGGAAAAAATTATCATAATAGATGAATTACGGGTGTATTTAAATAATTTCAACAAAAAAAGAGCCATTTATTACCCTAAAAAAGGAGAAAAAAATTAAGTACATGGTTCAGAGAATCGAAAGAAAGATGATTGTTTCTGGTTTTCCATATAATGGCAAGTTAAAAATAAAGAGAGTTCAAACAAATGTCAAAATTAACTACAAATACTATCAGGAAATATTTTATCGTCATTTTTTCTGAATGAAATACCATCGCTTTACCAGCAGTGCCTCACTCTCCGGAACTCCATCAAGACAAAGCTAGTAGTCACACATCAAAATCCACTGTAAATTTCCTAAAAGAAATGGAAGAAGCAACCGGTATGAAGACCATACCCTTCACTGATATCCCTACTAAATCTCCCGAAATCTATCCCTGAATCTCCATCATCCCTTCAATTTTAAAATACTCATTGGCTAAAAAATTTGCTCTGTCTAAAAATCATAAATATTGGGTCTAGATTAAGAAAACTTTAAAATAATTTAAGTAGCTCAATTTCTACGTGTTAAACGAAGAATTAAAAATTTCATATTATATGTTCATTTTAAATTATAAGTATATTAAACAATAAAAACAATGGTAAAACAATGGTAAAAAGTCATTATACACTAATTATTAATCATCATACTTAGAAGAAAGAAAATGGATTTTTTTTTTAACTTTTAAAACTTCTACATTATTTTTCTGAAACGTAATTTTATATCATAATCGTTTTTAGAAATACGTATGCAGTGTTGGATATATTTTAAATCTTACATAAGTTTTGAAGTCTACGGTTTGTTAAATAATTAAGAAGTCTTTTATCTCTGACACACTTTTGAGATATCGTGCAATGCAAATTTTAAGTAGGAATCAAGACAGCGATATCACGTTTTGTTCTTGGATTTTCTTTCCATTTATATTTTCTTTAGTAGAGCACATTGTCTTGCAAGTCCCAGTTTATCAGTAGGAGCAATTATTTCTATGTCACACTTCACACCCAATCTTTTATGTATGAAAGTTATTACTAAATGATATTTTCTGATCCTCGTCTACAAGTCATTTTATAAAAATTAAAAATACAGGCAAACACAAAAAAGAACATTTCAAAGTGTTTAACAACTTATGAATATAAAGTTTTTGCACATATAACTTGAAGAATAAGTAAACTAATTACATTAATTGTTTCAGTAAATTCCAATAATAGTTTTCAAAATCTATTTTTAGGAAAATTTTTGTTAAGCTTATAATGCTCCTAAGGACTTTTTTCATATATTTCTATCTTACATTCCAGATATATATATATATTAAAATAAGTCTACATATTCATTTAAAATATTTGTATTTATAATGCTTCATTTGAATAAAGAAAAGTTCTCATTTTCAGTCCAGATATAAAAATGTTTCTTAAATAAAATAAATATTCAATGTATTAATTCCCTAATACCGCAAAATATTCAAAATATAATTTTCAGTAGAAATATATTAAAATTAGGAGAAACATTTAAAAGATAAAGTGCAAGGCACATTTTAAATACTAAGAAAATATTTAGACACTAATTTTAAAAAATAAGTGACTTAAAATTTTTTAAATGTGATTTGTTTAGTTATACTTTACTACATTACTCCTAATTTAATGCTTACTTTACGTCACTCTTCAATGTAATCCACTTTCACCATGGTTGCAGCTTCTGTTCTGTGATATGCAAATTTCACCATGTGGGAAATGCAAATTTCAGGAGCGAAGAAGACGCCAGGGACTTTCCCGACTGGTATAAATACCCAGCACCAACCGCTAGTATTGCGGCGGTTAGAAGTGGTTAGGTTGTTTTGCTGCCGATCAGAAGGTTGCGTGTTCAAATCGCTTCCAGGTCACCACTAAAGTGGAAAAAGACCATAAGACTTATCTACCACTATTTTATTTACATCAGGGGCAACAAAACAACCTAACCACTTCTAACCGCCGCACTACGTTTATTTATTATTATTTAGGCCCTTTTAGGATTTTTAATACTGTTTATTTATTTTTAAAAAATATATTTTAATTTTTTTTAAATTTTTAACTTTTTTGTTTTTGATCATTACTATATAATAGATAAAAATTCCAAAACATAATCTAAATTATTAAAAATTGTTTTTATGTTTATTTATTTTTATTTAGGCCCTTTTCGGATTTTTAATGTAATTTATTTATTTTTAAACATATATTTTTTATTTTTTCAAAATTTTTTAGTTTTTTGATTTTGAACACTACTATTCTATATTTTCGGCTTTTTTCGTAGGGATGTCACTGGCCACAAAAATATTTTATGTTTTTCTATCCCTAAACTCTCTACTCTCTAGTTTTGTGTTATGAACTCACGAATCCACCCTTCTATCTCTTTGCTCTTTTATGTGTTTATTTTTCGCTCGTTGTCATTTTTGTGCTTACTGACAGAAGCCTCTGGATTGAAAGACTCGGCCCATATGGTCCAGTTGCCACATCACCTTTAAAGCCTTTAACCGCCGCTCTACTAGCTGTTGGTGTTGGGTATTTATACCCGTCGGGAAAGTCCCTGGCGTCTTCTTCGCTCCTGAAATTTGCATTTCCCACATGATGAAATTTGCATATCATAGAGCAGAAGCTGTAACCATGGTGAAAGTGGTTTACATTGAAGAGTGACGCCATAGATGTATACAATTATTCATAATTTTAAGTTAATTATTTCCGTAATTGTCAACTATCCCTTTAACGACATTATTAAATTAGAAGTATGCGTATACAGCACAATAACGTACAACAAAGTAGTATAGAGTTCAAACCAGTTAAAGAGTTAAGACAAATTTTAAATGCTTATAACATATAAAGGAAGAAAGTTTAATTCCCAGACGCATCACTCTAATATGCATCAGGAAGCTGTTTGATCCATTAACTGTTTTCCTAAAAAATCTATCAAAACAGGAACATTATGCATTAACTGATATAAACATCTTATTTGTGTGGGAGAGAGGATACACTGTTGTCGCAAAATATGAGAAATTTCTTATCCGTTGGAGGAAGTAACTTCACTGGTGAATTCGATTCAATTGAGTAGATATCAGAAATAAATTGGCACATCTTGATAAACTTATCAAGAAGCAAACACGCTATAACATCATTATGGAATTGGTTAATTAATTTATGAAAGAATTTTAGTATCAAATCTCTTATCGGAAGTTAAATTATTTTATCTAAAATTTATTAAGGAAGAATTTTTTTATATGAAAATTTATTTAGTTTTAAATAATTATCATATTAAATACCTTAAGAAGTAACTATTTTGCCAAAATGTATTTATGCAAAACCATTGCAAGTAAAATATAAATATAAAAGATAGTCTGAATTCAGCTGTTTGTCAACTGGTAATGAATTGTATTATTACTGCCAGCGATCTTAATGCTTGAAAAAGTAAAATCAGCCAAGCCACTGAGTTTGCTTTTTGCGTAATTGTATTGATTCTATAAGTAAAATTACTTGGAATGAGTCTTAAGTCTGTTACTTTTAGGCATGTAAGTAAATTCAAGATCCTGATATAATAACAGGCTTAGCTAAAAAAAAATAATCTTTTTTTTTTCTTAAATGATGCGGGTGATCTCTCCCCCAATTTCGGCCAAAATGATGCCCATTCAACACCGCGAATGGCGAGGTCAGTGGAAAAATCCCGCCAGCGGGAACCCAAGACGATCGCCAAACGTAGCGTGAGTAGGAAGAACAGCCTAGGAATCTTAGGGCGCCAAGCAACGCTCAAGCTGGACAAAAGGTGAAAGATGGGGAGAGCAAAACGGCAACCCACGGATGGTCAGCGCGGGAAGATTCAAGGTGACTTGGACATGGACAAGCCCCATTCCATAAAATAAGGGGTCAGGAAGCCGGCAATTCCTGGCATTCCCTTTTACATAGAATGTGGCTATACCACATCCACACCCAGAGCCAGAAAAAAAAAATTTAACCAGAAGAAACAAAAAAAAAATTTTTTTTTCTTAAAGAAAAGGTCAGTATGTGGTATAGCCACATTCTATGTAAAAGGGAATGCCAGGAATTGCCGGCTTCCTGACATTCCCTTTTACATAGAATGTGGCTATACCACAGAATATAAATTATATAATTATATTTTAAATGCATTAATCATTATAAATTTAAAATAGTACAATTTTATAAATAAATTATACGTTTGTAAATAGAATAGTAATAACTGTTAGATTTGTCTTGTTAAAACTTTAAAAAAATTGTTTCTGGCTTTAATATTTCAATCTAAAAATAAAAGTCTAAAATTAATTATAACTTCCTAATTTCATATTTATTTTTAATCTACATTAATTTTAATCACATAATTAATTTATTAGAAAATTTGTATTTTTTAATGCTTCATTATAATTTATTTTTTAGCTTTTTAAAAATTTTGGCTTCTTATTACTTAATAAATATGGGTTATGTTTATTTGAAATATTAAATTGTTAATTTATAAAGAATTCATTTGCATCTTTAAGTTCAATTTTCAAGAAGCATTCAATTTTTTCTAAAATTAAATTGAGTTATAAAAGTTTAAATGAAATCAAAACTTTATAGGAATACATAGGATTGTTTTAATATACTTTAAGAGTATGCGAAAAACATTTTGTAGTAAATACAAAGTCACAAAGATTTTATAAAAAAATTTTAAAAAATTGTTTTTTTAAATCTCATTTAAAATGTTCATGTAATTAAAATAAATATTTAAATATAAATTTAAATTAAAATATTAATACAGTTATAGAGTGTGTGTGCGTGGGAGTAGTTGAGTAAAATTGTATTATTCTAAGTTAATAATTTACAAAAATACTTCAAATTGTCCATAATACCCTTCAATTTTATAATACTCATTGGCTAAAAATTTATGCCTAAAAATCATAAATATTTTAAATTTAAACTAATTTGAGTAGCTCAATTTATAGGTGTTAAACAAAGATTTAAATTTCATATTAAATGTTTAGTTTAAATTACAAGTATAGTAAACACCAAAAACAGTTGTAAAAACATTTTCACTAAACTGGAAAATCGTTTTACGATAAACAATGGTAAAAAGTTATACACTAATTATTAATCATCGTTCTTAAAAGAAAAAAAAGGGATTTTTTTGAGCTTTTGTTTTAGATTATTTTTCTTAAACATAATTTCTATCATAGAATGGCGTTTAGCTCTTCGCTCCACGACACAGGTCCGAGGTTCAATAGGCAAGGTTGACAGCTTTCATTTCAGTGGGTAAAATTGAAGACCAAGTATGCTTAAAAACACAGGGGTTTTGTAAATTGACCACCTAATACTTCACAAGGATTGGTCACGCAAACGGAGATTGGCTCCGTAAGCCTTGGCCCCCTAGGGGTTGTTGCGCATTTTAAAAAAAATTTATATAAGCGTTTTTTATAAGTAAAAAAGTAACACTCTGTATGCAGTCATGAATATCTTAAATATTAAGTGCGCTTCAAATTTCTATAAATTTTGAGGTTTACGGCTTTCCTAATAATTAAGAATTTTTATCTGTGATTGAGATATCGTGCAATGTAAATTCTAAGTAGGAATCAAGACAGCGAAATCACGTTTTGTTCTTGGATTTTATTTCCATTTATATTCTTTACTAGAGCACATTGTCTTGTAAGTCCCAGTTTATTATCAGTAGGAGCAGTTATTTCTATGTCACACTTCACACCCAATCTTTTATATATGAAAATTATTACTAAATATTTCTGATCCTATCTACAAGTATTTAAAAAAAAATTAAAATAGCAAACACAAAAAAGGACATTTCAACAAGTTTACCAATTTATGAATATAAAGTTTTTACATATATAACTTGAAGAATAAGTAAATTAATCCCATTAATTGTTTTAGTAAATTCCAATAATAATTTTCAAAGATCTATTTTTTTAAAAAGTTTTTTAGATTATAATGTTCCTACATTTTTCATAGATTTTTACCTTACTCTCCTGATATACCTGGCCATAATTAAACTGACAGTGTTCTGTAGCAGATCTATTTTCGAGAATGACGCCACATTTTTTAGGAAGATTAACAAGAGTGCGAAGGATTCTAAAAAAAACATGAGTTCCAAAAGTCACCGCTAAAATGTGGCGCTGTGTTATAGAATAGAGTGTTAAACAAATGCAAATTAATACGGAAAAAATTACCTTTTATTATGCACATTTTCGGATTTGTTTAAGTGCAATATGGCAACACTTTTTAAAAAAGCTTAAAATCTGCATAAACACCGATAAAGTCTCGTGATCTGCAATATCACGTACTCTATCAAAGAAGAATTCTTTATTAAATTTCACGTTATATCCATTGACACAGTTAAGAATTTAATATCCGTATTGATTTGCAGTTGTAACACTCTATTTACTATTACACAGCTCCAAATATTCAACAGTGATTTTGGAACTAATTGTTTTTTGGCGGAATCTTTCGTCCCCCGTCTTGTTTAATCTTCCTACAAAATTTGGCGTCATTCAAATAGATCGCGCTATAGAACAGCGAGCACTGTCAGTTTAATTATGGCCACCTGGTATATTATATGTTAAAGTATTCATTTTAAATTTTTGCCTTTATAATGCTTCATTTGAATCAAGAAAAGTTCTATTTAAGTCCTGATATAAAATGTTTCTTAAATAAAATAAGTATTCAATGTATCAATTCCCTGATATCGCAAAAATATTCAAAATAATTTTCAGTAGTAATAAATTAAAATTAGAGAACACTTAAAAGATAAAGTGCAAGGCACATTTTAAAAACCAAGAATATATTTCAAGATCTAATTTTAAAAAAGGACTTTAAGATTTTTAATTCTGATTTGTTTTGTTATACTTTATGCATTACTCCTAATTTAATGCTTACTTTACGTCATTCTTCAATGTAAACCACTTTCACCCTGGTTCCTGGTTGCAGCTCTGCTCTGTGATTTGCAAATTTCACCATGTGTAAAATGCAAATTTAGCGAAGAAAACGCCAGGGACTTTAACTAAGGTATAAATACCCAGCACTAACCGCTAGTAACGCGACGGTTAGAAGTGGTTAGTTTTTGCTGATTAGAATTTAGTGTTCAAATCACTTCCAGGTCACTACTAAAGTGGAAAAAAGACCATAAGACTTATCTAACTATTTTATTTACATCAGCGGCAACGAAACAATAACCACTTCTAACCGCCGCACTACGTTTATTTATTATTATTTAGGCCCTTTTAGGATTTTTAATACTGTTTATTTATTTTTAAAAAATATATTTTAATTTTTTTTAAATTTTTAACTTTTTTGTTTTTGGCATTACACAATAGAAAAATTCCAAATATAATCTAAATTAATAAAAATTGTTTCTATGTTTATATTATTATTTAGGCCCTCTTCGGATTTTTAATGTAATTTATTTATTTTTAAACATATATTTTTTATTTTTTTCAAAATTTTTAATTTTTCGATTTTGAACACTACTATTCTATATTTTCGGCTTTTTTCGTACGGATGTCACTGGCCACAAAAATATTTTATGTTTTTCTATCCCTAAACTCTCTACTCTCTAGTTTTGTGTTATGAACTCACGAATCCACCCTTCTATCTCTTTGCTCTTTTATGTGTTTATTTTTTCGCTCGTTGTCATTTTTGTGCTTACTGACAGAAGCCTCTGGATTGAAAGACTCGGCCCATATGGTCCAGTTGCCACATCACCTTTAAAGCCTTTAACCGCCGCTCTACTAGCTGTTGGTGCTGGGTATTTATACCCGTCGGGAAAGTCCCTGGCGTCTCCTTCGCTCCTGAAATTTGCATTTCACACATAGTGAAACTTGCATATCACAGAGCAGAAGCTGCAACCATGGTGAAAGTCGTTTACATTGAAGAGTGACGCCACAAATGTATCCAATTATTCATAATTTTAAGTTTATTATTTCCATAATTGTCAACTATCCCTTTAACGTTATCATTAAATTAGGAGTATGCGTATACAGTACAATAATACACCAAAGTATACAGTTCAAATCAGTTAAAAAGTTTAAAAAAATTTTAAATGCTTATAACATATAAAGGAAGAAAGTTTAATTCCCAGACGCATCCCTCTAATATGCACCAGGAAGCTGTTTGATCCATTAACTGTTTTCCTAAAAAATCTATCAAAACAGGAACATTATGCATTAACTGATATAAACATCTTATTTGTGTGGGAGAGAGGATACACTGTTGTCGCAAAATATGAGAAATTTCTTATCCGTTAGAGGAAGTAACTTCACTGGTGAATTCGATTCAATTGAGTAGATATCAGAAATAAATTGGCACATCTGATAAACTTATCGAGAAGCAAACACGCCATAACATCATTATGGAATTGGTTAATTAATTTAGGAAAGAATTTTAGTATCAAATCTCTTATCGGAAGTTAAATTATTTTATCTAAAATTTATTAAGGAAGAATTTTTATATGAAAATTTATTTAGTTTTAAATAATTATCATATTAAATACGATAAGAAGTAACTCTATTGCTAAAATGTATTTATGCAAAACCATTGCAAGTAAAATATAACTATAAAAGATAGTCTGAATTCAGCTGTTTGTCAACTGGTAATGAATTGTATTATTACTGCCAGCGATCTTAATGCTTGAAAAAGTAAAATCAGCCAAGCCACTGAGTTTGCTTTTTGCGTAATTGTATTGATTCTATAAGTAAAATTACTTGGAATGAGTCTTAAGTCTGTTACTTTTAGGCATGTAAGTAAATTCAAGATCCTGATATAATAATAAGCTTAAGGTGACGTTCGGATCCAAAATTTTAAAATAAGGTATTGTGGAAAGTTTTCTTACTGTATTATTAGGTTATAAAACGCTAAAAAATGTGAATGTTAAAATAATTACGTGCATAATTTTTGTTAAAATTTGGCAAAAATGAATAAAGATAAATCTCTGTCGTTACGATAACACTCCTAATAAAAATGAATATGTTAAACATTTCACTTTTATTTGGACAAATATGGCATATATTAATTATGTATTCATTGAACTTAAAGAATGAAAATATTTTAATGTATAAATCAGTTATAGAACTTGAAAAGTTTGAAGCAAAAATACAAGACAAAAAAATATATTTAAAACATAAATACAAACAAGACATCTTTAAATAAATAGGTTTATAATTTGTTGGTACAGTGTATTAAATATATTAATAAAACAAACTGTTGAATTTTCATTGAATTCTAAAAATTATAACAACAGTAGTGACTGCTAAGGTGTGGCGGTATAGGAAACTCACAGTTTTTCATAATTTCAATTTAAAACTCTTATTGCATAAAAAGGAAAGACATATTTTATAATTATATAAAATTCAGAAACATATTCTTGTAATTTACTTTTAATAATACGCTAAGTATTGCTTTTTGCGCTAACGGTAAGCCCTGACTCTGCTCACTTACGGCAATTTTCACGATCCTCCAGTGGTGATTAAACAGCTGCATCTCGACTTCTAATAAATCCAGAAAAAACTAAATCTTTTAAATAAATGAATAATTTTTAGATACTTAAAAAAATGTTATTTAAATATGTTTAGTTACCTTAAACCCTTTCTTTCATTTGTAACAATTTTGAAAATTTTAATTTTTACTAGTTAGCTTTTTTCAAAAGAAGCGTAAAATTTTAAAATTTTTTTTCTTCCCCAACGCAACTAAACATGGAATTTCTTCATCCCTTGTAAAAGATTTAAGATGTATGCCTTCTTAAGTATTAATGATATTTAGAAAAGAAATACTTACAATAAAATCTCATAAGTATTTATAACATTCTTTCATGAAATATATCTGAATACATCTCTTTCTATGTCAGTTTTAGCATGTGAAAATATTCACGTCTATCATATTTTAGAAAGTTAAAAAAAAAATCGAAAACTCATAAAGACCGAAATAACCAATAAAAAGTAAAAACAAACCAAACAAAAGTAAAACAGCTGTATTACAGCTAAAAAGAAAACATTCCTCCCCCCTGCATAAAACAGAGAGAGTTTGCTTACGAGAAAGAACTGCGAAATCTTTAATAACTATATTTTATCTTAAGTTAAATGCACTCACCATAAAATTCGGCTTTTATTTTTCATTTTAAGTATTGAGCTTAAGTTTAAATACTTAAATCAAAGTAAAAACTTCATTAACCTTTTCTTTCTTTCTCTCTCCCTTATTATATATATTATATATATATATATATATATATATATATATATATATATATATATATATATATATATATATACATATATATACAAATATACATATATATACATATATATACATACATATATATATAATATATTATATATAAAATATATATATATATATATATATATATATAATATATATATATATATATATCTATACATAAATATATATAAATACACATATATATATATACATATATAACATATATATACATACACACATATATATATACATACACACGCACATATTTATACATACACATATATACACACACAACACACATAA
>CM063511.1:107112848-107117848 GCA_032207245.1 Pardosa pseudoannulata
GTCCATATTTACAAATGGTATTATCACAAAAAGAGTGACGCATATTTTCACATAAAGACATATTTTAATATAAGTTAAATACCCCTTTCTTTAACTATATAATTCAATTGTTGGTTCAGTTTTAAAAGGAAAGAATTCACCTCACAAAGAAATGATAATTATTGTCATTAAAAAACCCAATATGTATTTCAAAGAAGAAGCTCATGGGTATTAACATTCCATTACAGTAAAAATTGCCTTTTGTCTACTTAATCTCCAGGAAGTTTTCCGTAGTATTTTTTTCAGTAATAGTAAAGGCCATTACGAATTTTAAAAACTTATCATCCATCCAAACATTCTCTTTATAACAGAAACAAAGAAATCATCGCGGGTTTTGAAAATGAGACCAATATCTTTATTTTCAATGTCCATATTTACAAATGGTATTATCACAAAAAAGAGTGTCACAAGGAAAAAATCCTCACAGCGCCACACCATTTACAGGCAGGAAGCAATACTTGCAGAAATCACCGGAAAAACCTTATGATCGCCATCTTTATTTAAGCCATGAAAAAACAAATAGAAAAAAAAATCAAAATCACCGCAGATGATAAACAAGAAAAACGGAGAAGGAGGACTAGATGATGTCGTCAACAAGTTAAATAAGCCAATCACCGGAGCAGATTCTTATTGGACGTTCGGGGTGGTATATAGGAAATCAAAACATAGAGGGTGATCCATAATAAGCAAGTCTCTTTTGCCGATTGGATATGGTCGGACGAGCATAGGCTAAGCGCATATAAAAAGCTATTCAGTGAAGCTTGCAACGTTCAGTTATTTTGGGTGGGCTTTTCCGTGAAAGTTGAAGTTAGCGGGTTCTAACACACTTTCATCTTCATAACGAAACATGAAGGGGACAGTGGTCTTAGCAATTGTTGCTCTCTTAGGTAAGTCTATATATTTGATGTTTCATTTTTTATTTACTTCGAATCTTGTTTTTAACCATTGAGCTATCAAACAATTCTTAACATATTCAAAAATATAAACCTGATGATTTAAAAAAATATTTTTTTAATAATTTTAAATGATATTATAAAAATTTAAACTTATGTAATTTCACCTGAAATAGTGTATAAAACTTTGTACCTTGCTATATTTTTTCTAATAATATTAATTTTTAAAATGTAAAGTGCAAATTCAGAATGAAACATTTTCAGTTGTTTGGTTAAATAACATTTTATAAATAAAACTTTAAAGTAACTGTTGGTGAATTGAACATTAATTGTGTTATTAATTTATCAAACTAACTTTCGTATTGAATGTTTTGATAATTCCTATGAATATTAGAAATTTAATAGATATATTGTAGAAACAATATTTACCCCTAAAGTTTAAAAAAATTCAAGAATTAATTTTGCTTGCAATTTATTTCCTACAGTATGTTTATTATTACTGTGTATGAAGTTTTAAAATAGTTATAAGATACAAATCTCAAAGATAGTTTTATTTATAGTTATAAAAATTATTTAATTTAAAGTTTTTACATTTTGAAAACATGTTTTCGGGTTGCCAATATAAAAGAATTATTTGTACAGAAAAAGTAATGATATACAGAAAAAGTGAATGTTACAAAAAACAGTGAATGCAGAAAAAGTGTATGTTATTTCAAAGACATGCGATAGATGTAATATAAATTTAGCGATACATATATCTTCTTTAGATTTATGATCTTTATAAGATCTCAACTGTTTATGGTAGATAATTTCATATAAAATGACTGCTTAAAAAGTAATATTTAATAACTGTTTAACCGTGGCAGATTTCTTTTAAATTCTTTATTACCTGATTTTCCAAATAATTATGATATTTAAGTCCCATTGCTCCAAACTCATAAAACTAAAATTTATTAACTATTTGTGTAATTAATTTTGAGAAAATTTTAAATTTAAGGTTGTTGTGTGTCTGCTGATGATGATGAAGGGAGTTACCAAAGCCGACAAAAGAGAGATCAGGTAAGCTGTTTCGTCATTCAGCAATCTATTTTCTTTAAAATTTTAAAATGATAACTTGAATATAAACTGAAACATGTGTCAAGAAGAGTTAAATTGAAATTTTATAGAAATATTGCAGTAAAATAACATGAATTTTTTTGTTCAATTTCTTAATTTCTAGAGTATGACAATAAATCTCTAAAGAAGTATTTTTATACATATGTTTATAAATTTTGCTAAAAATATTGTTTCTATATTATTAAATTTTATAGAAATATTGCAGTAAAATAACATGGATTTTTTTTCTGTTGAATTTCTGAATTTCTAGAGCATGCCAATAAATCTCTATAGAAATATTTTTATACATATATTTATAAATTTTGCTAAAAATATTATTTTTTTATATATACACATTTTTAACTTATCTTCATAGAATGATTAATAAGAAATTATTAAAGATTTATGTAATGTAATTCCTAGCTTAAAATTTTAAATGGCTATAAACACTCAATATTTATTTAATATATAATTAGATTTCTTTTATAACAAATGTAATACCATAAAATGTATTCCTTTAATTGGTCAGTAATTATTTTAGTAATTTAAAGAAAAGATAAATTATGAATTATATCAGATAAAAAAACAACTATTCTTTAAGTTTTAAAAATCTTTAAATTCAGCTAGCTTAAATAATATTTTAATTTTAGAATTATTAGAAATTAGCAAATAAAGATAATTTATATCTTACAGTTATTAATCATAAGCTAAGTAAAAGCTAATTAGAAAATTTAATTAATTCATACAAACATTTTTTTTTTAATCTCTATCACTAAATCAATTACCTATAAAATCAGATAACAACAATATACCTGCACTTTTACAGAAAAAATGTAATAATATTTATTATGTGGTTTATAGTGATTTAATGAATTATGTATCATGCCTTTAAATATATTAATGCGTAGAATGTTAGAACATTAGCAATTGCTTTATAATACTTTATGTTGCTTATCTCTTAACCGTATAATAACAGTTCTAAATTGACAGTATTAAAATTTCAAAAGTACTGGATATACTAATTCATAAAGGTCTAAATAGCTGTCTTTGCATACACATAAACACACACACGCATATAAGTGTATACTTAAAATTTTATGCAGATGCTAAATTAAACAAATTATAATTTAACTAGATAAGATAAATTATTAATTTAATATCCGAATTATTTGTATAAGAGATTTTCTTTTCATGATTATTCTAGGCGTATCTGACAACCCCAGTCGTAACAACTGATTCACCTGTACCATCAACAACAATTTCAATGTCACCCCAGACATCGATTAGTGTTCATCACACAATAGTACGCAATAAACCAGCATATCCTTATCCTTATACTGAGTCTACATTGCAATCAGATGGCACTGAAGATACCAGCTACTACTATACTTATGAAGATATTTCCGAAGATGCAAGCAAGGCTCTCACCAGCACAGTCGCTACACCTATGATAAGCCTCTCCACAACAAAGGCACCAGTAAAAAGTTTTTGGAACAGTCAGAAAGCCTTACTTGATGCTAGGCGAAAAGAAAGTGCTCAAAAATTCATTCCAACATATAACAAACCTTCAAGTACACCAAAGGAGAATAAGCCCCCAATAGAATTCAAAGTTAGGGAAAAACCAAAATTTGGTCTTGCAAATAAAAACAAGGCAACTTTCACGACAACGAAAAAGCCTGAAATTACGACAACTACCAGAGCAGTAGAAGTGAGCACAAGTAACAAAGTTGTTAAATCAGACAATCAGCTCAATTTACCCATTCAGAAATTATCAGAAAAAGATTTACTTAAGGTTCTTAAAAATAATAATATCTTTCCTAACCAAATAATCGGGCGAGTTGGTGATATTCCCGTCCAAAACAATCTTGCGTCTCAACTCCAATCTCCCTTAAGAGCCCAAAGTACAAATATAAATAGTTTTGGTACATCTAGACCAACTAAATTTGATGAATCCTTGCGAAATGTTCAATTTGTGGATAATGTTAGGTCACAAGCAGGTGTTACCAATTCACAGAATAACCAAGCTAATCTGTTAAACAGTGCTTTGTTGAGCAACCTGAAATCCCAACCGCTAATAAATCTTAATCAGCAACGCTCTGCACCCTTAAATTTGAACCAGCAAGCTGCGTCAAATACCCAACCCCTCTTAAACTTCAATCAAAAGCAACAACCACTGACTAATTTGAATCAACCAAATGGAAATGCTTTTATAACAGCAAGTGCTCCTCTAGGTACATCTGGTAGGACTGCTGAAATCAACTTACCTTCAGCATCTACTCTTCTACAAAGACTAGGAGCTTTAGGGATTGGAGGAAACGGGGGTAACAATGCATTAGGTGGTGTTATAGGTAGAGATGGAGGAGGATACGGTGGTGCAGGAGGTAACAATGGATTTACCCTTAACTTAGGGCCAGTTCCTGACCCCCTAACATTTTTCCTTAGACTCCTGTCTCTTATTCCTAGGCCTCTATTAGATCTTAATGGAAGGCTATTTTTTGGCATCG
Source organism: Pardosa pseudoannulata (assembly GCA_032207245.1). Classification (NCBI taxonomy): domain Eukaryota; kingdom Metazoa; phylum Arthropoda; class Arachnida; order Araneae; family Lycosidae; genus Pardosa; species Pardosa pseudoannulata. The sequence goes on from CM063511.1 coordinate 107,117,380, forward strand.
AACTAGGCAAAAATGCTGGTCTAGTATCAGGTACACAAGGAGGAGCTAAACCTTATAATGGTTAAGTTTATTTGAATTAACATGACTTAGCTTTACTGTGATTCCTGAAAATACAGGTAAAATTAGCAACAGGGTGATACTATAGAGTAAGAACTGTAATTTCAGAATGAAATTAAATAAGAAGAGAATTCATAAGTATGAATGCATTTCATATTTAAGAAACGTTGTAACAAAGATTTGCCTAGCTAATGAGGAAATTCCTTAAATGCTTTCGTTAAGTTTCAAGTAGTTACAAGTTAAAGCATGCTAAACTTAACTTTCTTAGATGAAAGTATATAGCATATTTAATTGTTATTACTTTTAACAACCGAGCCAAATACTGCAATATTTTTCTCGTGCAATTTGTAATATATTATTCCAAATTAGTTTAATACTTAGTTTCATTCATTTTGATAAAATTTTGCATGAT
>CM063511.1:107122848-107167848 GCA_032207245.1 Pardosa pseudoannulata
TTAATTCATTACTTTATCTAAAAAATAATATTTTGAAAAAATCCAGAACACTATATTAATTTTAAAAACTGCTTTTGATTCGAAAAGAGTAAAATTTTTTTAATAAAAAATTACCTTTTTAAAAAATCCAGAACATTATAATTTTATTTTCAAAATTGCTTTTGATTTAAAAATGATAATATTTATTTAATAAAAAATTATCTTTTGAAAAAATCCTGAACATTATAATTTTATTTTTAAAACGACTTTTGATTCAAAACGGGTAAAATTTATTTAATAAAAAAAATGATCTTTTGAAAAATTCAGAACATTATAATCTTATTTTTAAAACTGCTATCAATTCAGAGTGAGTAAAATTTATTTTGTTAAAAAATGATCGTTTGAACAATTCCAGAACATTATAATATTATTTTTAAATCTGCTTTTAATTCAAAATGGGTAAAATTTATTTTGTTAAAAATAGATCATTTAAAAAATCCTGACCATTATAATTTTGTTTTTAAAACTGCTTTTCATTCAAAACGAGTTAAATTATTTCAAATTTCAACCATATAAGGGAAAATGTTGTGTATTAAAAATTAAAGGAATCAAGTACATTTTATTTGAAAATTAACAAAGCAAACTTATGAAATGTAAACTAAGGCTTTAAAAATTTATACACTTTATATACACCCTCTTCCTGCACTTAACCTCTTATGAAGCTCTAATTTAAATATAAAAAATAGTTTTAAACAATTTTTCAACAAAAGTATATCTTGTGTTACATATATGATATACATCTAGGGCTAATTTCTGTTTTGAAATATATTTTACTTTCCGATAATTTTTGGTTGTAAAACTTGAAATTTTGAGATCCTTTACCGAAGAAATGAATAAAGAAATAAAGCAATTTATTTATGTCTTAATTTATTTATGTCATGAATTTTGTCTCCGTGCTAAAAGATTTTTTAAAGGCTATTCATAACAGTACAAAATTTTAATATAAGCATAAAATTTATTATTTCGATTCACTCTATATCTTGTTTATTTTTTTCCTTTTATATACATTCGTATGCCTATACATGCCTATTAAAAATCTCCTGGAATTTTATTTAGACCATTTATACAATTATCTTACTGTAACACTAGGTGGGGTATTCCCCCCTTATGGAAAGTCATCAAGTTGCTGTAAGAACCAATTTCTAATCTCATCTTGTACTTCTTAGACGTAGAGATGTTTCCACATAAATGTTTTTTATTTCTACAAACACATAAAAATCACAGAGAAGCAGATCAGGACTGTTAGGGGAGGATGGTTCAGAACTTTCCATCGAAATTGTAGCCTACAGAAAGGTATTTGACTGTGAAAATTCCTTCCTCTACATCCTTCTGCTGTAAAAACTATGCTTCGTAATTCCTATTTTGATGTTTCGTCTCCAAAATGTGAATGGGAAATACATTTCAGATTGCAAGTTTACAAAACTTTACAAAGTTATAAAATGTTCTTTTATGAAAAAACTCGGCTCATTAATTATTGAATGCACCTCATAATTTTGGAATTTTTTAACCGATTACCATAATGCTTATAATCCTTGTTTTAATTAGAAATGTATCCTTGTATATACACTTCAAATAAAAACATGTTTCTTATTCAGCTAATGCATAAAAAATAAAAAGTAATACATAAAAAATAATACCCAAACCTTATACTTTTCTTTATTATTCAATAAGTAAATAGCTTTATTGCAGGTATCATTATGTACTGTGCATTTTGGAAAGCTCATAACACAGGAAATATCAGCGATGGTATTCAGAACAGTGTTTGAATAATATTTTTGCATTGTTCATCTGCAATTTTCGAATTAGGTTTTATTGCATAATAAAAAGCAAAAGAGTGAAAACCAATAATCTGATCAAAAGCTTCCTCGTCAGTGACTGAAAATGAATATCACGAATGCAATGCCAAGTGATAGCAAACACATGTCCTGACACACGAAATTTGGCCCACATTACTGAATTTCCGCAAAATTTTACTCCAGCTTCCTCTCCATGATTTCATATTAAAAGATTGTTCCACATCAATGAGCTGTGAAAAAGATGATAACTTCACCGTGTCAAGGAATATCATTATCCTCCATTTTGTTTCTGATATAATAGTAAGAAAAAACTGAGAATTCTATAGAAGTTATAAGCTTAGTAACAATGAAAAAATTAATGGAAAATTTCATGGATAAATATTATAATATGTAATCACACGATAAAATTATTTTCTGGTACCATACAAAATTTATAGTCCTAGTATTTATTTATTAAAGATTAAAAATGCATTAAATTTGTAGATATATAAAGCATTAATGCATCTATTAAAGATGCATTAATGCTTTAAATTTCTAGGAAAAAATGGGAAAAATGGGATGAAATAAAATAAATGTTCTAGTTGAAATATGAATTGCTGTGATATATAAATGTACATTGCCTGAATTGAATTTAAAATTCCTTGAAGAAACAAAATGTCGGCAAAGAGGTTTCGTTTTTTACTTTTTTTGGAGAATTAGAAAATTACTGAAGAATATCATCTATTAATTTGAATGTTATTAATTTCTTAGACTCTTTTCGGAATAATTAATTTTCCAAAGATGAAATTCATAATTGCTTATGATGTCACTTTCTAAGATAAGCAAAAACCAAACGTGAAGTATAGTTTAAATTTATTTACGACTATGAAATTCTGTGGGTAGTCGTTATAGAGCTTCGCTAAAAAAGTGCAAGTCATTTCATAAGGATATAATTTTTTTACAAACATTGGTAAACATTGTTTACAAACATTGAAAGTAATTAAGGAAGAAATAAACTTCAGGTAAATAACTGTTAAATGCACAGAAAGCTTTTAGACACTTTCCATCAATTTTTCTACCAAGTTTAGAAAAATATAAAGAGCAATTGAAAATTGCGATATATAGTAAACACATTTAAGGAGCAAGAGAAAATCTAAAAGAAAAATTTTTAAATTTTACAAAGTCTTCACATGCAATGAAAAAAAAGGCAAGTACAAAAATTTATCATTAAAATAAAATCCTGCAAATCGAACTAAGTCATCCACAAGACGCAAAGTCTCAAATTTTTTAAAAATTAACTTCCAAGTTTAGAAAAACCAAAAAAACAATAGAAAAATATAAAATATGGCAAACAAAATTAAAGAATGAAAACAATCTTAAAATAAGATTGGAAAGTAAAACATATAAATGCAATGATAAAGATGAAAGTATGTACATTTATCTTAATATTAATTTCTTTTTTTTTAAAATAAGTGTATTAAAATAAAATAAGATGCAAAGTTTCCAATCTCCCACAAACTAATTTCAAGTTTAGAAAAAAATGTAAAAACAATAGATATGTGTAAAATGTGGCAAACAGAATTAAGGATTGTAAAAGATCTTTAAAGGTTTCAAATTAAGAGATATAAATGCAATGAGAAAGATACACATTTTAAGATAAACACATTTATTTTAATATTAATTTCTTTTTTTAATTTAGAGTATTAAAATAAGTCCTCCTTAAGATGCAAAGTTTCAAATCTCCCACAAACTAATATCCAAGTTTAGAAAAAAATATAGAAACAATAGATAGGTATAAAATATGGCAAACAGAATTAAAGATTGTAAAAGATCTTAAAAAATTTCAAAGTAAAAGATATAAATGCAATGAGAAAGATGCAAATAAACACATTTATCTTAATATTAATTTCTATTTTTAATTTAGAGTATTAAAATAAGTTCTCCTTAAGATGCAAAGTTTCAAATCTCCCACAAACTAATTTCCAAGTTTAGGAAAAAATATAAAAACAATAGATAGGTATAAAATATGGCAAACAAAATTAAGGATTGTAAAAGATCTTAAAAGATTTCAAAGTAAAAGATATAAATACAATGAGAAAGATGCAAATATACACAATTATCTTAATATTAACTTCTTATTTAATTTAGAGTATTAAAATAAGTCCTCCTTAAGATGCAAAGTTTCAAATCTCCCACAAACTAATTTCTAAGTTTAGAAATATATATATATATATATATATATATATATATATATATATATATATATATATATATATAAACAATAGTATGTATAAAATATCGCAAATAGAATTGAAGATTGAAAAAGATCTTAAAAGATAAGATACTAAAAGATATAAATGCAATGAGAAAGATGCAAATATACACATTTATCTTAATATTAGTTTTTTAGAAAAAAATATATAAAAACAATAGTTATGTATAAAATATGGCAAACATAATTAAGGATTGTAAAAGATCTTAAAAGATTTCAAATTAAGAGATATAAATACAATGAGAAAGATGCAAATATACATATTTATTTTAATATTGAATTTTTTTTAATTTAGAGTGTTAAAATAAGCCCTCTTTAAGATGCAAAGTCTTAAGTAAAAAACTAATTTCCAAATTTAGAAAGCATATATAAATATAGATAAGTATAAAATAGGGAAAACATAATTAAGAATTAAAAAAGATCTTAAAAGATTTGAAAGTAAAAGCTATAAATGCAATGAAAAAGATGCAAATGTATATTATTTTATCACTAAAATTAATTTATTTTTTAATGAAGAGAATATACTAAGACATCCGCAAGATGCAACAAAGATTCAAAACATTTAAAAAATTAAGTGTAAAAAAGATTTGCATTAAGCTTATAAAAACACGTATCCAATTTTAATTTCCTCGGCACGTGTAGCAGTTTTTCTCGCAATGAAAAAAATACCATCACACCATCACAAATACATCCTCACCAGTTTAATTTTATTTTTTTCTCCAAAACAATTGGATAAGATTGGGAAAAGAATGCGGAATATTACGTTGAAACTATGTATCAATTTGTTAATCCTTAAGGCACTTATTTCGATTGAAATGACAAATAGAGAAATATTTCGGGTATTTTGACAGCTTAGGAATTTGCATGAGTGATGTCTTGCTACAGTACATATTTTTGCTGCTTTCATTCAGATTTAGAGCTTAGATTTTCATGTTTCTTTGTGAGGGAAATAAACGAGGGTGTAAAAAAAATACAGTGGACTTCTCCGCTTATTGTCATCGCGGTTATCAATCGCTTATTGTTATCAAAACCACTTGGTGACGGTTTTCTCTGTATGTGATCGTTACATTGGTTAATATTATCAGTTTCCAAACCTCATTTTAACTGGCAAAGGAATATTCACAATATATTCAGAAGGAACCCGTTCTTTTTTTTCCCTTCACTGTTTCAATTTCCAAGAATTCTCCTCTTCAAACTAAGAAAATGGGGACTGAACAAAAAAGGGGGCAATTACACGTTCCTGGAATTTTTCAGAAATACGTACACCCTGCTGGTGGTCGATGGTTTTCAGATAAGCAGAAAGCAACACATTATTATTGGAACTGAGAAGGAGCGTATTCACATTCTATGTCTTGCAAGCTAACATGCAGCTTGTTTGTATGGAAGTCAGAAAGCGAAATGATTTAACATTAAAACAAAAGATCAAAATTTTAAAATGTTAAAACAAAGCAAACGATCAAACAAAACATTAAAACAAAAGATCAGAATTTTAAATTGTTATGACCGGTTGATTATGGTTTCGAAAAATTTATCAATGATCTTCTTAGAAAAAATTTGTAGACAGTCAACAATTGATCAATTTTTTAGATTATGTATACAATTCTTATTTTTGAAAGGATAATATATACAGTACATAAATATAAGGTGAGTTTTTTAATTTCGTTTTGAAATTTAGTATGTGTGAGTTAAAGGGGGGGGGGTAAGTTTATCTAATTTTAAATATCGTTTATTGTTATCAATCGTCTATTGTTAACAAAATCGCGGTGTCCTAAACTAATCACATTAAGCGGAGTCCACTGTAATAAAGGAAAACCGCTAAGTGTCTCCTATGTGTTATGAAGTCAAAGATAACTTACGTTATTTGCTAAGATTAGATAAAAAGAAGATCATAATCTGTCAAGAATCAAGAGTTTTAATTATAAAATTTCTTTATTTTTACTTCCATGTACGAAGTAAACACATTATAGTAATCACGAAAAATTACTATTTTTCATGTTTTGATGAAAATACCCATTTTAACCATACCGGACTCAAATTTGACTACTGACGACTTCATATTTGTGTATAAGTAGAACGAAACGTTAATTATAAAAATTTATGTATGCATTTTAACTATCACTGAGGGCATTGTGACTAGTTTCGTCATGACGTTTGTATGTACGTATGTATCTCGCTTAACATTGTAACGATTAGTCATAGAATGATGAAATTTTATATTGATGATTGCTTTAACATCTAAATGTACATCTTCTTATTTGATTGCAATAATTACTTTATATAACGAACAGTTTCAATATAGTTTTCAATATAAAATCTTGCAAATTAAATTAAGCCATCTTCAAGACGCAAAGTTTCAAATCTCTCAAAAAACGAATTTTTAAATTTAGAAAAATATAAAACACTAGATAAGTATAAAACATGGCAAACAAAATTGAGCAGTTGAAGAAGATCTAAAAAATTTGAAATTAAAAGCTATAAATTCAATGAAAAAGATGGAAGTGTATAAATTTATCATTAAAATGAATATTCACTGCTAGACTCAAAAAGGTTTATCCGGAAGAATTTTGGAAATTTATTTCAGAACATTTTTGACATTTAATTGCATACTTCCATTTTTTATTGCAATCCACACTTTTTATAAATACAAACATTAATGCAACCAATAACCCCCAATTAGCCTCTGAAAGAACTTCATTTTTATCTCCTTTGATTAAAATCCCACGACAATTTAAGTATATAGCTATCAATATCTTCTTTTTCGTGTTCGGAACAAAACTGTAAACAAAATCCTCGAAAATATAATTCCACTGACACTCTTCTTTATATATATGTAATAATATCAATATCTAAACCTCTAAAACCTATCCAAATCCATCCCTTTTCCCCATTCATTATTCTAAATCTCAATTTCTACTCTTTATGTTAATCCTATTTTCCCAGCCATCAAATTCGAACGAGGAAGTTTTTCATTCCTTCAGCCGAACCTCAAAATTCTTTCTCTGCATTCTCAAAGCTAAAAATGGTATTGCTGGGATTTTAATAAAGTAAATTATTCTCCCAGGAAAAATCTGTCACGATCAGCAATAAAAGTCGTCCTGAACACAACACTTTGGCTGATGTCTGTAGTCAAAACTCATTCTCTTTAAGAAATTAATGGTTGTCTCAGCATTTTTCCAACAGACTTAAACACCAAGTATCACTTGGTTCTCTCTAGCTCAAAGTTGGTATTGCGAGATCTCCACAGAGAGCTTTCTGACACTATACAGTTTCTCTGGATTTTGTCCTAATTTTGATGAGATTAAATAAAAATTACGTTCGGCCACAACGAGTGATGCATGCATTCATGTCCAAGTTCTCCATTAATACCTCAGAGGGTAGCAGGCCAAGTCTTTTGATTGGTTCCTACTTCAAAATTATGAGGAGACACTTAAACGAAGTCATTCTTTAACCTTAATGGTGCTCATTAAAACGAGAAGTAGAACCCTTCGCCTTAATACGAGCAACCTGCGGCTAAATTATGCTTGGTTTGACCAAGTGGCATATGTCAACAACAACAATGTATTCATGACAGAAGTTTAAAGGAACTCTTTGCAGCCCAGTATGCCCAGGCTGAGAAAAATAATAGGGGCAATTCAAAGGGATTTTCCCTTATAAATATGGGTCCGGTTGGTCTATCATTACATATATAAAGATTAGAAATGTAATTTTTTAAGTAACCACTGTAAGTCTACGTGTGTTATTCCTAAAATTTTACTCCTTTTGAACAACAAACACTTTAATAACTTTCCACTCATGTATCATTCCAAGGAAAGTGTACAGTAATAAACCTATACAAACGCAGAAGCTAGGAAGAGCATTTAGGTACTAGCTCGTAAAGTTATATTTAAAAAGGAAACCACATTTTACTGTAACGATACAGCATCCTCCATTATGTAGAGAGTATTGTTCTCTAACGAGAGAAGGGACATATTTATGACCGAATATATTTAATCTTATTTATTAGTCCAGATACTTGTTTTAAAAAACATATGACGTGAAATCCACGACTCAAAATTAGAAAGTTAAATTAGTGGTTTAAGTTTAGAGCAATAAAGAGTGAAGAAAAAGCCTTTGTCTTCAAGGATATTTTATAATGATACTGTATTTAGAATGAATTTTTAAGCAATAAAAAGTGTTTATTTTTGTACAGGGAAATTGAATCCCTTGCATAATGATATTTTTGTTTCTCCTAGCATAATACTGAAAGAAATAAGTCAATGTGGTTTATTAATAAATAATTAATATAGGGATATAAAATTGTATAGTGTTTTTATTAACATACAATTGATACAGTGATTATATTCCTTTTAGTAGTTACATTTTACCTGAAAATTAGATTTTAGAAATATTTAAGTTGCATTTTATTTTCCAATGATATTTTTTTACAATGATACTGTATTTAGAATGAATTTTTAAGCAATAAAAAGTGTTTATTTTTGTACAGGGAAGTTGATGTCCTTGTATAATTCTATTTTTGTTTCTTCTCGCATAGTACTGAAAGAAATAAGTCAGTGTGGTTTATTGATAAATAATTAATATAGTGATATAAAATTGTAGAGTGTTTTTATTCCTGCTTATTTTAGTATTTACATTTTACCTGAATATTAGATTTTATAAATATTTAAGTTACATTTTATTTCTCAATGATATTTTATAATGATACTGTATTTAAAAAGAATTTCTTTTCTTTTTTTTGCAATGAAATGGCTTTTTTACAGGGAAATTGAATCCCTTGCATAATGATATTTTTGTTTCTCCTAGCATAATACTGAAAGAAATAAGTCAATGTGGTTTATTAATAAATAATTAATATAGGGATATAAAATTGTATAGTGTTTTTATTCCCGCTTCTTTTAGTATTTACATTTTACCTGAAAATTAGATTTTAGAAATATTTAAGTTACATATTTTTTTATTCCTGTAACTAACATTGTACGGCTTTGATATAGGACCCCACTGCCAATTTATTTATTTACTTATTTTATTTTTATTTTTTGCATTTTTCTAGAAGATTTTCAAGGATGTTAACTGGTTAAAATTAAAAATTCACTTGTAAGTTTATCTATATTTTCTTAATCTTTCAAAGCTCAAGCTAATTTCCTGCTTTTATGATTTTAAATTTATGATTCACAAAATTATATTTCTGTATAAGTCATATGATATTAACTATACAGCGTTTAATTAAGCAACATAAAAGTCATCAATGGTTTTCTAGGTAAAAGATCTTTTGTTATGATAATTGAATTCAAGTCACTTCTTTATATATTAGACACATTAGTAACATAAATATAAAAAATAAAATTTAAAATATACCTCATTAATATTCAAGAGAAAATATCAAACAGTAGTAACCTGATATAAGTTGTATTTTTGTAATATATTTAGAGAGCAAGAAAACTTACAGAGATAATTTATCTAGACAAGAAGTAGCATGCTATGCATCAGCAAATATAGTAAGTTAAAGAGTATTCAAGCAAGAAAAAGCAGCTTACAAAGAAAGATTTTTTTCTAAGAAATATTATTAAAAAAATAAAACATATATGTCATTCGTTCACAGAGCCAAATGATGGCTGACTTTGTATGGCGCTGCTATTCGGTACGGGAGTCTGCATATTTGAATTCCGCTGCGGACATAGATGTTCGTATCCATTCAGAGTCAGTTATGAGCAGTAGGACTTAGTCTTGTTAGCTCTCATGTAGCAAAACAGATTATAACCAAACTGTTTCGTTCCAAACGAAAAATAACTATTCGTTCACATGATTCTTAACAAAATAGAAATATAATACTTTATTAATGATACTTATTGGATAACTTAAACTCCAGAAAAATGATTGTAGTGCAACGTGCTATTAACTATTTTTAAAGATATTTGAAACATGTTTTCCTGTCAGTCCCAATAGTTATTTTTAAAAATGTTTCAAAATGTTTCACCAAACTGTGTTCAATTTCTGTGTGCATATTTAGAGGGAAATGAACTTCAAAGTTAAAATGAAAATAGAAAGACATTGACAGAGACACAAATATCTTAATCTGTGTACCTTTGTGGAATAATAATTTTTGTTTCATTTTTACCCTTTAAACTCTCTTTCAAAACGAATCGGTTTGAATTTATCCCTCTTCTACTTATTTCTTTCCTGGTTCAATTTAAAACCAAAACAATTTAGTATAAAATGCAAATTCAACGTTAGCAAGAAAGAAATGAAGAGAAAATGTATGCAGACAGTGTTGAGTTGCTTCGAGCGAGCAACAATCTCAATGCAAGAACACTCATTGGCTTGTAATAGAAGGATGAATGTTTTTAATAGAGTTAGAAATACTAATATGCAAGGTATATGGCTGTTCTGCAATGACAGAAATTTTAAACCGAGTATCATGAAGGTTGGAGGGCTCTTAAAAAAAAGCTAACTTGGAGTGAAACCAAAGTTTGTCGACCTTATTGGAATGGAACAAATTACACCATAAAAAATCAAATTCGGAATAATTTTAAGAAATTTATAATCCAACGCCCAAAGAACATATAGATATTCAAGAAGCTTGTAATTATTGAAATGCAAATTACAGAATCTATTAATTGCAGACATGATAAAGAATGATATAGCGCATTAAATTCCAAAAAAAATATGGATGAAGATAGAATATTTCTGCCATTATATATCTTCAGCAAGAATTCAGGCAGAAATTGAGAGAATAAAGAACGCATACAACTGTTTTGTTGCTTCAGGCGAGCAGCACTCTAAGTGCTAAAGCACTCAGCGGTTTGTACACATTTAAAGTTTTTACTCAAAATTATTATGGTTTAGAAATACTTTCTTCACTTTTAATACCTGTCTCTGTTCTACATGATAAATACATGTATGAATCAACATCAAAAGGTATAACGTGTGCAAAGAATGTGGTTGTTTCCCAAATACATACAAACTGTTTTGTGGAGTATACAACACGACCAAAAAGATTAATTTTCTTGAAACTTAACTTATCTATTTCAATTTTTACTTGAGGTAAAACCTCGTTATATTCTAAAACCACTTGAAGTTTTATACAATCAGTTTACTACAGCTAAATAAATTTCATTTCGTTCATAAGGTGATAATGAATATTTTTAGAAAAGTCGTAAAGAATTTATGCTCTATAGTTGTCGAGCCTCGCGCGTCCCCGGCTGCACTTTCTGATGTCTGCACGCCTCGTTTCTATACCTGCTAGCCGATTGTTACTGGAGCAGGTATCTTGGGTTCGCTGATTTGCTTAACTGGCCGACAATTAAATACTAAAACGATTAAATCCTTGACTAAAGATTTATTTACAAATTCTGTTAAGACATATGTACATTCAACATCTTACGCCTAAACATGATTGAAATCAGACCTAGAAAAAAATTGTGCCGAGCGGAAAACACCTCTCTCGGTCTCAGCTCCTTTCAGAAGAATGTCTGTTCCGAGCGGGGATCTCCCCACTCCTCTTCGCGACGGCCGGCGTGGAATCCTCCCCCTCTTGGTCAAGCTTTCGCCTCCCTGGGAAAAACGTCCTTCTCCGCAGCTGATTCGCCCATGGGCGGCATCCCTTACCCCCTCCTGTTGACCTTTCACATCCCTGGGACAGGCCCTGTCTATCCTCTCTCGAGGTGTCAGTCTTAAACCACCGTAAAAAAAAGTAATAATGCAAAAACACGAAATTGAGGCAGAAAGATATAAAAATTAAGAGCAAAGTGCTTTTATAGCTACAAGAAGAATCTGTATCAATATGCAAACGATCAAAACTCAGAGACCGGAGTAGATGAATGTACTTAAGTCAATCGGTCACCAGATGAGGAGAGGAGTAGAATGAAACGCAAACAAAGTTGAGCGTAGCTAAGAAACGGGGAGAAATGTTATACCTGAAGGCGAAATGTCTTGGTGGTGTGGGTGATTGGCACTGATATATTTAAATTGTTTGTTCTAGCAGGAGTTTGTAAGGAAAATGGAGAAAAAAGGAATTAGCTTTCAAAACCGCTGTTGTCGGGTAAAAAAAAAAGATTGAATAAATTTGAACCTTGTGAAAAAAGTTAACATTACTAGGTAAATAAACTCAATTAAAAACCATAGTTTAAACTCACAAATACAGTCTACCACGCTTAATTCCACTGCGCTCCATATTCGAATGGTAACCCTCAATTAGAAAACATAATTAACAAATCACAAGCACAGTCTACTATGCTCATATTCACTTCGATTCGTAAATGGTCACCGTTCGCCCTAACATTGCTTTCGCCAGAGTTTTGTTCGTTCTCACAATGGTAAATCAACCCAGTCGTACTTCGAAACATGAAACTGCATTTGTTTTTACGTTGTTTTATTTGTCAGTTACATTAGTTTTGCACCATTAGCTTTTAGTTTTCCAGTGAAGACACATTGTGTCCAGATATTTAGTAGTTTCAATAAATTCATTCACATCCAAAGAAATAATTTACGATTATATTTGTTTACTTCTAAAAAAACTAGGCAAAATATAGTTATACAACTAAAGCAAAATAAGTTAAAACACACAATAAAATAATTATTTATTCTGAAATACATTAGGAAGACAACTTATGGCCTGTTAATAAATTTTGTGTAGCCTGATGACCACTTGAAAAAGTTATATATTTTGTATTTTGTGCATAACAAGCAAGACATTTTTTCCATGTGTATAGAAAAAGAATAAATTGTATGAAAGTTTTAATTTTAAAAACTATAATACTTTTGGTAAAACTTCAAGCACGTATGGTTGAAATTATGTTCTTACCTATATAATATATGGCTAAAGATACATTGCATTGCTTATATTGTTTTAATTGTTCATAACCCCGTTAGTAAATTAATGTACGATCTGAAAGTTTTCATTTCTCTTCTAGCCATTTTTGATAGGTAAGATTTTAAAGCTCTACTGTAGTTCAATAGCTACATATGTTTGGTGGTCATCACATTAAGAGATAAAAAGAATAATTTGAGTACTGATTTCAATATTTATATCACCGAGCTGTTAAAATAAATAAATATTTCTTCTTAACTATGACATTCACTCTTTACATAATGTGGATATAGATTTGTAGAGAAGAGATTTTAAAAACTATAATACTTTTGGTAAAACCTCAAACACGTATGGTTAAAATTATGTTCGTACCTATATAATATATGGTTAAAGATACATTGCATTGCTTATATTGCTTTAATTGTTTATAACCCCGTTAGTAAATTAATGTAAGATTTGAAAGTTTTCATTTCTCTTCTAGTCATTTTTGATAGGTAAGATTTTAAAACTGTACTGTAGTTCAATAGCTATATTTGTTTGCTAATCATCACATTAAAAGGTAGAAAGAATAATTTGAGTATTGATTTCAATATTTATATTCACGAGCTGTTAAACTAAATAAATATTTCTTCTTAACTATCACATTTATTCTTTACATATTGTGGATATAGATTTGTAGAGAAGTAACACTATACTTACCACTCCTTTTCTCGCAAAACGTTTCTAGGAAATTAGTTCAGATTGTTTCCAATGTTTGTTCACACAAAGTAACCCTCCATATTCATTTGATGCCCACGTCTAATTTACACAGGGATTATTCAGTAAGTGAAAACTAGATTTATACAGAAAACATCTTATCTCTAATTGGTACTATACGAGTAACAATATTAACAATGTTCAATGCACAATAATATTATAACAGTCTTAAATACAAATTTTCAACCTACTACTGTTAATCATTATTGATTATACCAGATACATACATATATACATATACACATATATACATATACACATATGTTTGTTCGCAGAAAGTAACCCTCCATATTCATTTGATGCCCACGTCTACTTTACACAGGGATTATTCAGTAAATGAAAACTAGATTTATACAAAAAACATCTTATCTCTAATTGGTACTATACGAGTAACAATATTAACAATGCTCAATGCATAGTAATATTATAACAGTCTTAAATACAAATTTTCAACCTACTACGGTTAATCATTATTGATTATACCAGATACATACTTATATACATATAGACGTCACAACGAAACTAATCAACATTTGTTTAGGAATAATATTATAAATATTTTTAGTTTAAAAATTAAAGTTTCTTTGTATAAATGTACATATATAATACTGAAATATGTCAAAAACTGATTCAAGCAAATAATTAGGTAGTTTCGTTGAAATCTGGTTACTGATATTTTTTGCAGTTAAGATATTTCCTATATTCTTGGTTTGACATCAGAACAGGGTAACTTCGCCAATTTGGCGATAAAGCGCTAATCACGGGATCTTAGTTTTTTCTCTTGATCTCGTACCTGTATTTCGATTTATATTTGGTATTCGGCTTTCTGTGTATAGCATAAAGGACTATACACAGCGTGTTTTTAAGCCGCTGCCTTCAAACAATTAACAGAAACTCACAAACTCAAGTAATAACATGCTTACAACATGCTTTCTACCTCGGAGCTGGCGTCAGCGCCCTCTACCGTCTGAAGCAATTATTCAACACTACTCGTTAATAATAGTTTCTCCTGTGTTTATCATACAATCACTTTTAAAGTGTGTAAACTCTATTTTTGGAAATGATCACAAAATTTAATCGCATTATGGTACTACGAAGATGTTTCCATACCTACGGCTGGTAGACTCTACGAAAATAGCTTGCCTTTAATCACGTAACAGTGTACAATATTGGGCTAAACCGAATGAACCAAAATCCTAACATAATAAAATGAAAGTTGTTCTATAAAAACAGGTGATGAATTTAAATAAAATTCATAAAAATAGCACTAATTCAAATTAAACAAATTAATGAATTATGAAAAAATTTAAGGAGATAGCATATAATTAGAGAAGATTAAAGTCTTCAAAATATAATTTTCGGATAATTTTTATTAATTCTATTTTTATTAAACACAATTAATTAATTTCAAAAGAACATGAATTGAAAACAAAGAACGCGATGAGCTTCACAAAAGTTTTGACAAATGCATGACTTTCCTGCACTTTCTGGATGAAAATAGATCTGAAAGAATATTACTGAAACATAGCATAGTGGGATAAATAACGTATGTTAATCCCGCCATCGCCTCAAAACCAGGTAAATTTTAAATGCAATGTCTTTCTGCAACGTCTGCAGACCATAAAATCTCTCCGTAGGAAAGTAGCCTAAGCATGTAAAACAATAAACCTGAATATAAAAAGGGCAAAAAATCAAAACACACATCCAGATTTATCTGAGAACTACTCTTAAATCGAATAGCCTGCATCCATTTCTCCTTTTTCACGATGTTTAATCTTTGTTTGAGGATCATAAAAAGAATAGATAATGTAATAGTACTTTTATGAACCTTGTTATGCTGTTGATTCCAATCTCTGCTTATTAACTTCAGTATCATTTTTAATTCACGCCTGGCAAAGTAAAATAATCACAGTTAAAAAGGGATATTTGTGAGGGTTTATAGTTTTTAAAGGTTATTTAACGTAATCTCACAAATTTTGTCAACAGTTTGCTGCGTACAATGGCCGTTAGGGAACTGACTTTCGGTAGCGGAGCTCGTGGGTTCGAATCTCACTGTGGCTTGAATGTTTGAAGCCATTCAGAATCGTATTTAAGTAATAAGTTCAGGTGTCATTAGCCCTCGTAAAATAATCACAGTCTAGAACGGGTTTTTGTGATGGCTTATAGTTTTTAAGATTATTTAACGTTATCTCACAAAATTTACCGACACTTTGCTGCCAAACAATGGCCGAATGGATAGGTAACTGGATTTCGGTAGCGGAGCTCGTGGGTTTGAATCCCACTGTGGCTTGAATGTTTGTAGCCGTTCAGAATCGATTTTAAGCAATAAGTTCTGGTGCCATTAGCCCTCGTAAAATAATCACAGTTTAGAACGGGTTTTGCGATGGCTAATAGTTTTTAGGAGCTGTTGGCTTTGTAAACTGTTAAAATATTAAGTTTCCATAAATGTAAATGCCCGCTTTCTCAGTGGTGTTGGTTAATTAAGAAAATGTATATAATTCTATTACAATGGCGCAATCTACATCCATTAAAGTCGCCTAAATAGCAAGGGATACAACGTTGTTGGGATGAAATACCTTCGTGTTTTAGTAAACATCGCCAATAATTTCACCAAATTTGCCAAGAGGCACCCTATTCTTCAGTAGTACACTGATTTTTAATAATTTGGAGCTGTAGAGTTTGTAAACTGTTAAGGGAATAATTGCCCATAAATATAAATGTCCGGCGTTCTAGTTGTTTTCTTTAATTAAGTAAGAGTATCTAATTCTATTACGATGGCGCACTGTAAATTAATTAAAGTCGCCAGAAAAATCAGAAATACAATGTTTGGATGGATTACCTATGTTTTAGTAAACATCGCCAATAATTTCACCAAATTTGCCAAGGGGCACCCTATTCTTCAGTACCCTATTTATATATCTATATATAACCGGAAGTAAAGGGACAATAACGAGGGTGGGTTTCCCGTATTCCATTCTAGTCGACAAAGGGTGAAGAAAAAAAATCATAGAACGCTTTGGCCACTGACACAGTAAACCTTTAGCTTATTTTTTTGTGATTTTTTTCGTCGATGTGTTCCACTTGGAGGGTAAATCACAACATGCATGTTTTATTATGAATTAAAAAGAATTATTTCGTAATTTTAAAAGAACTGAAACCGGTCTTAACTGTCTCACATAGTTTTGTATAATTTTTATTAATTACGTAAAGAATTAGGAAATATACACTTCCACCAGGCGTCACGACAAATTTGAAAAAAATTAAGGAAGCACCATTTAATTAGAGAAGATTAAAGTCTTCAAAATATAATTTTCAGGTAATTTTTTGGGTAATTCTATTTTTAATTAAACACAATTAATGAATTTCAAAAGAATATGAATTGAAAACAAAGAGCGCAATGAGCTTCACATAAGTTTTAGCGAATGCATGACTTTCCTTCACTTTCTGGATGAAAATAGATCTGAGGGAATATTACTGAAACACAGCACAGTGGGATAAATAACGTATGTTAATCCCACCATCGCCTCAAAACCAGGTAAATTTTAAATGCAATGTCTTTCTGCAACGTCTGCAGACCATAAAATCTCTCCGTAGGAAAGTAGCCTAAGCATGTAAAACAATAAACCTGAATATAAAAAGGGCAAAAAATCAAAACACACATCCAGATTTATCTGAGAACTACTCTTAAATCGAATAGCCTGCATCCATTTCTCCTTTTTTTCACGATGTTTAATCTTTGTTTGAGGATCATAAAAAGAATGGATAGTATAATAGTACTTTTATGAACCTTGTTATGTTGTTGATTCTTATTTCTGATTATTAACTTCAGACTCATTGTTAATTCACGCCTGACAAAGTAAAATAATCACGATTAAAAAGGGATTTTTGTAATGGCTAATAGTTTTTAAAGATTATTTAACGTTTTCTCACAAATTTTACCAACTGTTTGCTGCGTAGAGTGGCCGAATGGTTAGGGTACTGGCATTCGATACCGGAGTTCGTGGGTTCGAATTCCACTGTGGCTTGAATGTTTGTAGCCGTTCAGAATCGGCTTTAAGCAGTTAGTTCTGGTCTCGTTAGCCCTCGTAAAATAATCACAGTTAAGAAGGGGTTTTGTGATGGCTTATAGTTTTTAAAGGTTATTTAAAGTAATCTCACAAATTTTATTAACAGTTCGCTGCATACAATAGCCGTTAGGGCACTGGCTTTCGGTAGCGGAGCTCGTGGGTTCGAATCCCACTGTGGCTTGATTTTTTTGTAGCAGTTGAGAATCGGCTTTAAGCAGTAAGTTCTGGTCTCATTAGCCCTCGTAAAATAATCACAGTAAAGAAGGGGTTTTTGTGATGGCTACTAGTTTTTAAAGGTTATTTAACCTAATCTCGTAAATTTTGTCAAAAATTTGCTGCGTACAATGGCCGTTAGGGCAATGGCTTTCCGTAGTGGAGCTCGTGGGTTCTAATCCCCCTGTAGCTTGATTGTTTGTAGCCTTTCAGAATCGGTTTTAAGCAGTAGGTTCTGGTCTCATTAGCCCTCATAAAATAATCACAGTTAAAGATGGATTTTTGTGAAGGCTACTGGTTTTTAAAGGTTATTTAACGTTATCTCACAAATTTTATCAACAGTTCGCTGCCGAACAATGGCCGAATGGTTAAGGCACTAGCTTTCGGTACCGGAGCTCGTGGGTTCGAATCCTACTGTGGAATCAGTTCAGAATCGGATTTAAACAGTATGTTCTGGTCTCATTAGCCCTCGTGTTGCAGAAAGTAGACCGTAGTTCTCCAAACGAAACCAATAGTTTACTAGTTCTTACGTAGTAACATTTTTGTTAAGACTCAGCATTTCATACTTGGTAAATGTTATTTCTCTTTATAATAAAAAAATACCTTATTTTGTGTCTAACTGGTAAGAGAGTATTATTTAACTGAGCAAATAAAACCCAGATAGCATGCATACTTGCAGCAAGTTTGATTTTTTCTGGATATTATGTTGTAACAACAAATTTAACGCTACAAACTTGCAGCAAACCTCCTGCAAGTTAGCCGGACCATAAAGCAAACTAGTCCTTTGCAACGCTGTTTTGCTGCAAAGCTGTGGCAGCCATGTCATGACAACCTTGAAGTAAGTGAAAATTCTTAGACTTGCAGTCTTGTTTCAAACTTGTAGACTTGACATACTGAACTTGCTGCAAATTTGCAGGCTTGCAAAGCAAGACTGTTGCAAGTTTGCTGCAAACTAAATTTGCTATATGGGAAGTATAAGTTATAAATATAAGTATTTTTATATATCAAGGTTGAGTTATTACAGATACGTTTTTTACATTTCAATTATTATGATTAGGAATATATTAAAATAAAACTTGCTAAAGAATTAAAAATTTTGTTTATACATGCACACTAATGACAATTTTAAGTTAAATTATTTATAAATAAATAAAATGAAAATTTTATTTTCAGCTTAAAAGCAACAAATTTATTATAAACACACACTTATAATTAACTTAAAATAAACTAATTAATACTAATGAAGTCAATATGTATTATTTTTCAAGGTATAACGTAAGTAGAAATCGGAAGGATTAAAATTATATAATTTATATAATTATATATAGTTATATAAAATTATATAATTATATAATATATTAAATATAGAATGCCTTTGAATAAAACTGAAAAGTAAATGAATAAGTGAATTTCTCCCTTTGAAATCAAGTTTAAAATGTAAAGCAAAGGAGAAAAAGTCAAAATAGATGTTTATTTTTAAGTACACTGAAACAAAAATCCACATTCCAATAAAGTAATTACAGAGGTGCACAAAATCAACAATTGAAAAAGTAGAAGTCTTGATTTAACTCTATTTCATTCCGTATAAGGTACAATTTTTTAGTTACAAGTAATTTTCGAAAACTTTCTTTTTTTTTACACACGAACATAATGGGTCTGTTTATTTTTGCCTAAGGATTAAAACTGTGGACGATTCACGGCATACTTTCTCAGGGAAATCATCTAATTTTACAGCAGTTTTTTTCTTAAAGACAAAGTGCGTTTTCCCTAATTGCTCCGAAAAACACTCCTTGGAAAAGTAATCCAATTTTGTCGCAAATCTCGTCATTTTAGTAGGAAACAGTATCGCCAAAATTATTTCCTGACGTTATTTTCAAATCGCTAGAAGGCATCCGATCTTAGAAAAAGATATCAGAATCGTTTATTGTTGGTAAAATATTTTTCCTTGATGTTTGTAAATTTAAATGCAGCTACTTCATTTCCGATAATTCATCGGTATTAGGTATTGAAAAGTGATGGCGTAATTAGCAGTCTTTTATGCAATACTTATTTCATTCCATAAATTTCTGAATTATTCATCAACACATTATGTTATTTTTAAAAATAAGTTTATTCAACAGATAAGAAAATGCTTTTGGAGTGTGGATATGATTATAAAAATATTAATATCTATTATAGTTGAAACTCTATTACTCATCTAAAAGCAAAATTGACATGCACAGATGTAGCACAATGTAAAATTTGATCAACTCTCTGTTTAGCACATGGCACATGATTATAGTCAAGTTTAGCAAATATAATTATAGAATTTACCTATATAATTAAAGAATTTAATGCATGCTCATAAAAATTTATTCTTTTATGTGACAGAATAAATTTCTATTTTAAACGATAAGCTTCCATGTCCTATCCTATGTCTTTGTGAGAGATTAAAGGAGTGGATGCATAAGGTACTGAAAAACTTGAATGATCAAAGAAATTTAATCTGATGAAATAATTTTCATCCTTTCAATCTCATTTTGGGGTTAATTATACCACTTAAAGATTGTGAAATACAGTAGTTGTAAGTATTCTAATGATTTTCTACTTTCATAGAAAGTCTTTTTTGAAATTTGAAATTTTTATTAAGCTATTTTTTTATTATTTTAATTTTTTTAATCAAACCTTTTTATAGAAGCCTTTTTTCTAAGTTAATTATTTGGAGTACGAATATGATTATAAAAATCTCTACTTCTATTACAGTTGTAACTATTACTCCATCTAAAAGCCAAATTGACAGGCAAAGATGTAACAGAATGTAAAATTTGACCAACTTTTTTTTTAGCACATGGATGAAGCTCAAGTTTAAAAAACTTAATCATAGATTTTACCTGTACAGTTAAAGCATTTAATACATGCTCATGAAAATTCATTCTTTTATGTGAGAGAATCAATTTCTATTTGATATGATGAATTTGCCATTTTTTCTACTATGCTTTGTGAGAAGAGTTGGATACATAAGGTACTGAAAAAGTTTTGCTAGATAAGAAAAATCCAAATATAACCAAAGAGTTATGTTATAACAAACTTGAATGATCAGAGAAATGTAAGCTGATGAAATAATTCTCATCCTTTCAATCTCATTTTATAGTTAGTTATACCACTTAGTGATTTTAAAGTAGAGTAATTCTAAAGATTTCGGACTTTCACAGAAAATCCTTTTTGAAATTTTGAATTTTTATTGAATTATTTTTTATTATTTTATTTTTTAAATCTTATTTTATTATTTAATTCTTTTTTATAGTATCCCTTTTTCTAAGTTAGTTATTTAGAGTGTGGATATGATTATAAAAATCTTTACGTCTCTTAAAGTTGAAACTCTATTACTCATCTAAAAGAAAATTAGTAGACAAAGATGTAACACAATGTAAAATTTGACCAACTTTCTTTTTTGCACATGGATGATGTTCAAGTTTAAAAAACTTAATTATAGATTTTACCTGTATAGTTAAATCATTTAATACATGATCATGAAAATTCATTCTTTAATAGGAAATTCAATTTCTATTTGATATGATAAATTTCCCATGCCTCTACTATGCTTTGTGAGAGATGAAAGGAGGGGATGCATAAGGTACTGAATAAGTTTTACTAGATAAGAAGAATCAAAATCTAATTAAACAGTAATGTTATAACAAAATTGAATTATGAAAGAAGATTAAGCTGATGAAATAATTCTCATCCTTTCAATCTCATTTTGTGATTAATTATATCACTTAAAGATTGTAAAATAAAGTAGTTGTACGTAATTCTAAAGATTTCTAACTTTAACAGAAAGTCCTTTTTGAAATTTTAAATTTTTATTCAATTACATTTTATTATTTTAATATTTCAACCAAATACTTTTTATTATATCCTTTTTTCTAACTTAGTTATTTGGAGTGAGGATATGATTATACAAATATCGACGTCTATTATAGTTGTAACTCTATTACTCATCTAAAAGAAAATTTATAAGCAAAGATGTAACACAATGTAAAATTTGATTAACTTTCATCTTAGCACATGAATGATGTTCAAGTTTATAAATTAAAATTATAGATTTTACCTGTACGATTAAAGCATTTAATACATGCTCATGAAAATTAATTCTTTCATGTGCGAAAATCAATTTCTATTTGATACGATTAATTTCCCATGCCCTCTGCTATGCCTTGTGAGAGATGAAAGGAGGATGATGCATAAGATACTGAAATAGTTTTACTAGATAAGAAGAATTAAAATCTAATTAAACAGTTATGTTATAACAAACTTGAGAGATGAGAGAAATTTAAACTGATGAAATAATTCTGATCTTTTCAATCTCATATTGTGGTTAATTATACCACTTAGTGATTGTAAAATACAGTAGTTGTACGGAATTTTAATCATTTCGGGCTTTCACAGAAAGTCCTTTTTGAAATTTTAAATTTTTATTCATTTATTTTTAATTATCTTATATTTTTTAATAAAATTCTTTTATTTAGTATCCCTTTTTTTAAGTTAGTTATTTAGAGTGTGGATATGATTATAAAAATCTTTACGTCTATTACAGTTGAAACTCTATTACTCATCTAAAAGCAAAATTGACAGGCAAAGATGTAACACAACGTAAAATTTGACCAACTTTCTTTTTAGCACATGGATGATGTTCAAGTTTTAAAAATATAATTATAGATTTTACCTATACAATTAAAGCATTTAATACATGCTCATGAAAATTCATTCTTTTATGTGAGAGAATCAATTTCTATTTGATACGATGAATTTGCCATTTCCTCTACTATGCTTTGTGAGAGATGAAAGGAGGTGGATGCATAAGGTACTGAATAAATTTTACTAGATAAGAAGAATCAAAATCTAATTAAACAGTTATGTTATAACAAACTTGAGAGATGAGAGAAATTTAAACTGATGAAACAATTCTCATCTTTTCTTTCTCATATTGTGGTTAATTATACTACTTAAAGATTGTAAAATACAACTGTTGTAAATAATTCTAATGATTTCGGACTTTTACAGAAAGTTCTTTTTAAAAATTTTAAATTTTTATTCAATTACTTTTTATTATTTAAATTGTATTCAATTATTTTTAATTATTTAAATTTTTATTCAGTTGTTTTTTATTATTTTAATTTTTCTAATTATTTATCTAATTTTCTATTATTCTAATTTTCCCTTTTCTAAGTTAGTTATTTGAAGAAAAGTAGATTTATAGATTTTTAATTGCTCTATAAATTTTAATTGCTCTGTAATTTAATAAATAACTCTTTCCTTATTTACCTAGATATGTTTTAAAAATCTGTCAAGGTCTTGTACGATGGATAAAGCAGTTAGTGATCATTTTACAATAATTGATAAAAGGCAAATTTCAAACTTGAAACAATAAAAGTCAAAAGATAGTCATTTCTTTAATAGCAACCTTTAAAGCATCCACATGAGAGAAAAAATATACAGATGAAATAATAAACTTTCATTGATAATCATAAATATGCAGAACACCCAGTGAGTAACACAGAATAATTATGGATTATCATTAAACTGACCAGTAAATGACCACTGAAGCCAGGTAAATAAATTGACCAACGAATCAACTCTAAGCTCCACTGATAAATACAAAATTTTTCAGTGAATGGCTACTGAACTCAGGTGAGTGAACACAAAATTTACCAGAGAATGACCACTTTTATTATTATCACACACACTGTTTAAACAAGAACATAACTTGCTATTTATTTAATAAATTTAAAATTTGAAATCTAAATCTAAAAATTAAAGCATGATAATAAATAAGTACATTGGTAATTCACTGAGTTTTATTAGATTCTAAACAATATTTTTTTAAAATTTGTAACTAAACAAACTTTTTGTTTAGAGTAAAAGTTTAAATTGGCTTTAACTCTAAAAACCCTCCTCCTACCTATTAAATAAAGCTTCATTATTGTTATAATTTAAGAAGATTTAGTCTAGTTATCTTACTGAAACTTACTGACAAGAACCCAATTACATTTCAGACAATAGAACAAAATTATGCAGCTGAAATAATAAATGTTCATGATAATCATAAATATTCAGAATACCCAGTGAGTAACACCGAACATTTGTGAATGATCTCTGAAGCCTGAAAATAAATTGACCAACAAATCACTACTGAATTTCACTACTAACTCACCGCCCAACTAAGTTTTTTCTACTCATAAAAGTATGACTAGTTGGACAAGTTTCATTTAGCATTACTCATTACAACATGGAAAATAATAATAAAGATTTATTTTAATTTTTTATATTAAATGAAATTTATTTTAGAGATTTTGAAAACATATTGGTTATATAATATTTGCCTGCAAATAAATTGACCAATGAATCACTACAGAATCCCACTGACCTTTTTCTACTCATAAACGTATGACTAGTTAGGTAAATTTCATCTAGAATTACTCATTAAAATATGGAAAATAAGAATAAAGTTTTATTTTAATTTTTTATATTAAATGAAATTTATTTTAGAGATTTTGAAAGTATATCGGTCATTTAATGTTCCGTTCATTTTATAAACAGTTCTAAAAGCATTTTATGTTATATGAATACACTTAAATACCTGCAGTTGGACAAATTACATTCAGCATTGCTCATTACAATATGCAGAATAAGAATAAAGAATTATTTTAAATTTTTATATTAAATGAAATTTATTTTAGAGATTTTGAAAGCATATTGGTCATTTAATGGTCCGTTCATTTTATAAACAGTTTTAAAAGCATTTTATTATATATGAATACACTTGAAAAATACGTGCAGTTAGACAAATTACATTCAGCATTACTCATTACAATATGCAGAATAAGAATAAAGATTTATTTTAATTTTTTATATTAAATTAAATTTATTTTAGAGATTTTGAAAGCATATCGGTCATTTAATCGTCTGTTTTTATAAACAGTTCTAAAAGCATTTTATGCTATATGAATACACTTAAAAATCATGCAAGGTGGACAAATTACATTCAGCATTACTCATTACAATATGGAGAATTAGAATAAAGAATTATTTTAAATTTTTATATTAAATGAAATTTATTAGAGAATTTGAAAGCATATCGGTCATTTAATGGTCCATTCATTTTATAAACAGTTCTAAAAGCATTTTAAGTTATATGAATACACTTGAAAAATACGTGCAGTTGGACAAATTACATTCAGCATTAATCGTTGCAATATGCAGAATAAGAGTAAAGATTTATTTTAATTTTTTATATTAAATGAAATTTTTTAGAGATTTTTAAAGCACATCTGTCATTTAATGGTCCGTTCATTTTATAAACAGTTCAAAAAGCATTTTATGCTATATGAATACACTTGAAAAATACGTGCTCATATTTGAATTTTATTTTTTTATAAGCAATTATTTCATTTATAATAAATGTATAGTCAATTTAATTTTTTAAGTTTACCACAAAAATATAGCATATAAAGTATTCGTGATATTGCATTTAGCCAAGTTTCAAGAATATGTTCTATCCTTCATTACAATCATGTCATTAACACTTCTTAACTATTCTGTTTTCATATGTATTTTTAATCGCTGTTTTCCTTTTGTCCTTTTTTTTGTCTTTCCTAATGTATAAGTTAGTACTCGTTGCACTTTTGTTAGGTTTTTACTTCATCTCTCCACTTGGTTAATTTCTTAAATGTCGCTGTGATTAAGACATGTTTTCGAAGAAATACGTACTTTTTTACTTACATAAAACGAGACATTATAGTTTTTAGATACTATTGTTCTTGTAGAAGCACCCTTTTTACATTTTACGAGAATAATGGCCTTCCTTTTTGAGTTTGTTCAGTAACATAAATAAGAACCAGTGAAAGGAAAGAGTACTAAGTCATTACATTTTTTGGTATGTGAGAAACGTTCTATTTCTGTTAAAGAGACGGTGCTCGCTTTCAAAATTAATTAATTTTTTTATCCAAACTACTTAAAAATTAATTATGTTACTAGTAATATATTTTCCTGAAAGTGTTTATGATTCCAAAGTAATATCTTAATAAATTTAAAAGTTATTAATTATTAAATGTTTCAAAAAGAGTATTAATGTAAATATTAAATGACACACCTTTTATGCATATTATCATAAAAAACCTTTTACATCTTAAAATAACACCTAGCTGTTATGTAAGCATTTGTTAAAAGTATAGTTAGAAAATAGAAAACAGTCAAAATATCCATTGTTTTCTTCAAAATATGTATAATAAAATTTAACGTCAATAAATTCTGCTAAAAACACTTATTCCAACTAAATTTAATTTTATACTTTTCAAGGTAAGTTGTCTAAAAATTTCGAAGATATATACCCGTTACAACGCGCAAGGAGTGTTTCAAATACTTGTTAATTTTTGTTATAAAAATTTTTAATTATGTTACTAGTAATATATTTTCCTGAAAGTGTTTACAGTTTCAAGGTAAAATCTTAATAGTTTTAAATGTTATTAATTATTAAATGTTTCAAAAGGAGCATTAATGAAAATATTAAATGACACAACTTTTATGCACATTATTATAAAAAAAAGAACCTTTTACCTCTTAAAATAAAACCTAGCTTTTATGTAAGCATTTCCTAAAAGTATAGTTAGAAAATAGAAATAATAGTCAAAATATCCATTGTTTTCATCAAAATATGTATAATAGATTTTTAACGTCAATAAATTCTACTCAATACATTTATTTAGACTAAATTTAATTTTATACTCTTCAAGGTAAGTTGTCTATAAACTTCGAAGACATAGCCGTTACAATGTTCAAGGAGTGTCTCAAATAGTTGTTAATTTTTATAAAAATTTTAAAGAAGTTATCGGTATTAACTGTCTTACCTTTTATGGTAATAATCATATTAATTATAAGATGATGAACAAGAAATCAGTCTCTTTGATTCGTTATATTTAACAAATCAATTAATTATCCATTAGAATTATCCATTTTTTTTAAAGAAATTTTTGCCCAACAGAATGTTGCAAAACTTTTCCGTAAATTAAATTAGAGTTGCGAAAATTTCTATTAATATAAATTGAAGTGCGATGAAACCGCAGTCTATTGTTATTACCGAACTGCGCATATGATACTGAAATAATTCCCATAAGATAAATGTTATTTTTTTCCCACTTATATCATTGCTTTTGAATTTTTCATTTCTTTCGCATTTATTGCTGAAATATTTTGTTCCCATCGCTTTGTGTTCCGAGAAATATTGCTTTTGAAGATTTTAGGAGAACTGGGGAAATTAATTTTTGTGTGTGTATTTATTGATAAATACGCTTTCTAAAGACAAAGAGATTTCTGAATCATTAGGACCTTTCCACCAGAGGGTTAATAATTTAAAAATTAGGAAGGTCACAATACGAAAGGACCTATGTCATAAACCAGAAAAAAGATCTAAAAAAGGTAGAATAAAGACGTCAATAAACCTGAATAAGTTACGAATTTTTCTAAAGTTAACTGAAAACTTAGTCAAAATTAAAATATTTTATATGCTTGTACACTGATGGTACAGTAATGCGGTATTTGCAAAAGCAGAAGGTTAATTTGCATTCAGGCCTTCAACTTGAACAATGCATGTAAGAAATACAAAATGTCATTTAAATGTTAAAAATAAATCTAAATATATACTTATATTAAAAAAAATGTTAATACTGCCAATTCTGACTGGAAACTTAAATAATTCATAGTCCTGGATTTTATCATATATATTTATCTTTTTCTCATATCTATATCTATAGCTTTCTGGCATTCATCGCTTCCCATTATCGTGTTCTTGAAAACGAATAGACTGACATTCTACAATATACCTAAATCAATTACAGGAAAATAAATTTTAAAAATCCGATATATTTTATAGAATAAATTTTCTTGAAATTTTTTGTACATAATAAAACATTTCATGCAATTTAATTTTTAAATTTTTATTGATTCTAAATATATATTGTTTTATGCTTTAGAAGCAAACTTAAAATCATTAAACGTAGGAGTTTACTACAACAGAAAATAAGTAATCTCATGCCAGTGACGGTTCCTCTATATTTGTACATGAGCAAGTGAACCATCAAAGGAAAGTGAAGATATATATATATATATATATATATATATATATACATATATATATATATATAATATATATATATATATATATATATATATATATATATATATATATATATATATATATATATATATATATATATATATATATATATATATATATATATATATATATATATATATATATATAATATATATATATATATATATATATATATATATATATATATATATATATATATATATATATATATACATATACATAATGTTGGCGAGACTCATTCAAAATCACAACACAGTTTATTTCTGGTAATAAACATGAAATCCGTACAACAGGCCAAAACCTTTACAACTTCATGCACACAGACAAAAAGATCCCGCACATACACTTTTCAAGTAGGGATTCCTGAGGTAAAAGAATACGAATAATCCCTAAGCACAATTGATCACGTGATACAAAATACCCATGTTTAAAGAGAACTAGCTAACTATTGGCTAAAGTAGTACAGACAGAGGCTGAACTAAATCTATAGCGTGTCTGGAGGGAAAAATCAGAATTACCGCGCAAACCCCGACCTCACTTTATAAACAAAAGTTATTAAATTAATATTAAAATACGTAAATAAGGGATTTTAATATTACATATATATATATATATATATATATATATATATACAAATAAAATCAAATTATATTAAATATTCTTCCAGATTTTTCTTAATTTCCAAGATGTGTTCTTCCCTCAGAAATTTAATTATGCTATTACGTATGTATCGTACTTTATTATAGCTTACCATAGCACAGAAAATTTCTTGCTCGTTCTTTGATTAAACTTGTGATTGAAGAAATGAAACTGAAAATCAATGAATGGGGCTAGAATCGGACAGAGTAATCACCAATGGTACCATTTTATTCGCGCATTTTTAGCATGCGCCAACCTCGCCCTTTTTCCAATTATCTACCTTAAATTCTCTTATGGTTTGCTATATACGTTAACTCTTGCTTTCATTTTTTTGTTACATTTTTCTCGTTGCCCTTTTTCAATATAAAATTTATGAACTCTTATAAACTCTTAATATAACACTTCATAAAATCTGTGTTTCTAAACTAAGACAATTTCCTTTTTCAACATTATCTTCGGAAGAAAATTGAAATGATACCTTAAATATGACTGGTGCATAAATATATCAGGGTATAAGAAAGTACCATAAATAGGTTTAGTTTGCTATAACAAATTGTAGAAAACTAATGACAGCTGTCATGTTTATGAAATCTATTTACTTCATTTACGAAATCTTAAAAACTGTTACTAATTATTGCCATTATCGTAAAGACAACTGCTGCAGTAGAGATATGCTGTCCGACTCAAAACGTCTTAAGTTGGTTTAAAAACATTTTAAGAAGGACTATGAGCGAGGAAAAACTCGCTTTAACTATGTTTTGAATTAAAAAAAAATAATTGTTAACTGCTGTAGGTAAATTCACTGGAAATGTGACTGATTTGTTTTCCTTAAAAATATTCAGATGAGGTGATTTAATTCACAAATATTGTACTTCACTATTTTGTAATCAAAGATATATTGTAAGAAATATTATTGTTTTATTATATCCCATAGTGAGAAATAAACTCGTTCAATATCTTTATCTGTGAGAACTTGTTTTCTTTTACTTCCAAGTATGCCTTTAACTGATGAAAATGTATTTTATTTTGTACGTCGTAGTTGAATGTTTCTTTTTCAAAAGAAACAATGTAAATATATCATGAACCACCACTGTCTTTTTTGAAATCTTAATTGCATCGTTTTAGTCCATCTTCAGTATTACGAAAACTATCTATCCTGTTTCGTTACACTATCATTTTTTCCAATGTTCTACCTTTGTTATTAGATTTAGCTAAACGAACACTATAATCTGGAACATTGTTATCTTATTTGATAAACTGCAAAAAACTTTTCCTGCATTCTCTATTTTTCTTTTTTCAAACAAAAAAAAAATACCAATTATTGCTACCTCAACCTGCAGTTTGAATTCTCAGTCCCCTTCTAAAAGAAAGTTGTATTTGTTATAATACAGTTTTCATTTGAAAAAAAAAAATAAGCTTACACTTGACATACTTCAGGCCTGTTCAAATCACTTAAACTTAGTGAAAATAGAAGCCCTTGATTGTACAAAATACTGATTCCAATAAGAATTTAAATAATTTGAATCAGGATATTGATACCAATCACCGTAACCAACTGCTGAAACGTTTAGATCAATTGTCTTCTATATATAAGCTAATACTTTCAAATGATAGTTTCTTTTAAATTACGAATGCAAATTACTATGGAATAAACTATTTTGTTCTCTTGAATAGTCAGTGTTTTGACAACTGATAAGATTATTAGTTTCACTACATCTGACTAGAGATACCTAGCAACGAAATAACTGCAAAGTGTTTCAAAAATAGTTCAAGTTCAAAACAAATAGAAATAATTTTATTTCAAAGCAAAACAAATAGTAATAACACCAGTGGCGTGCGGTAGGTTTTCATGCAGGGTGTGCAGAGAACATAGATTTTCCAATAAATCTTTAATTATTGAGACATCTGAGTTCTCCATTCTCAAACGGGTTATTTATTATGAATATAAATTTAAAGATTACAATAAATAAAATATTTACCTACGAGTAGTCGAGTTATAACTATAAAAACAGCTAAACTTATGAGAATTCTACTAGTACTGAAGCAAAAATCATGTCTTTTGTTGTATGGTGTCATATCGGAGTTGAAAAAGCAACGCTTCGGGCTTGCACGAAAAACTTATATGTTCAGCAAACGTAGCACCACATGGCGCCCGCCGCTGCGGTGCCAACAAACCTAACGTCTATTCCACGTGCAGAGGATTTCGCTGCACGCTGGCACTGAACTGCACGCGAACTGCTTCTTGTTCGGTCGGTGGATTAAATTATATTTATTAATTGTTTTTAAAATTTGGAAATCATATATTCTGCGAAAAACATCTTGACAATTTTTAAAAACAAAACCAGGGATATGGTGTTACAGATATAACTTATATACTATCTGTAAGACACAATGAATGGTAAAATTTGGACTGTTCTGTTAAAAGTCGTTTCTTTAAAACAAAACAACATTGTTTTTCAGCTAATTATTTCAATAAATAGAATACATCATCGAAATTAATTTACCACACTAAAACATTTCACTTTATATTAATGAAATACTTCTTTTATATTTCCATAAAAACAAAAATCTTACAATATATAAATTTAAACATTTGCAAAATCGTATGGCCAGTTAATCAGTTAAAAAACCAAAAGCGCTTCAGCAAAGTCCCCGCTCTAATACAACGCATAATAAACCGTACCTTCGGTGGATTCTGAATGCCAAGTGCAGGAAAAATAGCTGCACTTGCCTGGGTGCCATAGTATGCTGTTCTTCTCCAGTAGCCCATATATATAAAGCGTGATTTTTAATTTGCGTACACATCAGAACTTCCTATGTTCGTTTGCGCGCTACGTAGTGCAGCACCTAGTACCGCACGCACTGCGGGAATACAAGCAAGCAAATCAACATATTTGAATATATTACAAATAATATTTATTGTATACCATATAAAGATAGGTAGACATAGGTACAGAAAATTATTGTCCCTCATAATTTTGCCAGGGTGGGCAGTGCACACCCGTGCACATATGGACGGCACGCCACTGAATAACACCTTTTGAGAAAAATATAATTTTATTAAGATAAAAGCAAATTTAGATAGGTTTATGATGAAAATCACATATTAACAATTAAGTAGTATAACTATTTAAAGGAGGATATTACGTTGAAGCACTCTTTTTCTAAAATTTATCTTCAATACTTTGAAGTATTATAAATATCTTACAAAATTATTTCAAAGATTTCCGTCTAGAACAAGAGTTTTCGCTAAAACTTCTGGAAATTACTGGAAATTATAAATGACTTAAATATTTAATATTCTTTAATATTATTATATTAATAATATTATTATTTTTTTCATATTATTATTTTAATAATAATATTAAAATTCTCTCAAACCTATTTACTTGTCATTGCAGTTTCTCCGACTGATTTTTTTAATATATAATTTGTGCTAAGTTCTATATAATTAGAATCTTATTACTTTCTACAATTTCCTATTAAATATGTTATTTTTTTTACATACTACCCATTTGAATTTCAGTCTAAACTATTGCATAAATGATTATAGTATAAGTATAAAATACTAAGTAAAAGCTTAAAATTTTCTTAACTTTGCTCCAAAAACACATTTTAGTTTTTCATTTAAAAATATTAATAGAACTTATTATTAAATTAGCTGTTGTCATTTCCCAAACTGAAATTTTTATTTCTACACACACACACACATACATATATATACAAATACACACAGATATACACATAAATAAATAAATAAATGCATAGATACATATATATATATATATATATATATATATATATATATATATATATATATATATATATATATATATATATATATATATATATATATATATATATGATATTTTATTATATTATATACATATATATATATATATATATATATATGTACTTGTAAAATATACACATATGCTGGAAAATTTTGAATTTCATTTATTTGATTTTAAGCTATTGTTTTTAGTAAAAATATAAAAAATAATGTTTTGGGACTGATTAATATAACCTTTTTGATTAATGAATGCCTTGATTAAACATTCGTCACATATAGTTATGATATAACTTTATCTTGATGTTTTTATAGTTAAGATATTAAGTTAACTAGAATTTTTATAATAATATATTTAAATAGTTACAAGTTTTTTACATATATGCTTAAAATGATTAATTTAAAAATTAAAGGAAAAATTAAAATAGTTATTGGATGATATTAATTTAAAAAAATTTATGATTTTCAAAAACAAATATTTCTAATAAAACCAACTAAATCTCAAAGGAAAGGTTTGATTAACGTTTCCGGTAATTCAATAACAACAGAAAATTTTGAAAAGCACATATAAATATTTGGAACTCCATATTCAGTTTTAGATCCATAAAATTATTTAGATCATAGAAAAACTCTTATATACATTTTCTGTATTTTTATATTTTAAATTCGGAATTTTATAAAATGAAATAAAAAAAATATATTTGTATTAACTGATATTATGTAAAAACGATTTGAATAACAAAATCAAAATTTCTGCACTTCATTTTACAAAACAACTAAAAATATTCTATATTAGAATACCATTGCAGATATTTATAACAAGATGGAAAGATTTTACTGAATTTAAATAAACATAGCACGTTTGAGCCGTAAAGTACTCCTTACAATGTTGCGTTTGATACATTATAGAGTAAAAAGTTCTGGTTTGTATATAATTAAATTTTTCCTACATCATTAACAAGTTTATAACTTTGTAAAATTTA
The DNA here is from genome assembly GCA_032207245.1 of Pardosa pseudoannulata. Lineage (NCBI taxonomy): Eukaryota > Metazoa > Arthropoda > Arachnida > Araneae > Lycosidae > Pardosa > Pardosa pseudoannulata. The sequence goes on from CM063511.1 coordinate 107,156,333, forward strand.
TATAATTTTGTTATCAAAAGAAATACTGTTTTAAAAAATACATGATCTGTGTACACCAAGCGATAAAAATGTAGAATTCCACTTATATTTAAAATAGCTTTGAAATTTGTAAATTATAATATATTTTTAAAATTTAAAATAGATTCTAATTACATTTTATCTTAAAGAAATATAAGTTAATAACACAAGCAATGTATTTTATTTTATTTCGTGTTAATAGCTAATTTTTCAAAGTTTTATTAACCTAAGAGTGTTTAGTTTTTAATTTGAAAATATCCTATATTTTTAAAGTTTTGAATTCACAGAATAAAGCAGATATTTTTTTCAATCAGATATTAAGATTGAGTTTCTAATGTACATATTTCAAAAGTTATGGTTGGTAAGAAAATTTAATTTTTTTTCATTTGGTGTGTATTTTGTGCATTGTCAAAAAATCTATTAATTGAAAGGACAAAAACAGATTAATATTTTCAAATTTAGAGAATTATTAAAAGAGTCATAAACAAAATCGTTCTAAAAGGATAACAACTTTTTGTTTTATGATGAATTGAAAAAGCTGTAAAAGATTTTGCCTCGATAGCTTCAATGTGACCGTAAGACATTATGACCGTAAGACATTAATTTCGGGTACATTTAAAGTTATTAAACTCAAATCATTTTTTTAACTCTTTGCCATTTTTTTCTTTTTGATAATGAAATTTTAACTTTTTAAATTAGAATCTTGAGAGAATGATTTCTAATACTTAATTTAACTACGACTTGACCAAGATAAATAAGAATCTCTACAGATTTGCGTGTGACTAAAATACATCTTAAAAAGTAACAAAATAACTTTCAACGTTTTTAATCTATCACTACTTGAAAACAAAGTAAACAGCTATGATGCATTAGTAGAAAAAATGCACTTTTATGACTACTGGCGATTTTCCTAGAAGCATTTATGATCATTAAGTTCTCCAAATTCTATCTGAAGCACCCGAGGATACAAAATGGTTGTGAAATTTTCTCTCTTTTAGGTAGTTTTCCCTCATTTTGGCTATCTCCAAGTACCATTATGCCTCTTCCTGTCACTGTAATTTTTTTCTCTTTCGGCATAATTATTGTTTTGTAAATACGGAAAAAGACATTTTAATAACGATAAAAATAATATAATCGAGAAATTCTTGGCAATATTTTTTCCTCCCAAACATTTGTTTGTGTTATTATTACAGTATTTGATATTTAACAGTAGAGTCATTACTTTCATTCCTTTATTGTCAATTATACGATTTTGTTTCAATAACATTGCAATGATTCTTATGTTGAAAATATAAAAACCTAGGAAATACAAAAAAGAAAAGAAATTAATTCATAATATTCTAAAGATAAATCTACAAACTGCCAATTGGTTATATCTGCTTAATTTAGTAAATATATAAGTCAATTTTTTAAAGTGTTCTTACTAGTATTCTAGTATTTCATATATAAACATATAGATATTCATTTCTTTTTTTCAATGTGATTAATGTTTTAAATAAATGTAAAATGATCATTATCATTTCAAACTATTAATTTAAAATTGGTTAATCGTCTTATCAGCTGTGTTAATAAAAATATAATTTAATTTCTATAATGTTATTATTATTATTCTAGTATTTTTAGCAGTGTAGATATTTCTTTCATTTCTTTATTGTCAATTATATTATTATTAATTTCAATAACTGTAGAATATTCGTTTTTCTAAACATATAAAAAATTATTAAATGACAGAAAAGAAAAGAAATATATATTCATAATTTTCGATAAACAAAACATCTAGTTTCAAAACTGATAATTCTTTATATCAGTTAACACAATTGCTAATTAAATTATAATTTAGATTTCTAAAATGTTTTATTATTAATCTAGCGTCAGATATTTAACAGTGCAGACATTTGTTTCATTTCTTCGTTATCAATTATATAATTATTGTTTTCGATAAATGCAGAATAATCGTTATGCTAAAAATATAAAAAAGTACTACATGTTATTAAATTAAGTAAAAAAGAAAAGAATTAATAATATTCGAAAAACAAAACAGTTAATTTGTTATATCAACTTTGCTTTTTAATAAAATATTATTCGATTTCCTAAAACTTTCTTATTATTATTCTAATATATTAAAAGTACAAAAATATCTTTTATTTTTTTATTATCAAAAATATAATTTATTGTTATCAATAATTGTACAGTGATTGTAATGGTAAAAATATTTAAAAAATTTAAAAAAAATCGCAATATTAGAAAAACAAACAAGTAATTTTAAAACTATTAATTTTATCATATCATCTTTTCTAATAGAAATATAATTTAAAATTCTAAAATATTCTTATTATTATTCTACTATTTAAAATTTAGATGTGTAGACATTTCTTTCATTTCATTATTGTCAAATATATAATTATTGTTTTCATTAACTGCAGAATGATTGGGCTAAAAAATTGTTAAATGAAAAAAAGAAAATATTTCTAAATATTCAAAAAACAAAACTGGTAATCGGTCATATTATCTTTTCTAATTAAAATACAATTCAATTTTCTAAAATAATTTAACGGTTAAAACCAATATACATAGAAACACTTTCAAAATGCCACCATTTAGTCTTTGTAATTAAAAGATGCGTTTTAAAGTGACTGACCGTCAGTTAGTCATAGGTACATTAATTTACAAAAATGTTTAAAATTAGAAAATAATTACTGTTATGGTATTTTTAACTTTAAAATTTTAATTTTTTTAAAGTTATAAAATATAAATTATTATTCGATCCCATGTTTTCTGCCATTATATTTAGTAAAAAATAAGCCTTCGTCTAATGAACACTAACACAAAATGGCTCAAATATCCATTTGTATTAATCGCAGGTAATACACGTTCAATAGAGGATTTATTAAATCTTGTTAGTTTAGCTCCGATGCCCATGATATATCACCGAGGGAAAAAAAATATTAGATGAATACATTAATCTTTTATTCATGGTTTGTATTTATTTCACTCATGCAGAAACCCATCTTTCACTTCTAGGAATATAGGAACTTTTTCTAACGCTCACGCCATCTAACGGGAAATTTTCAAAGCACAAGTATCTTTTATCTAAAGTAGAGGATAGAATCGGGCGTATTTCAAAGAGTTAGCATGAATAATTCTTAATTGCTCATGTTTAAAACATTCTTATATAAAAGAAAGGAAAATTATGTATTTCGTTCAAAATTAATATTTAAATATTGTAGTAACTACCCATTAATTAAAATACTTAAAACCAATCGTTATGAAAGACTTGAGACTTAATTTTATTGAAGGATTTTTGATTATTAAAATCGAAATAGGAATTACTATGACACATATAGAAACACGCACACACACACACATACATATATATATATATATATATATATATATATATATATATATATATATATATATATATATATATATATATATATATATATGGCAAATCATGTTCTTTAATGTATTTTCAACAAAACAAATAATAAATAATAATAAATTCATATATAAGATGCATTTCTAATTTTTTAAATTTTAAAGTGAATATAAGAACATGGAAGTGATGATATTGCTTTCATAATACATACTAATTTTATATAAAAAAGAAAATTACTAAGAAATGTGTTGAAAAAATATTGGTATCAAAAGAAAACTTTTTAGAAAATTCCTACATTTTGCTGTATCTAAAATTTAATGAATTTTAACTTAAAAGGTTATAAATTAATCTTAAATTACTTTAAAAATTAAAAGTAATGCACCATTTGTTATATAAAATTTATTCAAAAATTATACTTAGTTCATTTATATAGCTATTACATTTATTTTTAATGTACTCCAAACTGTACTTTTCATTTTCAAACATTTTATACATTCTTCTCAGTTTACAGTTTCAAAAACTATACTATAAAAGTCTAAAGGAATATTTTTCTTCATTTTACATTAAAAGCTTCCTGTCATCTTTTACAACAGGTTTCGTTATAAAAGTAATTTCCCATCTTATATCAGCTTATCGATTAATTTTTAATATATTAAGGCATTCCACGCGTTTATTAATAATTTACTTACTACTTAAATAAAATCATAAAAATGTCTCATTCTGATAAAATTTTCTTGCAGCAAAAAATAAGATGGATAAATGTGCTGTATATAGGAATATATAGAAACACCACCAATCTGCATGTGTATTTATATATACATTTTTATATGCCTACATATATGCATACATACATACGTACATACATACACACACACATATATATATACATATATATATATATATATATATATATATATATATATATATATATGTATATATATATATATATATATATAATATATATATATATATATATATATATATATATATATATATATATATACATATATATATATATATAGAAGTATGTAATAAGACGGACTTCACGATGGATAGTTGCAGTCATGGCCCATAACAATGACACTGCTTCAGCAAAGACCTTTATTAACAGAAAGTTGGAGGGCAGGTTCCCACTTCATCATAGGGACATGACAAACTGAGGGGTCAGCTAGCATGACGTTATTTGTCAAAAACGCTTAACACCTGGGTCAACATCTCAGTCAAAATCTGTGGGAAAATCTGCCTAAGACAGCATGTATCTTCTTTTTGTTTGGAAATTTTCAAAATTTTAAGCTAGGGCAATGTAGAGTTATAATTGGTTAGACACCTTCTCTGAGGTCATAAACTGTAGCCCCAGTAATCAATTTAGGTTAGGGGTTGAAAGCAAAAGGGAAAAGGGAAAAGGGAAAGCAAAAGGACGCTGGAATGTTTAGCCCTTTACTTCAGATTTTGTAACCCCTGAGAATTTTCTAGGTGTGTCTAAGGGGTTTTATTCGAAATGCCAACACTAGTTTCCCGACCTAGTTTACTTTTCCTTACATATATATATATATATATATATATATGTTTCAAACTACGGATTAATGGTAGGTCATTATATTTATCCTTAATAGTATCATTAATATAATTCAAATCGTAAGGGCCGGTCTCACCTAAGTCGTTAAAAGGATAACCACGATTAACCCATGACTCCAACCAATGTTGGTACACAGTTCTCTATTTAAACAGAGATTAATCGCTGTTTGTTGTTAAACTACTTTGTAGAGACTGGCCCCTGATTATACTGTTAATCAATAAATAACACAATTATCACCAAAATGAATGATTTCCATTTAAATTTAAAAATTTTAATACTACTGAATTATTTTAATTAAAATAAAGATATAATATTTTAAATTTGCATTTTTCGTTAAATATAGTCTTACCTCTGAAATATCCTACTTATTCAGAGTAGAGGAAATAAAAACGATCTGTTACATCAAAATCCTATTATCACCTAATAATCTTTGTTTAATATTAAATTCTTTTAATCTCGTTTTATCATGTATTTTACATAGATTGCATAACTTTTCGAAGAAGGTTTAAGAAAAGATGTATTCTGGAAAGGCATAAAATTCCTTTAATCACTTGTACTTTCTTATTTATTTTTATTTCTTAATTATTTTATGCCAAATTTTGATAAATTTAAGTTTAAATCTATACTTAGATAAATTAATGAAAAAGTATTTTTTAAGGATACCAAGTTCTCTCAAGGTGACCTATTGGATTTCTTTAACACTATTTTTAACTTCAGAGGAACACATTTCTTCCGATGGATTCTTTACATTCTTTAAACTTACTTTATCAAGCAACAGAACAAAAAATTCTCTAGGATTATTCTTAATTAAATTTTTAATAAATTAGTTAAATAGGAAATTACTTGTAAAATTTTTGCTCTGCTTTTTAAGCAAGTATAAACATCTAACTTATTTAAATTTTGCTTAAAGTTATGAGGTATTATGTCCATCTTTTAAAGCAATTGAAAATTTTCAGTATTAGCAACATTAAATAACTGGCACAATTTAAAAAAAATTCATTACTGCTATATATCTACGTTAATAAAGAAACTTGATGTGGAAGATCCATTATTTTTTAAAAAGTTTTTTGAGCTTAACAAAAGAGCGTTCAATTAAATCCTAATATCTTTAATATCTTTAAAGATATTGAAATAAAATTTATGACATAATTCTTCCTATATATTAGTGTATGGAATTATGCATTTATAAATATTATAACTTACGTGCATGTGCATCTACAACCACTTAGCAGCTAAAAACTCTCACTCTGAAAAAATATAAAAAACTTTAAAATCTTTAAAACTCTAAGTTCTAAAGTGTCTGATAATTTTTTGAATTAAAATAAAAAAATAACTAAAAATAATGTAGATTTAAGAATGTTAAGGTACACTCTTACAATTAACTTTTATTTTTTTAGATTGATTTGCGTGAAAATATAATAATTCGTTGAAGAAATATTAATGTTAACGAGGGTAAAATTAGAAAGAAACATTTTAATAATTTTTAGAGACAGAAATCATCCTTTGTTAAAAAATCAGATTCTTTTATAATGCTCCATGGTCATTTATTTTTTGCGTATAATACAGCTATTTTTATTCATAACTTAAATTTAAACAGACTAAATTTCAACAGAAATAATTATTCTAAGAAAATTTAAATAGAAAGTTTAAAAAAATGTGGAAATAATCATTCTTTTAGTACAATATTTATTTAAGCATAAAATGAGTAGATTATGTTATTTGCTATATATTATTTTTAACAATTTTTTGTATAATATACAAAGTAAAAAACCAATAAATATTAAAGATGATGATCATGAATCTTACAGAAATATTTGACATACATTCAAAATATAAATTGTCTTGTATCACTAAAACAATTAAATTTAGTATTACTAATAATTTAATTGTATGTCTTGATAATAATTATATTCATTATAGAATTATGATGAATATTAAAAACTGTTTATGTGTTTTTTATAATTATACTACATTTATTCAATTTAATAGAACTATTTAATTCTTTCTTATTCATCGCTTAACTGAAAGTCCATTGTCACCTTAAGATTTAATTGAATTAATCCCTGTCAGTTTTCTATAGAAAACGTCTTATACGTTTATCATTTCGTTATAAATCTGTATTGATTATTTTCATGTAATTCCTAGCTTTAATGCAATCTAATTTAATTTTTAGAAAAAATATATCAAACAATTTTTTGTCTTCATTAATAAAATGATTTTTAATTAAAAATTTTTTAGTTAAACATAACCATTATTTCACACACTGACAGGTTTTTTTTCTTCCGCAGTATATTATTAAATAAATCGTGCTTGGGAAATCAATTCAGGCGGTTTTCATTTCCTTCCAAATTTCAATACAATGTAATTTATTTTTTGAAAAATGTGATAAATTAAAGGATTTTTTAAACTTTAACTTTGAAAACAAAACCATTATTTCACATACTGACAAAACATTTTTTTCCTTAGTATGTAAATTACGAAATCGTGTTAAGGAAATCTTTATGCGTCATTTATTCTCTTGTTTATTCATTGCTCTTTTTTATTATTATTTATTCTTGTACTTTCCAACATTAACTATTTTAAAGGTAACACTTTCGAATATGATAATAACATAATTTATGTTCTGCATGAAAATTATATATTTAAATTTTTTTGCAGACTTGAATGTATTCAAATGCTTCTAGTTATAGGAATCAAAACCACTCACGCGTCCTATATGAAGATAATTTTGGTATATTTTTCCCTTTTACATTGGGGTCATATGTGCTTTCTGTCACAGTTAATTAAAAGTAGCGGAAATATGCATTAATTCATAAAAAGGAGTTTTACGTTGCATAAAAATCATAAAATCATATTAGTATGTGTTGAAGCATAATGAAAAGCCGCAGATCGAAAACAGCTTTTATTGAAAATACCAAAATAAACAAGAAATACGAGGTACATTGGGCTTTTATAGTTTTAAGATCCGGCGTCCAGCCAATCAAATTACAGGCAAAAACTAATTAAGCACAGCCATTCAAAACACAAAAGGATCAACTAAAGAAAACCTCGTACGTCAAAGAAAGCTATTACTTATATACAACAATAATCAGCCAAGTCGTCAAGTATGAGTGCGATTATATATTTCAACAGTATGTTGCATACACATTTATGCATAATAATACTCATGTAATAAAATTATCCGAATAACTAACTAAATTATTCCTCCAAGTTTAATTGTACATCGTTGAAGAAAAATAGACCTTCATTTTAAAGAAAAAAAAACAATTTCTAATTTCGTGGTACAAAACTTTAAATTTGAAACTTCTTTCCAAATTTCAGTGTGATTATCAGGAGAATTTGGTAATTCATATTGCACTTTCACATCTTTGAACACACAAATACCAGCACTCTTACAACAATGACTGACACCAACGGGTTTAGAGTTAGATAAAGGTCTTTTGACATTTGCTTATCTGTACTGGATTGGGAGCAAATTAATTATAACTTAGAACAAAGACTAAGTCTGCTATCTGACTTCTTCACTAACAAGTCGTAACAAATTGCCAACAAATATGACAACAATAGTATCTCAATTGGACTAGTACATAGCAAATTTAATGTAATCAAATCAGTTACAGATTATTATATGAATTTACAAGTTGTTGTGCAATAGAAAAACAAATATGAAAAGACAAATGAAAGGGGTAAAAAGAACATAAATGCCAACTTATTATTAACAGCATACTGCATTACAGTTGTTTTTCTGCATTTATTACAATAATATTTAATATATTCAGCAAACATAAATTAAAAACTAAAATAATTTAAAAACTATTCATAACAAATATTAATAAAGAGTAATACATTAACTAATGGAGGCATTGTACATTTCGAAGGTAATGTGAACCAAAGAAAGTAAATAATTAATAACCAAGTAATATCAATATACTACCATTACAGTACACGAAACAGTTAAACAGAAAGTCATACAAGTCCTTGAAACAATACGTCTTCCAAACAATTTAATTCCTTGATAAAAAGCTATATAGTACATATAATTTCACCCGATGGAATCAAACAACTACTACTAAGCTATTTTACGTTGAAATAATCCCCCAGTAATAACCACTAATTTTCAAAAGATAAACTAATCCCAAAAATTGATTATTTAACTATTTATACTTAATATTTAAAGAGTACTAAACTTAAATGAGTATCACATCAGAGGACTACTTCTTTCCTACAAACTAGCGCTTCTTATCATCAACGAACGTTAAATTAAGATATTTTCCAATGAAAAATACAGTGGTTCTCGCTTTTAGATAATCTTACTTCTTTTGGCAGATTTTGTGGGGCAAAGAGGCAGGGTAGGTTCGGACTAATATTGGAAGTTTAAAGAATACAACGTAGTTTTTACGAATTTCAGATTACGATTGATTTAGGGCTTATATGTGTGTCTTTCATGACAGCTTAATATAATATGCTATATATATATATATTTGGGCAGATATATATAAATATATAGGTATATCGGATATATATATATATATATATATATATATATATATACGTATATATATATATAATATTAAATATATATATATATATATATATATATATATATATATATATTTATAATATAAATTATATATATATAAATATATATAGAATATATATATATATATATATATATAATATTATATATATATATAATATATATATATATATATATATATATATATATATATATATATATATATATATATATATATATATGTATATATATGTATATATATATATATGTGTATATATACATATATATATATATGTATATATATATATATATATATATATATATATATATATATATATATATATATATATATATATATTATATACATATATATATATACTTATTTACATATATGCATATGTATATACATACACACACACAAACACAGATATATATATATATATATATATATACATATATATATATATCCATATACAGATATGCTTAGTGATAAGTAAATACTATAAAGAATAAGTTAAAGTACTCATACTTGCCAAAATATAACATAAACCCCACTATCTATTTAAGACAAAATATTGCTAGAATCTAAAAAACAATATACAGTGAATTTAGTATTAAATAAATTTATTAAGTAAAAAACAAATTCAAAATTTTAATTAATGGTTTAGTAAAGTTTTGTTCGGTTTGAAGAAATTACTAAAAAGTTTGAAGAAACTAAATTTTTATGCCTCTGGGTGTACCGTTTACACGAAATCGTGGTCTCTTGTATCTATACTAAGCATTTTATGTAGATATATATAAACACACACAGATTCATATAAATAGGTGTGTGTGTGTATATATATATATATATATATATATATATATATATATATATATATATATATATATATATATATACGTAATACATCAAAATGGTTACACCTAAAATATAAATCTAAAATTCTCCTCTTTCTCCTTCTCATTCTTTAATACCTAATTTAAAATCCTTAAAATATCAAATTTATAGGAGTATACACAGATTTAAATTCTTATTTCCATCTCACAAAACTAATACTAGAATAAAAGCTACTTTTCCTTCCTTTGGCCACATTTTCTAGCTGTTCCAGGAAAATAGTTTCACTCTTCCAAAATCGAAATTCCCGCATATGTGATTTTCGAGCTGACCTTAATGATCATTTGTGACTTCCAATAAAGCTATTAGTAATTTCTTGGTCTTATGGAAAAAATTAAAGTAATCACTCACTGTTAGGTTTGAAATGTGTATTCCGTAGAAGTGTGTATTCCGGAGCATTCGATGCAAAACTCTAGTGCTCTAAAGACCTTTATTTTAAGCGCTATTAAAGTTAAGTTCCACGATGTGGTAAGTAAAAAATTTTAATCCATGTGATCCGAGTGGTTGATCATGATTTGGTTTGGTTCGCTTTGGAGCGCTACGGTCTACTGTTTTGCACACGAGGGCTAATGAGACCGAGACCTATACTTAAAGCCGATTCCGAACGGCTACGAACTTCCATGCCACAGTGGGATTCGAACCCACGAACTCCGATACCGAAGGCCAGCATCCTAACCAATCGGCCATCGTTCGGCTCGGTTGATCATGAAGTTTACAAAGAAAATACGGAAAACTAACGAAAATCACGAAACGATTGTACAGCTGCACAGAATATTTATTTTATCATAATGCAGCAAATCTCAAAAGAAAATTAGACACACATATATATAATATCCCTTATTACAAGTTACGCATCTCGGAAAATCTCAATGTTCGACAGCTCTCTAGAGCATCTCCTTCCCAGCTTCGCAACCAACTGCCTCTCTCTCTCTCTCTCATCCGCTGATCCATTCTCGTTGCCTCATTTCCGGCTTCGACCCCTATATGGTACTGAGCAGGTTTTTTTAATAGAGTCACCACTGCAAATCACTTTGGTTTTGCCTTTTGCCTAGTTTGCTCGGATAGTCCAAAGCATTAGATGCTAAAATTTTCCATTGTAACATCAAGAGTCATTTCGCCCAGTTTGCACTCA
>CM063511.1:107170348-107182848 GCA_032207245.1 Pardosa pseudoannulata
ATTTTAAGGTTTATTGGGATCAATATTACTTATTCCTTTCTATGATCAAAATCAATATTTAAGTTTGAAACTGAAGACTTATAATATATATTTAAAATGTTGAATTGTACTTAAAGGTTAAAAGTTAATTTACTTCGCAATACATCAGATTTAATTTTTAAATTTTCTGTGAAGTACGTATGAAGTTCATTTCTGAGTTAAGGATGTGAATTACCCTATTACCTTTCTTTTGATTTAGTTTCAACTAGAAAAACTGTAATCATTCTTACGAATAAATATGCAGAATTGCAGACAATGATTAAATTTTTAAATTTTTATCATTACATGTGTTCTATGTGCTGTTATAGCTAAAATAATTTAGATGTCCCATTATTACAGAACTACTACAGCTGATTAAGTTAAAATTGTTTTCTAGATTATGTGACATTTCCGTGTAAAATTTTTTTTCTTTTTTTTTCTTTGTGTATTTTCAATAAATGCACAAAGAAACAAAATTTAGAGTATTCTAATATTTTACGGTTCAATGATTACAAAATTACACATTCATTCTTCTGATTATAAGCAATTATTGAGTTGAAAATTCAAGTCATATAGTTCATTTTTAAAACACTGAACTCTTATACTATTTCAATAGTTAAAATTTCACTTCCAGCAACTTTAATCAGTTAAAATTTACAATATTCAAATTTTTAAAAAAATCATAAAGGACATATAATATTCACATCTTAGCTTATCATTTCAAATACATATTGTATTCATATCATTTCATCTAAAAATGTGTGTGTTCTATTAACACATTGTATGCGGGACACATACTTAGTAAGTTTTCTGACGATTGATACTTGAGCGCTGGGGGAGTACTTGTATGTGTTAGTGTAACAACATGGTTTGTTTGTGGGTACAAAAATAACGGTATATACAGGAAAACGAAGCCGAATGTTCTTGTCTACTACATAGATTCTGGAAAAATTTAGACAAATAAAAACTAGTTTTTACATCAGTCGATGCGGAACCACAGAACGGGAAGGTTGATTAAAAAAATCAATTTAGATTTAAAATTAACTTTTTATTTGTCCTTGCGAAAATGATATTATATATATGTATATTTATACATTCTATATATTTGTGTATATATATATATATATATATATATATATATATATATATATATATATATTAAAACTGTATACTACTATTTCTATTTGATTTTTTATATGTATGACACTATTATAAATTTATCCACTAAAATATATATTTTTGTTTACAAAAATCTTATGGTTGTAATTTATATATTTCTAATGATATATTTGTTTATATATTTCAATATAAAATACGAAAAGTTGGTTGAAAAATGAAATAATTTTCGATCTATTGAGATTTAACTGAATAACTAAATTTAAGCGCAAAACTCACGCTCCCGGTACAATTCTGCTGCGAAATGTACCCGACTAAAATTTTATTTTAAATAAACACTATGAGTTAAGAATAAATGTGCAAAGCTGTGTGCAGTCATGAAATTTTAATATTTTAAATTTTTTGTGAAGTATGAAAAAGTCTGATAACCTAAAATTAAGGAAGAAAATTCTGATGTGTATACCACATGAGTTCATTGGAAGATTATTAAATTATACACATTTCTTATTTTTATTAGATGATGCAACTTCTGAATTATAATTTGCATATTAGCTTAAGGATTCAGAGTTACTTTCGTTGCCAAAGCTAAAGTGCTGTCTACGTAGTGTTTGGTTTGGAGCTCTACGGTCTACTGTTTTGCACACGAGGGCTAATGAGACCGAGACCTACAGTTTAAAGCCAATTCCGAATGGCTACAAACATCCATGCCAGCAGTGGGACTCGAACCCGCGAACTCCGGTTCCGAAGAGCAGCGCTCTACAATTCGGCCATCGTTCGGCCTACGTAAAGTTCAAGTACTGCCATCTGGCAGCTACCAACAGAATTAACACTCGTTATATATAGGTATTTTTCGCTTCTGCAAGTCTTTCGGTATAAATAAGTAATAACGGAGTACAAACAAAATTATAATCTGCCATTAATATAATTTTAGTTTGATTTTTTAATGCACTTAAAAGCACTATTTAAAGTGGATGGGAATTTTTCTGCACTATTGTTGTATATCTCAGTACGATTGGCATCATTAATTTTATTTTATTGCTATTTTTCATTTTATTCAGTACAACTTACAATTAGAAATAGAAAATTCAGTTTGCCAATTATAATCTGCCAATAAGGGATTTTGTTTCAAAAAATTTTAATTAAACTTAAAGAGCATTGTTTTATATACTTGTAGATCATTATGTAGTATTCTTGTAGACATCAGCAAGGCCATCAGCGTTGATATTACATTGTTATTTTCCTTACACACAGTACAGCTTTCAATCAAAAAAGGAGGTGTACAACTAAATATTACAACAATCCTAAATATAAAATTTAAGCATGTTGGAGTCAATAATTTTTATGTTAAGCGAGATACGTACAGACGAACAGATTTCCATTCTAATTATTGAAGGATGTCAAACATAAACACGACGCTTAAATGCGTCAAAATGAAATCCAGTATTGTCTGAGTATTTTTCCTGAAATAAAAAAACCAAAAATTTTCAGGATTGCAATACTTTCTTTACATTGTACAAGGAAGTTAAAAAGTTGATAAATATTGAGTTAAATTAATTCTAATATTATGCGACGTGAAAATATTTTCGATGTCACACAACATTTCTTAAAAATCTAAATTTCAGTTAATACTTCTTTTGAGCTTATCTAATCACTCACAAAACTATAACATTATTCTTATATCTAGGTATAATGTTTTAAGCTGCTAATAAGGCGATATAATGTTTCTTTAAGATGTTGAATTTTTGTGCAATTTCAGAGATTAAAATTTAAATTGCAGTTAACAGCATCAAAGTTAAATTTGTAAAAGTTTGAAACAATTTTTAGGTGAAGAACATATATTATTCATTTCATTTTAATTTTCATTAAATTTTTATAATTTTTCAGTGAGAAACATATAATATGCATTTCGTATTTCATCATTTCTAAGTTAAATTGACTTAATTTAAACATTAAAATGTGTGTATATTCTTACAAATAAATATAAGTTGTGCCTCAGTCATTTACATTTTCATATTTAAAACATTTTTTTATGAAATCTAGAATATAAAATCTGACATTCTAGAAAAAAGGTTATTTGGCATGGACTAAAAGTTTTATTTTTCCTGTACAAATAGTTTTTATGAAACAGATGACTGAAAATGAGGTTATCTTTCGTTCAAGTTATAAGGCCTTAATTCGGTCTTTAACTGTAATTATACCTTATCTAAATAAATTAGAATTTTTATTATTTATAATTTTAATATAAAAAATGACACTTTTTATTTTAATTATGTGTTGTGTACCTCTATATAAAATCAGCATAGAATTAAAAAAAATTTAATAATAAAATAAAAAATTCAAAATTAGTCATATTTATAGATTTATAACTACTGCTTGTAGGTATACTATTGTTCAGGTCAAATAATTCAAATTAAAATGTACATTGAGGTAAATATTGGAATAACAAAATAAGGGATATTGTTATCAAAGTTATAAAATTTATTTAAAACCCTAAATGTAATTGTGCTGAATAAAAAAAATTTCACATTGCCACAGTTTTTGATCATCTTTTCATTTAAAACTGAAGGAAAACTTGAATCTAATGTAGCTAATAAAAAAAGTTTAATTTTATACCAATGCAAAATTTTATTAGTAAATTAGGAATTAGTAAATGTAACATTTATCATCTAAATGCTATCATTTTAATGTTTATTTTTCAAAAAAAAAAAAAAATTGTAGCCCCTGATTACAATCTATTCAAGCTTCAAATTATATTTCCAGAATTTTATTTAACAACATCTGTAGAATGTTTCCCTATGCAATCTGTAACACAACTTCACAAAATATATTTTTTTAATATTCATGTAATAAGCGAAGGACTGGATTAAATTGAGTTAGTCATATGTTACTGGTGACAAAAAATATCCTTATTTGATTTATGTTATATTGCCACTTTAAAATATTTTTTAAAGTTTGAAAGAGCAAATAATTTTAAAATTTCATTTCTAGCATCAATACCTGTACAAGAAGGAAAAGCAAAATAAATCAATTTTAACTAATCAATATCGTTAAAAAACATAAAATGTGTTTTTTCCTCAACATTAAGAGTAAACACTTTGCTCTAAGAAAATACTTAACTTATCTATGCTAGTTCTGATTTTTAATATTGATTACTTTACATATTTTCTTAATTTAGAATACCGTGATTTTATATTTACCAGTTGCCATTTAAAGGCACTTATCCATCTTAAAAAACCTATTATATTACAATTAATTATAATATATTATACGCTTCATTAAATAAATTATTTATAATGTAATCTTCTTTACCGGTTCTAAATTGATTAGTGATTCTCACTGAAGTGACATTATCTCTAACTTAATTACTAATAAATTACTTTTTTCAAAGGTTTTTAAACTGAAACTTTCCGAACCAAATTAAGCAAGTCATTTTCAAAAGAATAATCTGTTTAGCAAATGCCTTTTCATGAAATTGTAAAAAAAAGTTATAGTGTGTTAATGAACTAGCAATGTACCAAATCTTCTAAATCTAAAAACTCAAAACCACATAAATTGATCATTTCGTGGACATAATCTCTTTTGCAATGAATAGTTTTAAAAAATTAAACCTACGCTCATAAAAAATAAAGAAATAAACTATGTAAATGAAAATAAATAAAAACAAATAGATATGGGAATGGACTAGTATTTTGCCTAATCTTCTAAATCTAAAATCCTAAGTCCAATTAAATAAATTAGATCATTTTCATTAAAATAATCTGTTGCGTAAGGAATATCTTTAAAAAATCAAATCTACATTTAGGGAATAAAAGAAATAATATATATATATATATATATATAATATATAATATATATAATATATATATATACACACACACACATATATATATATATATATATGTATATATATATATATATATATATATATATATATATATATATATAATATATATATATATATAATATATATATATATACACACACACACACACATATATATATATATATATATATATATATATATATATATGTGTGTGTATATATATATCACTAAAGTAACTTAATAGCTAATAAATAATTTCAAACTTTCTAAATTGAAACATTCCTATCCTAGTTGAGTAAGTCATCTTCAAAAGAATAATCCGTTTAGCGGAAACGTTATCATGAAATTGTAAAAAAAGTTATAGTATATTAATAAACTAGCAATTTGCCAAATATCCTAAATCTAAAAACCCAAAACCACTTAAATTGATCATTTCGTGAAAATAATCTCTTTTGTAAGAAATAGTTTTAAAAAATTAAACCTATGCTCAGAAAAATAAAGAAATAAAATATGTAAATGAAAATAAATAAAAATAAATAGATATGAAAATGGACTAGTATTTTGCCAATTCTCCTAAATCTAAAATCCTTTGTCCAATTAAATAAATTAGATCATTTTAATTAAAATAATTTGTTTCATAGGGAATATCTTTAAAAAATTAAATCTATGTTTAGGGAATAAAAGAAATAAAATATATATATATATATATATATATATATATATATATATATATATCACTAAAGTAACTTAATAGCTAAAAAATAATTTCAAATCTTTCTAAATTGAAACATTCCTAACCTAGTGGAGTAAATCATCTTCAAAAGAATAATCTGTTTAGCGAAAACCTTATCATGAAATTATATTAAAGTTATAGTGTGTTAATAAACTAGCAATTACTGAAATCTCCTAAATCTAAAAATCCAAAAACCACTTAAATTGATTATTTCGTGAAAATAATCTCTTTTGTAAGAAATAGTTTTAAAAAATTAAACCTATGAAAAATAAAGAAATAAAATTCGTAAATGAGAATAAATAAAAATAAATAGATATTAAAATGGACTAGTATTTTGTCAAATCTCCTAAATCTAAAAACCCAAGTCCAATTAAATAAATTAGATCCTTTTCATGGAAATAATCTGTTTCGTAAGTAATATCTTTAAAAAATCGAATCTACGTTTAAGGAATAAAAGAAATAAAATATATATATATATATATATATATATATATATATATATATATATATAATATATATATATATATATATATATATATATATATATATATATATATATATATATATTTATAAATATATATATAAATATATATATATATATGTATGTATGTATGTATGTATATATATCACTAAAGTAACTTAATAGTTAATAAATAATTTCAAAGCTTTCTAAATTAAAACATTCCTAACCTAGATGAGTACGTCATTTTCAAAAGAATAATCTGTTTAGTATAAACCTTGTCATGAAATTATAAAAAATTTATGGTATGTTAATAAACTAGCAATTTGTGAAATCTCCTAATTCTAAAAACCCAAAACCACTTAAATTGATTATTTAGTGAAAATAATCTCTTTTGCAAGAAATAGTTTTAAAAAACTAAACCTATGCTCAGAAAAAATAAAGAAATAAAATACGTAAATAAAAATAAATAAAAAAAATAGATAGGAAAATGAACTAGTATTTTGCAAATCTCCTAAATCTAAAATCCTTACTCCAATTAATTAAATTAGATCATTTTAATTAAAATAATCTGTTTCATAGAGAATATCTTTTAAAAAATTTAATCTATGTTTAGGGAATAAAAGAAATAAAATATAAATGAAAATAAATAAAATAAAAAAATATAAACTATATTTTTATAACAAAATGGGGCTTTCAAAGCTTGCTAAATTCAAACTTTCCTAACCTAGTTAAGTAAGTCATTTTCAAAACAATAATCTATTGAAAGAATACCTTCTCTTGAAAGTGTAATTAACGTTCTTTTGCTAATAGACTAGTAAATCTCCTAAGTCTAAAATCCGAAAACAATTTAACTATTTTTTAACCTAAATAAATAAACCAGTCCATGAAATTAATCTCTTTTGCAGGGAATATCTCATCCTGAAAAAAAGCTTATAATTATTATTTAGTAACTGAGTGAATTTAATTACAATATTCTATGTTTCCCCATTGCCTATTTAGAGAAATGTATAGAATGTAGTGCACGATTCTACTTTAAACGCACGCAAATACGAAAATATATTAACAATCTAGGGTGATTCAAAATTACGCATTTAGCACAAGTTCCTGCGACCAAAGAAGATAATTTCCTCAAAAGAACGATTTCGGAAGTCTTTATCAGGCAAAGATTCATTTTTTCCCGGAACCCGTTAGAAATAAGAAAAATCCCACCTATTATTTCCTTTTGAGTATCACATTTCATGGTAATCCATGAAACTAGTTTCTCATCCAATTACCTCATGCGGCCCCGACCGAAGAAAACATCGGGAGAATAACAACAATTCTCCAGGTGGACCGACAAAAAGAAAAAATTACATGTGACAAAAGCATCTAAATATGTAGAGTATCTAAACCGGCCATTGTTCAGTTTGGATAGGAGGTTCCAACCAATCGGAGAAAGTGTAACAGGTCACGTGCCGCACGGCCATATATAACAAACAAATAGAGCGCGGTTAACTTCCTGCAGCTAGACACTAAGAGAGTTCTGCCGATCCAAATAATCAGTCATCATCATGGAGTTCAGATCGTCCAGGCTAAACATGCTTCTTGCGGCTCTATGCGGTAAGTTTGAAACGCTTCGCTTGACTGGGTGAAAGTCAAAAACGGCAATAACAAACAACTCGACTTTCCTCTTGGACTTTCCATAATTTTAAAGAGAAGTTTTATTTACAGATATGTTTTGTAACTTAGATTCTAGTAATATTATAAAAATTTATTTTTCTTTATTCATTTAATAACTAAGAAATTAAAGCTGTAGAAAATATTCCATTTGTTATTGAGGAATAAAGATATTTATAAGTATCTAAACATTTATTTCTTTACATTGCCAAATGTTATTATATAGTATTTTCTAGATGTTTTAAAATTAATTTTGCATAAATTTGGAATTAACAAAGTGTATTAATAACGAATTTTTCAGCATATTTCTGATTGAATTAATGAATAAATATTTCATAACTTGGAAATTAAAGCTGTAGAAAATATTTCATTTGTTAATGAGGAATAAAAATATTTATAAGTATCTAAACATTTATTTCTGTACATTGCCGAATGTTATTATATACAATATTTTCTAGATGTTTTAAAATTAATTTTGCATAAATTTGAAATTAACAAAATGTATTAATAACGAATTTTTCAACACATTCCTTATTGAATTAATGAATAAAAATTTAATAACTTGGAAATTAAAGCTGTAGAAAATATTTCATTTGTTAATGAGGAATAAAAATATTTATAACTATCTAAACATTTATTTCTTTACATTGCCGAATGTTATTATATACAATATTTTCTAGATGTTTTAAAATTAATTTTGCATAAATTTGTAATTAACAAAGTGTATTAATAACGAATTTTTCAGCATATTCCTATTGAATTAATGAGTAAAAATTTAATAACTTGGAAATTAAAGCTGTAGAAAATATTCCATTTGTTATTGATGAATAAAAATATTTATAAGTATCTAAACATTTATTTCTTTACATTACCAAATGTTATTATATACAATATTTTCTATATGTTTTAAAGTTAATTTTGCATAAATTTGGAATTAACAAAGTATATTAATAACGAATTTTTCAGCATATTCCTTATTGAATTAATGAGTAAAAATTTAATAACTTGGAAATTAAAGCTGTAGAAAATATTCCATTTGTTATTGATGAATAAAAATATTTATAACTATCTAAACATTTATTTCTTTACATTGCCGAATGTTATTATATACAATATTTTCTAGATGTTTTAAAATTAATTTTGCATAAATTTGGAATTAACAAAATGTATTAATAATGAATTTTTCAGCATATTCCTTATTGAATCAATGAATAAAAATTTAATAACTTGAAAATTAAAGCTGTAGAAAATATTTCATTTGTTATTGAGGAATAAAAATATTTATAAGTTACTCAACATTTATTTCTTTACATTGCTAAATGTTACTATATACAATATTTTCTATATGTTTTAAAGTTAATTTTGCATAAATTTGGAATTAACGAAGTATATTAAAAACGAATTTTTCAGCATATTCCTTATTAAATTAATGAATAAAAATTTATTATGTTAATATATTCCTATTTATAAAAATGCTTAAAGTTTTTAAACATTTATTTCTTTACATTATAAAATACAATTTTACAATATTTTTCATAAACTCACTTTTGCATGAATTTGAATTTATTGAAGTGTTTAGATAATGATTTTTATTGCAGTATTCCATATCAATACGATGAATTTATATTTATTATGTTAATCTATAACTATATATCAACCTATAAATCTATATCATATATGTTAAATTTACTATGTTAACGTATTCTCATTTATTTCAGAGAATAAAAATTTGGAAACTTTTTTGTGTGTATTTTCTATAAATTTTAATTTTGTAATAATTTATGATGAGTATAAAATAATTTTTAAATTGTGCATATTAATTTTTAAGAAATTCAAATACAAGTAAAGTTTTTATGTCTGACAATTTAGTAACATTATTGTTAAATTTTATCTAAAAAATCGTATTGTAAAATATTATCAAAAAGAATTGAAAAAAAAAAATCTCATCTAATAAATATATATGTTTTTAAGAATTCTTTTTCCTTTTCTGCTGGATTTTAAAAATAATTTTTAAATTGTACATATTAATTAAGAAATTCTAATACAATTAAAGTTTTATGTCTGACAATTTAATAACATCAGTGTTAAATTTAATCTAAAAATTGTATTGAAAAATATTATCAAGAAGAATTAAAACAAAAAATCTCGCATCTAATAAATATATATGTTTGTAAGAATTTTTTTCTTTTTCTGCTGGATTTTTAAAATAACTTTTAAATTGTACATATTAATTAAGAAATTCAAATACAATTAAAGTTTTTATGTTTGACAATATAGTAACATTATTGTTGAATTTTTTTCTAAAAAATTGTATTGGAAAATATTATAAAAAGAATTAAAACTAAGAAAATCCCGCATCTAATAAATGTATATGTTTGTAAAAATTTTTTCCCTTTTTCTGATGGATTTTAACTTAATGTTAATTTGTTCTTTATATGGAGTAATATACATAATTTGGGTACGACAATTGTATTAAAATCAGTATTTTATTCAGTTTTAATATTTAACGTGTTCTAGAACCAATACAGAACAGTTATTGTTAGATCCTTATAAACAGGAATAGATACAAAATTTATTAAACTTCCTAATTTAAACAAATATTTATTAAATAATAATATATGACGAATTATTTTTAATTGCAATCTTTAAATACAATTTAGAACATTATTATGTTTATAAAAAAGAATACGAATTTATATGCGGTTACAGATAGTTTATATTGTCAATACCTTAAGAAAAGAAATCCTTGAATATTAAAAATGTAATTCATTTAAAAATCCAGTTTTAAGTTAAAAAAGTTATTAAAAAATAAGTATATTGTACTATGCTGTGATTTTTATTAAACTATTCATACCTAATGAAAAACATCGGAAAAACTAAAAGTATATTAGGTACTATACTGTAATCAAATTGAATATTTGTACTAAATCATAAGTAAATCGAAAAATATTAAAAATTATTGGATAAAAAGCTATTTTATTCTTCAGTTTAAAAAGTATTAAAAATAAAGGTATACCACATTTGTAAAGAAACTATGTTGAAATACAGTACAACTCTGTTATCTATTATTTCACATATGAAATGAATAATACAAAGCTTAAATATTCATTAAATTTTAAAATATTTAGTTCATGAGGCATTACGCACTGGTCATATTTGAACTGAATGTTAAACAATTTAAATGTAATATTCATTATGTTTGGATATATTATTGCTAAACTTTTAAGGTACCCCATGTAATGTAATGTGTTTTATTGATTTTATTTGTTCAAAAGCGTATTAGCACATTAAAACCCAATTAGCATATATTCAAGTTTTTCTCTCAACCTTTCTGAAACCTTTTTTTCTTATTCAAGAAATCATTTAAAAATGTTCAAATTTCATTTCAAATGTAAGTCTTCCATTGGGAACGATCATTAAAATTATCTTGTATTTTAAATGGATAATTAATATGTAACTATGAATATTTATCTGTTAAACTCAACTTAGTGTGAATAATATCACTCCAAGTTTTAATAATCGGAAACTATACTAGATCTTTCCTCTGTCATTTTCCATCCTATGGTAACAAATGTAATACATACATCAGTTAGAATGACCAATATTCTGTATGAATTAGCACTCAAAAGTTAGAATACACTGCTTTGTCTATCACATTCTATTCTGTAATGACTGATGTAATATATAATCTGTTTTTCCTTCCGCAGAAATTTGTTATTCCAACAAACAAAATCCCTTTCCTTTTGATGCTCAATATCCTTAAAACAATGTGACATATGTGCTACCATGTGATAAATCATGAAAAAACATTCATTAAAAGACACAACGAAGCCTTAAAACATTTTGCACCAAATTGTTGTCTCTGATCAGAATACAAATTTCAAATTTATCAGACATGTAAGGTATAAACTCTTTCGCTTATCAAAAATCTACCTGCAAAGTGGAGCATAAAATCGACAAATTTTGCTTATCATAAACATACATGATGTAACACATCATCTGAGGAAGTTACTCTTGATAGGAACAGATTTTATCTTATTGACTGAATTAGAATTCACGGATCTGTGCACACCAGAATGTCTAAATTATTTTCTTTCTTTCAGCGTTTTCCCTTCTCTTGAACACAGCACATTCAAAATCAGTTGCCAGTAAAACTTCCGTAAGTATATTAAATATAAGCATTAGGAAAACGTAAGTATGCATTTTAAATTTTGATGAAATTCAAAATAGAATGTATAACAGACTGCTAGTAGTTAGTTTATATTATTTTTACCTCAAAATAAGAATAATGAAGAAAATAAGTCTAAAGTCTTTTTATCGATTCTGAAAAAGCAATTTTAATTTAATTCAATAAAGATATATTGGGTATTAAAAAATCAGTATTTATATATTTAATTTCATAAGCATTTGTTGGTGTAAAACATTTACTAGAATTTAATTAATTAAAAGAAAGATTATTACAGTGTCATGCTTAGCTATAATGCACTGAATATAGTTCTATTGGGTATTACAAAACCAGTATTTATAGATTTAATTTTTATACGCATTTGATGTTGTAAAACACTTACTAGTATTAAATTAATTAAAAGAAAGATTATAACAGTCTCATGCTCAACTATAATGCACTGAATATAGTTCTATTGGGTATTAGAAAATCAGTATTTATAGATTTAATTTTTATACGCATTTGA